>MU225196.1:1001948-1038859 GCA_018584345.1 Thuja plicata
CATATGCATATTAATATGTATAATAATAATGATATTATTATATATATTAATATGAATATACAATTGATAAGATAAATAATATTAATACTCATATTACATACCGATTGATATCGGTTTACTTAAATACCGATTGTTATTGATAATATAATATATCATATCTCATACGATACCGATTAACATCAGTTTTCGTAATACCGATTGTTATCGGTGTGAATAAAATATGGACTGCTATCGATTGTGTAATACCGATATGCTATCGGTGATAGATTTGTTAAATATGTCGATACAACATTGTTTATGATCTGTACCAATTCATTTGTATCGGATTAACAATTGCATAGTTTGATATTAGTTAAACACATGTCGATCAAATTAGCATTGTGATCAGCCACATTGAATCTGTGATATGTTATTATGAAGAGACACGTTAATATAGGGACATGTCTCCTCGTGGAGACATGTCTCTATACTAACTTGCCTCCTTTATATATATATACTCATTCGTAGATCAAAAAAGTATGGACAATAGATAATCTGAGTCTTATTTATTCGATCTGCAGTTAATCGATATTAACATATTTATATATATCTATTATTATATCAGTAATATATATATATATCTTGTGATTAAATATATCACATATATTGAGGTTATTTAAGAAAAATTAAAAGTCACATATTCTGATCTAAAAATTAACAAAAGCAACGCACCTCAAACCGTAATGCCATGGAAGAGTCAATGCAAGAACCTTCTACCTGTTATGCAATGCATTAAAATAAACTTATTAAGATATAACATATATACAAGAAATAGAGTAGTCTAGACTCTAAACAATCTGCAAAGCTGATTTTGAAAAAACCAAGTACAGTCACATTATACTTTTCAGGTCTCCAATATTGTTAGGTTGCATGATAGGAAAAGGCACCAACAACAATTTCTTCTAGAATATTATTAAATACAAAAAAACACCACATGATAGTTTATTCAATCTCCTACTTTGTGTATGTTAAAAGAATATTTAAATTACCTTATATATCTCCGATGAATTAACCAATTTTGACTCTTTTTTTTTTAATAACCAACAATATCAACTCGCATATGATGTATCACCCTTGCCAAGAATATCAAATCCTCAAAAGGGTGTTTCGCCTGAAAAATTAGGATATTTACTCATACATGGTAACAAAAGATCCAAGATGTTGTGAGATAGACAACAGAGAAGTCAGGCAGAAACTGAAGGAACTGTGGAAGAATGTCCGCAACTAAGAGATTCAACCACAATCAAACTTGGTCCAATTATTCTCATGAGAGATGTGTTTTTGTGAACCACTACTCATGAAACATGAGTCAATCAGTTTGACTCCAAAAGTACACAATTGAATCCTGATAGCAATATCACAATTTTAAAATTAATGAGCCGCCAAGAATCAAATTAAGAAGTTGTTGGAGTATACAAACACCTGCAGCTGTCATACACCAAGAATAATACCATATTGAGTTCAATAAATCACCACGTCTAGGGGCAGAAAGCATGACCACATCCAACAGCAATAAATCAGCACATCCAGCATGAATAACCACTCTGATTCCGGTCACTTAATGTGTTAAGACCAGCGTTGGATTGTTGGTTGCTCAAAAAATGTCCACATCTGCAAAAATATGCCTTCAATCTGCCTCCTTAAAGTTGGTGTCCCAATCTGAGTGCAATAACAGCTAAAATGTCCCACTTTGATTCCTTGACTTGACTGTATAGGGCTCAGGTCCCCTTCCAAATTCATCCAGCAGCAAGAATGTCATGCGCAGCACTCTACCACTCAGGTTTGGCCTACCTTATGAAGATATTACACGCAGCAACTATTCACATGCCTCTCTATGAACAGCAAATGAAACGAGGCAATCAGCATAAGTCAAAACGTCCTTTAATTACTAGTCACTTCCTCGTTTGGCTTACAATAATGAAGTCAGCCCATATTCAATTATTCCTCTTATCAAGGCATCCAACTTTCTTGTCAAACTATAATCCTAAAAAATACTGAAACTTGTCTTTGCAAAAGACTTCACCTTTGACATCAATGAAAAAATATTCAACAATACTGACCTAACTTGTTGGTAACGATATTAAAAAACCCTTGTTATCCTTGCTAGTTTTCTGAGGAATATCTTTTTCTTTCTTCTTGCTACATTCATTGTTGATGGACCCCTTAAGTGTATTTGTATGCTTTTTAGGCTTTTCTACATTTATCCTCTTTGGTTGTTCAATAGCCTTTGGATTCCCATCTACTTTTGTATTCCCTTGATCTTCTTCATAGCCAAGACCAATCTTAATGAATGGTGAGTTTTGGCAATTGATGATGTCATCCAAAATTTCAATACCCTTCTCAAACTTTAAGCTTATGCTCAGTTGAGAAATTGTTTACTCCAATTCATTCTTCAATGAAGCAATTTCAAACTCTAGCTTCTCAGTCTTCTTCCTTTGTCTTCAACTGAGTTCTCGCCACCTCTTTTGTCCTCTTTGCCTCATCTAGTTGAATCTTCAAATTGATCATAATCTAATCTAAATCCTCAAGGCTTTGTGACAATTTTTCTTTTGAATCAGAATCCTCTTCATATGTTTGTAGCTGTAATTTTTATTTCAGATTCTTTTTCTTAAGCTTCTTGATCTCGCTTACGGCACAACTGAGTTCTTCTTCAAGATCCACTTTTTCATTCAATTTCAGCGCCTTACTCCTCTTTGAATCTATCTTTTTTCGCACAGTTGTCTTCATCTTTCATGACATCAACCCTTTTTCTTTTGCCATTAATAAAGTTTTATCTCTGTTACTGTCTGAGACACTTTCATCACTATCCTCACATGAGCTACATCCCTTTTGAAATAGAGGCTTTTCTTGTGATTGTGGAAGTTCTTCTTCTTGTATTGATAATGTCTACTCCCTTTCTTCTTGTTCTGATCTCCTTCATCATTACTATCATCCTTCTCTACACATGGATACAGCAACAAAATGTCCTATTTTACCACAATTAAAACATTTAAATGGTAGCTTAACTTTCAATTTGCTATACCCTCTCTTCAGCTTTCCCACAAATGGCCTTTCTCTACATTTGACTCATTGCTTGATTCAAGCTCTTCATTCTTCAGCTTCTTTAAAGCTTTGAAGGTTGCTTCTCTCTTTGATGGCTTCTCATTTTCAGTCCGTATTTCATATGTAGTGAGGATCCCATGCAATTCGTCCATTGTTAATCAATCCAGGTCTTTCATTTCTTCAATGGTGAAAACTTTTGCATCAAATCTTATAGGGAGAGACCTTAACACCTTTTGCAAAATCACTGATTCTTCAATCTTTTTGCCAAGTCCTCCAATGGTATTGACAACTTCATCCACACAAAGAAGATAGTCCTCAACTTTTTCTTCACCTTTCATTTCCAAGTTCTCAAGCTATCTTATATGAGTTTGAAGCTGAGCCTTCTTCACCTTGTCATCACCTCCATAGATGTTGTGAAGTTTGTTTGAATTTGTTGATCCACAATGCATCACTTTGACAAACTCCGATTCTCTTAGACCACAAAAGATAGCATTCATGGCTTTTGCATTGTTTTCACTAGCCTTCTATCCAGCCTGATCTATTGGTGGAGATTTTAGAGCTATATAATCACTCACTACTTGTTGCCACGTATCAAAGCCAAGAACCACTAGATAAGTTTGCATCCTTATGCTCCACAATGCATAATTTATTCCATCAAACTATTGATTTCTATTTGAGGAGAAACTTTCTTGACTCCCCAACCCTCTAGCATTTTGACCATTTTTTTATGGAACCAGCTCTAATACCGATTGATGAGCACACACTTATACTAAGAGGGCAGGGATGATCAATCTAAGACAACCTTTTACTTATTTAAAATTTCACAACCACAATACTAGCAAACACATAAGATCAACACAATTAAGAACACAAGATTTATGTGAAAACCCTTTCGGGGAAAAACCACGAAGGACTGCTTGGATCTACTGTCAAAATCCAGCCCTAACAAAGATAATAATCCTACAATATTTATTGGCACCAACCTACTGAGATACCAATCTCCATTTACAAAAATTTGCAAGCACCAACCTACTAGAGACACCAATCCACACAACCAAGCACCAACTTAGCAAGAGACATCAATCTCTTCTACAAAATTTCACCTTTTCGAAGTTTGTAATGTCCCCATTTTGAGCGAGCATTGGAGTTAGTGGATTTAGCCTATCATTGGGTCCTTGTAAGCTAATACTGGTGATTAGAGGACACTGTTGTGGGTTGTGGCCCCATTTTGAGGGACTTACTATTTATAGTAAGTCAACAATTAGTTCCACGGAGCTCAAATGATTTAGAGGAGTTATATGATGCTCTCAGATTTTATTTCAGGCTTCCGGTTTGGGTTCCAAGATTCTTGGAGGGAGCGTCTATTTTTAATAAGTCACCCCGTCAGGTTCATTCCTCATATTTCATCATCAGGATCACTCCTATGCTATCAGATTTTGATTCTGATGCTTCCTTAGTTGTTTTCGCAAGATGGGTGAATTATGATTATTATTTAAATAAATCAGCTAAGGTTGCTATTTTTATTGGGATTGTATTTTGGGCATCTTAGTGTTATAGCTCGTTGGAACCGGGTTGAGAAGTTTTAAATCCTGAGCTCATAAAACAGGGACCTTATGTGTCAGAATATGGCTATTTTAATAAAAGGGTCTCTTTTCATCATTAAAGTGGAAAGAAATATAATAGTTTATTATCTTTCAAATGTGCACATAAAGCATAGTCTTTATGTAAGTGAAATGTGTGATTAAGAAGCTAAGGTTCGATTTCCTGTGGAAAGATTATAAAAGACATGGAGAAGAAATCGAATGCATTATTGATTATGCTATTCATTCATTCATGAAAAAATGTGGTTCAAGTTTGGGAGAAATTCAAGGGTTTGAGTATTTGTATGCTGAAAGAATTGTGAATTCTTTACAATAATCAGCACCTTGAGTTGGTGAAATATTCCAGCGAATTGTGCATCATCTTCGGCTACATTCAGTGGTTGAGTGTGATTAATGAGGAGTGAATTTGTATTGTGTAAGGGTTTGATATCAGCTCATTGCTGGGCGTGGACAGTTATTATTGGCAGTCATCCTCTCTTCTTCAGCCGTTGCCAGTCAACTTAGCAGCCGCTATCACTTGTTGGGGCTGCGGCCAGTTAGTATGAAAGCGTGGAGAGCATTTGCAGGTTTTTATTTTAATTTAATGATTTCTTTCATGAATGTAATTGTTACATATTGCAAAGACTTTTCAATTAGAGTGGAAAGGTGAATTATAGATTTCGAATGGAATATGTATAGCTATTTGAGTTAAGTTGTTTGTGATGCATTTCAATTGTTTGGAAAACACAAGAAACTATATATGTATTGCTGAAAAAATAAAAAGAAATCAGAAGTCCAGACTTTAAGAATTTCTTGCAGTCAAATTGAGGGCTAGAGCCAAGCAGGCTCTTTACAACGTTGCTTCTTCAATGGATGATGAACATATTTTTTGCAGTTTAACACACCAAATCTGCTCTGTATTAACTATGTTCTGCTCTGTATTTGAATGATAAAACATTTTCTCACACCACATACTTACAGACATGCTTCACCTTTCCTACCCCTTTGGTTGCCAAAATTAATTACATAAAACACACAGGTCATCCCTATAAAATTAAATCATAATAATAAAATTCTATGAATTGGCCTTCGATTTGTCTCTTTCAAAATAATAAAATTCCATGAGTTGGCCTCTAATTACGCCTCTTTCAAAATAATAAAATTCCATAAGTCAGCCAAACAATTAAAGTCAATCTAAGTTGCTGGTTTGAGTTTGGGTTCAAGTTCAGGTTCAAAGAAACGGTTCGCTGGTATGGCAAAATTATGAAATGGGGTTTGGGTTCATTAGAACAAAAACATCTAAAAATTAATCTAGAAGCGTGAATTAAGATTCTAATGTCACATAGTATCATATAGACAATAAAAAGAAAGGGGAAGAGAGAGAGAGATGGAAAATAGGGGAAGGCCAAGTCTTTGAGTTTAACCGATGTGAGTGTCTTTGACATTATATGTAATGAAAAGAGTCATTTATTTGTTGGTCAAATTGAGTCATGGGCCAATGGATATGTCATATGTGCATGTTGGTGCGTTCGAATCCTTAATGTTTAGTTTGCTTGGTGAGATAGAGTTTAACTGCAAGATGTCTTGCAACCTATATAATAGGCTCATTCTGTGGCTATTGATGTATGAGGGCAGCTATAGTTGATGGTAATCTTTAGGTGTAGATTGTCCAAGACTGCAAGTTGTTGCAGGTTGTCCAATTCACATCCTTTCTTTTTGACATTGTCTTTCCAAGAAGAACGTCACTCTCCTTCCCACAAAAAAGAGGTCCATTTCATAAGACATTTTAGAATGAGACTTAGAACATTGGAGATGAACACATTATGAGCTGAGTTTACACTAGTTCCTTTTAACTTCATGAGATCACTATATTGACATGAAATACTGGTGGTATTTGGTCATACTTCCTTGGGAACAAATTCTTTGGGTATGAGAGAAAAAGGGGTTAAGTATTTTGGGTCTTCACTAATGATGAGACCCAATAATCCACTTGTCTATTTATGTTGACCAGTGGTTGTTGGTTGTCATTGCACCAAAAGATCGACTTGTTAATGCCCGATACAACCACTGGACTTACAGATGACACAGGAGGCAGTTAAGCCATGTATTGTTGCGCTACACAACACAAGGAGACGAAGGGCGTACACCTTGCAACAATCCCCCCGGCGCAAACGCAGGGTTCGAACCCATGACCTCAGCTTTGATACCAATTGTTGGTTGTCGTTGCAACAAAACATCGACCTATTAATGCCCAATACAACCACTGGACTTACAGAAGACATAGGAGGCAATTAAGCCATGTCACAAACCATCGTTGTGTTGCACAACACAAGGAGACCAAAGGCGCACACCTTGCAACAATGGTATCCTTCCTAAATTTGCAAAAAAAAATGTCAATTCCGCACTTTATTCCTCCAGGTAATCTCTTGGTCCGGCCAGGTCTACCCAGGTTCAACCTCGGTTTGACCTAGGTTCTACTCAGACGAACTAGCCCGCCTAGGAATGAACCTTGTCTGCACCCATAGGCAAATGGGACCCACACCATGACCCGATTCAAACCAGACTAGGACCCAATCCCTAGAGCCACAAATCCTACAACTTAGAAGTCAATAATAAACAATCTCCCAAACTTTGTCATCAATGACAATATTGCCAACAATCTCACTCTAACATCAATGACAATAACACTGACATAAATGACAACATTTCAAACACACATACACTTCAAAAAGCGTAGCAAGTTGTCAATACAAAGCTTGAAGGACCTTGCATTAGTGCAATACAATCTACACTTCCAGCACAAGAGGGATTTAGCTATAAATGAAGAATTAGACCATATGGAATTCGAGCGGTATCATCTTGCATCTAAGTGGATCTATAATGTCTCTTTTTTGGTCCATTCCAATATTCTTGGAAATTTCCAAGGTTCTTGGAGAGTGCCAAATTTATCAAAACAGTTTTCTAACAATGGTAGTCTTTCACAGGTCAAGATGATACAATATTTTTTTTCAAGTGCAAATCCAACTTCCAAGGAGCATTCCACCGTTCTTAGAGATTTCCAACATCCTTGAAGAGAGCCAACTTTCCTAAGACCTTTGGATGTGTGGATAAAGTAATTAAATAATAATACAAGTTGCATTAAAGTGACTTTATATAATAACAGCAACTTATGTTTATTTATTTATTTTGAATTTAAAGAAGGGTGGCCTATGTTATGAAGTGTTTTTAACGTAGGACAAAAAAGTGTTAGCACTAAACATGGGGTACAAGTGAATAACAAGGTTATTAGTTGAAACTGACATTGAAAAGGAGGATTAAAAAGTAATATTTAATTAAAAGTTTTCAAAAAGTCACTTCATTTTATTACTATAGTAAAAAGTGAAACTTTAAGAGGGACATTACTTGGTTGCCCTAAAAATGCCTATTGAAAATGTTGTGACAGAAGGGTTGGACTGTTATTTGTATTTGCCATTTGCTTTGAGTGAGAACCTCAGTTCATGTAATGCCCCCTTTCTAAAATAGTATTTAATAATAAATAATAATAATAAAATCAAAATATAAAAACAAATAAAAAGATAGATAATAATAAAATATAAGATATAACATACTTGCAAGTTAATCAAGTTAATCAAAGGTCAACAGATCGTTATTCTGATTAGAAATTGTTTCACGATAGTGAGACTTCACAATTTCTGCTCCGTCGGTGGAGTAAGTGAGGCTCAGAAATATATGACAAGACCAGATTTTTATATAGGCATTCTGAATACAATTGTAGATAATAAGGTAGAATATTAGTAACCGTGGATTAATATCATTCATATCAAACAGCTCTTCAGAAATAATATAATTGGCCAAATCATCAGAGACTATGACCCAAAATAATATTTACCTATACAGGACCTTAGAAGGGAGCACGTGCATAAATTATATCACTGACTATAATATAATAAAGTTATGTGACTCTCTTGTAGACAACGATTTTACATCAGCCAAAGACTAATATCAGACAGCCAAATTTTAAGAATGAACCAACATATAGCTTGGAGATATATCGTGGCAAATATTCTTGCGGCCTTATAATGATTATCAGGGCTATTCGGCTTGATATTATTCAGAAACAAACGGCCCAAGATGTATATATTTGTATAAGGAGTTCATCTTCCACGATATTCTTTCCTTCGACACAAAACTAAGAAACTCTACAAATCATCGATCCTTAATCCTTAACAAATCTATACAACACATCATCCCAGCAAATTCAGTGATAAGAGTTATGTCTTGGAACCAATGCTAATCAAATTATCTATCATATTGTCAAGCCACTAAATGATATCATAGTCGACGGAATGAATTACGGTGAAGTATTTTTATATGAAGCAAATAGCAAGGAACCATAAGTATCTTTAAGGAGGCGATCAGAATTAAAATCGTAAGATAGAAGACCTTTAAAGATACATAACTAATGACTAAAGTGGCAATGATTAAGAGTTAACAATAAACATTAATATAAACCAATTGGTAATGAAGGGATGCAATCCAAGGAGACACATCTCTTAGAATGCTCCCCTTTCCCATGGGATAAGATATAAACAGAAGGGTTGAATACATTCCCCCAACAATGATAGCCAGAGCATGAAAAAATAATAATGAAAGGGCATTACCTTCAGAAGGACATTACTTCAATCAATTCTGTGAAATCTCTTGTAGGAGACAAAATTACAGTCATTGAACGGTGTACAATCTTTGGAAGTGAAGAAAAGACAAAGGATTAAGAATAGATTATAGATCAGATCTGTGGTCTGGGTATGAGCATTACATAGCAATATCTTGCATAATCTGTTTATCACTATTTTTATTGAATTTAGTATGTGACTCAGAATTATGATGCTATGTGATTGTTTATATATAGAAACATATACAGACGTATTCATAACACTGATTTTAAATAACTTGCTTTACTGCTTCAGGAATATAATAATGGTATGTGATAGCTAGCATGTAGAATTATATACAGCTGCATGCATGTTACCTAATATGCATCTCATCTGCTGACTCTTGAATGTTGTACAATAGAGTTATGTGTGGAATGCCATGAATGCTTTCTGTCTATTGTAAATTAGCCATGGTAGGGGGAAATAAGGTAGTCACAGTTGGGAGAACGGTGATGAGGTCGCCTTCTAAGCACGCCACCTCATGGTTGTGACTGGGGAGTCCTGTTGATGTGATTTTTATTCCACTACAACATGTAGAACTGAATACTTAGTATTCCAAGATGAAACACCGAATCTCCAACTCTCTCTTCAATAAGGATACTCATATGCTAAACAATGTATTTTGATTGTGTGATCAAATGAGACAACCTCAAGGTTCCTTCTTATTGTGGACTTCCACTCAATTATAATGATGTGATATGTTGGTTATCACAAAGAGACTTACGTTGTTCATTCAATGAATATCAACTACTTTGTCTTCCTCCAACCAACAAACTGCACAGGATAAGGGTTTAGAAATTATAATCTACTACTAGAATGCAAGAAACTATGGACGTCTTTGTGACTCTACTAGAATTAGTTTAGCCATCGACATCAACCAACCTAATGCAATCTCCTAAGGTAAATGTAAGATGTTCAAACTATCACCTTTCCATCAACACCGTCCAACAATGCATATTAATGTGCAAGCAATAATCGAAGTAAAGCTTATAGTTATGTCATTCTACCATGCAAGGTGTACTTACAATCAGCAAGCAGTTAGTGGTTTAGTCTAAGCGAGTTCACCAAAGATGCATCCAAAATGTCTTCCATTCAGTTGCACACTACTTCTAATCAACATGAAATGAAATCCTAATCTAAGTGAGAAAATGTAGAAACCATGCAATACTGCAAAGCAACACAAGTAATCCACCATGAAGACTAACCATGAATTATCAATTACTTTGATAGCATTAAGGCAACAATTTCAACAAGTCTCTCCCTTAGCTAATCTAATCTAATTTAATGAGTTACAAATGAGAAGGCCTTGGCCTTTTATAGTAGCCCCTAGAACAATGAGTGGTCAAGATCAATTTAAAATCAAAGGTCAAGATTAATCCAACACAGCCCTAATTAGTGTTTCATAACCTCCACTAACAATTATTAAATGCCCACCCAATTACAAAAGAGCACCACCTTGTGGGCCAATAAGAAAATTACAATGCTTTGTCGGCCAATGAGAAAAGATGTCAAGTAGAAGCTTATAGAAGAAGCCACCAATCAATGAGCCAATAATAAAATGTCACATGGGCTTACAGCAAATCTTCTTTTAGAAGATAATTTTCTTTGACTTTTCCCCTTTTTGCAAGGTCGATGAATCTAGACATAGTTTTATTGAGCTCTCCTACTGGGACACTTGGCATGATCTGAATGGTTGAAGAAATGGGCACCACCTCAGCATGTTTACCTTATAGGCTTAATAAATACCCCTTGATGGTGATAAAATATTTCAACATTATTAAGTCTTCAATTGTGATGGCTCATACTCTCCAATAGTTTTATCTTCATGTTGTCTTCTCTACCCCTGGAAACCTTCTCATTGAATTTGTTTGAACTCTCACTTGTACTTGTAATCTTAATAATGTCCTGATCTTGGTCTTGTACTTGTTGCAATGATACAAATGTGGCATGTAGTTGGACTATTCAATTGAACTTGACCTTGATCCTCAATTCGTAGCCTGTTGTTGCATGAAACCTTCATGTTGAAGTCCTCAACATAGTCTTTCATATTCTTCAACAACCTCATCTTGATAGTATTCCTTCCATGTTTTACCTTGCAAAATAAGAAAAGTTGTCAAGGATATATATATATATATATATATATATATATATATATATATCATTTCAATTTTACTCATACTTTGCAAACTGTATTTTAATGATTTTCAACGATTTACAATATAAATTGCATTTAGGAATTCCAGCTTAAAATTTTAACATTTTGAACTTTCAGAATTTTACCTTAAGCAATTTCACCTAGCCATGCTGTAATGTTCATTTTTATCCTCTAGCTTGGCTACTAATTGACTGAAAGTTACTTCTACCTTTCAAACAATCGAATCAAACCCTTTAATTTCTCATTAATGAAGATCCCAATTTAATCTTGCCAATCTGATTGATGGAATGATGGCAATTCTGAGTTTATAAACCTCAGATCTGGGAACGGTTGAGCGTGTAGAGGTCTGATTTATTCGTCAATGTATGGCCAGATTTTCACTTCTTAATTCGTTCTGTATTTGAGATTCTGATTTCTAATAACAAGATCTTGGACTAGTTTTTGATGTCTTCTTTGTTGTTGGGAATAATGTCATGTATGTAGTTGGGAATTAGTTAGTGACCGGAGGTTAGGTAGTTGGGTCATGGTTGCCAACCGTCGCACCCCTTCGGTCCTTTATATTCTATGTACTACCTTTGGGTAATCATCTTGGTATGAACAGAAAGTATACTATTGCAATCATTGTGTCTACGGATGAATTAATAGAATTGTTCTCTAGCTTATTCTTATAATGTTTTGTGCAATTACTTTTGTAATTAACTAATTTACCCTAGGAGGCAAACATTTGATCAAAACATATGACAGGTAATCCAGAATTAGCACAATCTCCTATATGAACTATAATGTTCGGATTTCCTTTACAGCCGTGGAATTTAGACGAGTGTTTGGCTTACCAGACGGAGGGCAGAAGATTGATCTCAAGGGCAAGAAACTCACCACAGAGGTAAAGGATTTTTATATACGGCTGATATGCGGGGATAACCTCTCGGAGGCAAAAAAAGACTCTATCAGAAAGTCTTCACAGGGTCGAGGGGTGAAGAAGTCTTTTGTCAGGGAAGGGCATTAGCGAAGTCTCATGGACGTGGTTAAGAGCGGGCTCACAGGTTCAAGCCGTGCTTCAGATATTTCTTTTCCACAGATATCCCTTATGAACAATTTGATGGGAGGCAAAGGGTATGACTGGGCCGAGTTATTGTCAGAACGCATGCATGAGTTTATGACTCTACAGCACAAAACCTTCTACATGCCACATTACGCGATTGGATTACTTTTGGACGCCTTAGTCAGGCAGATTCCCCAGGACACTCTGTTGAGGGAGGTTAAACCAAAACCCTTGGCCCCCAGGCAAGCCTCGTATTATGTGTTGGAGACACTTGGACATCCCTATTGGTCAGAAGGTTCTTCCAGGCAGAAGCGGCGAAGGCAAGCAGTTTCAGGGTCCACATCCGAGGACATAGACAGTGGACGAGAGGAGACGGCTGATAGTTTCTCAGATAAGGACACTGCGGAGGATGACCCCATGGAGGTGGCCGTTACCGTAGCGGCTTCTTCTGCGCCCACACCGGGTTCTCTTTACCCGACCGATGTTATCCGAGACAGCACATCTGACTCCCCTAGTAGCGGCATTTGGCCATAATTGTACACCCGTGATTTTGGCTTCTGTGCAAGAGGCCATCCCTGCTTTTGGTCAGCTACAGACACCAGTGCCCATGACTCCATTAGTAGTGTCAGAGGTATTGCCTTCAGTAGAGGTACCTGTGGCAGAAAGGGTAGATGAGTTGGCGGGGTTCGATGGTGGAGATTCCCTGAAGGTGAGTCAGAGCAGCCCGTAAGGGAGGGTCAAGTTTAGTTGGACGTGGTTGGGACAGATGTTGTGGTTACAATTGTTGCCGACTTGTTGGTTCCACCTCCAGCCGATCCTTCTTCCATTGAAGGTATGTGCAGTTGGCTTAGTCGGTGCTTCCAGATAGCACCCTTAGCCCCAGTTGGAGCGGCAATTCTCTCTCCTCGCCGAGATGTGCCCCCGGAGGTGATCCATTTGGATGCAGCAACCTCACCTATAGGAGTCCACTCTAAGCACTTGGCAGAAGAGGGTTGTGCGATGGACTTGGGCGAGGAGGTCGTGCACTTGGCCAAGATGAGTACTATAGTCACCATGGGGTTGCCTGGGCCTGAGTCCATCATTCTGCCGGAGCCCGCCAGGGAGGACGTTGAGGCCTACTTTGCAGACATAGTTGTCTGAGGCCGTCAAATGGTGGCTTCCACACAGTCTCAGGCTCCGGAGAGTGTAGCGGTCGATTTGGAGCACTTGTTGACCTTTGTATGGGATGGTTGCCCCATAGCTTTTGCAACCTGTTTTGAGGCCCGTGGATGGCCCACCGTTGAGACAGTGGCGATGTTGAACGCCTGGGTAGGTGTCAAGCCAGTGGTAGAGAGCCGCATGGAGGCTCTTGTGACACAGACAAAGCAGGCCTTCAGGGAGGGCTATTACACCCTAAGGCGTACGGCGCATGGTTCCGCTGGGCATGAGACGGTATAGGTGGCCGCACAACGTGCTCGGGAGGAGTTGGCCACCCGACTAGAGGCTGTCAAGGGGGACTTGGCTCATAGTACCTAGGAGTTGGCTCGCCAGTAGGCAGTTTGGGCACCAGAGCAAGCTCAATTGGAGGCCACCAGGACAGAGAAACTGGCTATGGATGCACATGTGGTTGCGGATGTGATGAGCCTAATTCAGCCTCATCATTAAACCACCTAATTTTCATCAATTTCTATGCAAGTCATAAAATGGGCATTTTGTCAGACAGTTGGCAGGCAAGCATTTATACCACTGCAGCGCTTGACTGGTTCTTGATTGCAATTTTCCTATTTACTTTAGTTTTAATACCCTTTCAATTTCATTTCAAGAGAACATCAACCCACAAAATCTCTTTGTTTTGTTATTATAAAACACTTCTCCAACAGGAGAGTTATATTCAACAGCAATCTTTAATCAATTCACATAATTCTGGAAATGTTTTATTCAATTTCAGAAACTACTATACAATTATGCAAGCCAGCTGAACATACCGATTTATGTTTGGGTGATAACACAATGGCGTAGAAATCGTCTTTATAATAATCTGCAGCTGGTGTGTTTGGTTCCCTTTCTCCACGCGACAGCAATATCCACAGTAACTAATGCCACTATTGCTCCACGCCGCGGCAAGTCTCTGTAGTGGTTGTCACCACTATCATCCACGTGGCAGCCAATATCTGCAATGGCTAGCACCACTGGACTTCACGCGGCAACAGCAGCAAGAGTGGCTAACGCCACAAGGTATTCCCGCGCCAAAAGAAGGATGTCTGCACTCAGCAAGACCCCGCGGCTATACTATGGATGTCAACGCCATGTGTCATTACCTCCACCCACGGCTATGCTGGGATGTCACATGATGCATATAGGCCCACGTCTTTAGCCTCACATTGCTGACGTTAATGAATGCGGCCAGCCATATTAAACACAATTCCCATACATCCAAATCTGAATCAAAAGTGCTGGAAGACTTGCTCAAATTCACAATTCGATAAGCCTTAATTCTTCAAACCCTTAACCAATGTCATTTCCAGCATTTAATTCAGATGCCTCAGATCATATCATGAAATTCCAGAATTAATTCGCAACCTCAGTGTGCATAAACAAATTCAGAAGTATTTCTTTCCAGCCACAGGCAGACAGTAGGAAAGAAGAATGAAATCGATTACACAACAGCAATCGATTTGAAGATTAGCTCAAGAAGAATCAGTCTTCGAGAAACTAATTTGACCCTTCAGCTAGGGCACAGATAAGTAGGAACAATTCCCAAGAACAAATTCAATAATCAATATTCGATATCTTACTTCACAAATGAGCCTGTATTTATAACTCCTTGGTCTCCATAGTTTCCAAAAACCATCATCAGTTAACTGCTCTTCATAATATAAACTTCTAAATCGTTATAATAATAATAAAGTATTATTATTATTATTATAATAACGCCTTATTATTAATTAATAACATATTGTTATTAATTAATACAATTAATTATCAAATATAATTCTGATGATAATTCCTACAACACCTGCCATACTGACTAACCAACATTCTCATCACTGCACTGCCAAAAATAGACTTACTATAAATAGTAAGTCCCCAGCCCAAGAACTGCACAACTGAATATCGTCTAGAAAATTGACCACTGCCGATACTGCCCTGTCAGAAATAGAAACTGACCAACTGACTTACTAAAAATAGTAAGTCCAGACTTACTAAAAATAGCAAGTCTGTCAACTGGGACCCTCAAAACCCTGCACCAACTCACGAGGGTTGCGATGATGAGCTGACCAAGTCACTGCCACAACCTGCTAAAAACAGGGTCATCACAACGGAGCGATCTTCATTTGAGCAGCAGTTGGTTGAGGTGGCTACGGAGCGGAGTGCCTTGGAGACTTGCCTCACCCAGTCTCAGTAGAGGCTAACAGGAAAGAGAAAGAGTTGTTGGAGGCCGCGATGATGGTTAAAAATGCATTGGAGCATCAGATGGTTGCAAAGCGGGACTTGAAGGCTAGGACAGAGCAGGTCTATGCGCTGCACGCTAGCTTGGCTTCTTCTGAGCTGCAGCCAGCCTCTTTAGGGACACTTCCTCAGCCCCCTTCTTCTCAGTCATGATTTTGTTGTTTGTTAGCATTGTCTCCATTTTGTTGTTAAGTCGTCAAAGACGACTTGTTTTTAGGGGGGGATGATGTTGTTGGAAATAATGTCATGTATGTCGTTGGGAATTAGTTAGTGACCAAAGGTTAGAGGGTGGGTCACAGTTGTCAACCGTTGCACCCCTTCGGTCCTTTATATTCTATGTACTACCTTCGGGTAATCATCTTGGTATGAACAAAAAGTATACTATTGTAATCATTGTGTCTACGGATGAATTAATAGAAGAACTGTTGTCTGGCTTATTCTTATAATGTTCTGTGCAATTACTTCTGTAATTAACTAGTTTACCCTAGGAAGCAAACATTCTCCAACCTTTCAATGTCTCCAAATCTACAATATACCTGTTGCTAGTGTTCGACGCCTTCTTAGCAACCTTGATTTGTTAAAAAGGCTCACTGCTTGTTCAATCCAGGCCTGATTTGTTGTTCAATATCCTTTATCTACGATTGTCTTCATTCAATTAGCTGCCTTTTCTTGGAGGAATTTGATCTGCAATGGAAATTTGATTTGAATTGGGTGTTGAAGTGGCTTCAACACTTAATTTATACAAATCTCAATGCCCAAATGGTGTGTTTCTTAATTAGGGTCGACCTGGTCCTTTGAGGAAAAATTAAATTCATTCATATACCTTCTTTTCCATAAGCAGGCCAACCTGATCTTTTCCCAATCAATTTGTGGCCCTTCAATAAATTCGATCTTTAATAGATGATTGTTTGCATGTTAGCATTTAATGCTTGCTTGTTGAAAATGAGGCCATCATTAGGCCCACACGTTTGGGATTAAGGTTGCCTTATTGGGCTTATGCTTAGATTTAGGCCTGGGCTGATTAAATTTGAGGCCATACGTTGGGAATTAGAGCCTTGGTTATTAAATTAGGCCCACACGCTTGAGAAGAGGCCACATACTAAATTTAGCATTGGTCATCTTCAATTTTAGTCCATACGTTTCCCTTATGAGGCCTATAGATCTGATCATAAGACCGTGCGTACAGGTTTGGGGCTAGTGTGTTGGATTTTGGACCCACACGTTACCAAATTGAGGATCATGCTTAGAGTTTTGATAGCCATACGTTTGGGGTTTGGGGCCTATCTTATTTGAAATCCAACCCACACATTTCCCACTGGGATCTATAGGTCTGATCCTCATGCCTTGCGCCCAGATTTGGGGCTGCAAATTCAATTTAAGGCCTGGCCTATAGGTTCCAGGGCACACGTTACATGCTTGGGGCCCATGCTATTGAGTTTTTGAGCCCACGCATTTCACATTGAGGCTCTATCCTTGAGCATTGAGGCCACACGTTTCAGTTTTAGGCCTGATTTAGACCTCACTTGCATCGAACTTATAGTCGGGTCCTATCAAATCAGGCTCACACGTTTCATCATAGGCCTTACACCACTGATTTAAGGCTTGACTTAATTGGATATGAGGCCCTGCACGCTGGAAATTAGGACTTTCTGATTGGTCAAAGTGTTCACATGTTACAACTATAAGGCCTATACATTTGGATAAGGCCACACGCTACAGATTTAGGTCCCCTCTTAGTGCTTTGGTCCACACGCTACAGATATAAGGAAGCAAATTTGAACTTAAGCTGAGATTTTGGAGTCTTGGAGCCCATACGTCTGCTTTTTTAGGTCCTGATTTTGCTAAATTCGAGGCCACTCAATTAGATTTAGGCCCCGCCGTTTGTAATAGGGCTACACGCTTGACTTAATGGGGCTGCAAGTTGATGTTTAGCCCCACACGTTTGGTTTAGGACTGGTCCCATCTGAGATTAAGGCCCCTACATTTGATCTGGGATTGGTTTAGGCCTTACTTCATTAAATTTAGGTGTAGATTGGTGTCCAAGTGCCCTAAGGACAAGTAAATCCCCATCCTTCTTAAGGGTGATGATTAGGAAAGAAGTAGGGAATTTGCGGCTTGAGTATGCTAACTATCAAATGAATTATGGATTCTTTATTGTTTCCTTCAAGGTTTTCGAAACACATATTCATACCCGTCTCAGGACTTCTCCCTCAAGGTTTCCGAAACACATATTCATACCCGTCTCAGGACTTCTCCCTCAAGGTTTCCATGATACATGTCCTTACCCCATCTTGGGATTCCCCTACCTTGTGAGGTTTTACTCCGCCTCTCCCTGACAAAAGCAGCCTATCCTCTTAATGGTACTAGTGAGTGATTAAGGAATGGGCTATGTATATATATCCAAATCTCATGTATTACAAATATATATATATATATACATATATATAATACATGTAACTGATATATATAATTTTGATTTCACTATTATTAACAGATTATATAATATATATCTATATTAGACCATCGGAGTAGAGCAATGGAAGCTTATTGGAGATTTTCACAGCATTGAATCTAGAAAGTTTAAGGAGGGTGCACACACGGTCATGATGCGGCATGGAGATTTCAGCGGATATGGCTACCGGCATCGGCACATGTTTTGGGATCATAGAGCTTATCAGATTGTGGACAATTTTCAGATTGCTTGTGGACAACCAATCTTCAGGCTGAGAGGGCTGTAATGTCCCCAATTTTTATGAAGTGTCTTAATTAAGTGGTCTTAAAATTCAAAATAATATCATAAGGACTTATTTAATTAATTAATTTAATTATTAAATAAAGGGGCCAAAATAATAAAATAATGTCGACCTATGACCTATTGTAACTTTCTAGACACTTCTTGGAGGCCTTTATAAGGAGATGGCTTGGCCTTGTAAATCATCATGGAATGTATTTGAACTCTTCTTTGTATTGCCCGAAGCTAGACGTTCAAGATGGTTTGGTTGTATGCAGTTTCGGAGGTGGAAGACCCTCCCAAATCTGTATTTGCAGTTTCGGTGGGATTCATTCCTCACCCTAGACTGTCGTTGGAAACATCATCTCAGATATTTCATCTTGTGCTTAATTTGGCCAACTTGTGAAGTCTTTGGTTGAAGACAAATTTGATGTAACTTGAGATACATCTTTATAATGTGAAAACACCAATTCCCTGTTCTTAGCGATTCATTCCAGTTAAAGGTGTGTGTTATAGTCTGTGTTAATGCTTTATTCATTAGCAATAATATATTTGGCATCTGCAAACCATATAGATGAATCATATCAATTGAGATTGTGAAGTATCGAAGGGTATCAAGTGTCAAAGGGTGTCAGAGGGTGTCGAGTGTCAAATGTTGAAGGGTGAGTGTTGGAGGGTACCGAGTGCTGAACGGTGTCAAAGGGTGTTGAAGGGTGCCTAGTGTTGAAGGTTGTCGAAGGGTGCCAAGTGTCGAAGGGTCTCGGAGAGTGCTAACTGCCGAAGGGTGCTAAAGGTTGAGTGTCGAAGGGTACCGAGTGCCCAAGGGTGTCGAAGGGTGTTGAGTGTCGAATGGTGAGTGTCAAAGGGTGTCGTGTGTTAAAGGGTGTCGAGTGTCGAAGGATGTCAAAGGGTGTCGAGTGTTGAATGGTGTCGAAGGATGTCAAAGGGTGTCGAGTGTTGAATGGTGTCGAAGGTTGAGTGTCGAAGGGTGTTAGAGGGTACGAGTGTCGAAGGGTGTCGAAGGGTGACAAAGGGTACCAAAGGGTACCACAGGCCGTGTGACAGGTGCAAGCGAAGGTTAAGTGTCGTAGGGGAGTATTTTCGTGGCTAACCTACGTTCGATACATTACAATATATATACACACACACACACATTTATATATATTATATATAAAGATATATATACATAGACAAATAAATATATATGTATATGTATGTATATAAATATACATATATATGCATGTATATACATATCTATATATGTGTGTGTGTGTGTTTGTGTGTGTGTATATATATACATATATAGATAGATAGATAGATAGATAGAAAGATAGATAGATATAATCAGTTTCAGTAGTTGAGTTTTAGAGGATTGTCAAAGGCTTGATTCTTCCAAGTTGTGAGTCATGGCGTCATTTAATAAAAGAGATTCAGAAAAGAAACTTTTTAGAGCAGGTAAGAGACTTGAACACCCACCTCAATTGAAGGACGATCTACTTGGCATTTTGGAAACAATGGAGGGTTGTTTATCTAAAGATAGATCAGCTTGATTCTATGGAGATGGAAATTGTTGTGGTACCTATTATGAATTCTTTGATTAAACTAGAACTTATGAAACACCCAGGTGAAAATGTAAAACTTGAAGTCACCAATTGCATTAGTGAATTACAAGAATTATAGCCCCTGAAGTTTTGTACAATGATAAGATAATGAAGGAGGCATTTCAGTTGATTGTGGAAAGTTTCTGAGGTTTTGATAATATGAGAAATTCTTCCTTTGCTGAGGAAAAAGATTCTGGGAACTATTGCAAGAGTTAGATCATGTGTTGTGATGATAGATCTTGATTATGATGATATTATTCTTAAAATGTTCCAATACTTTTTAACTACCGTTAGCAGTAGTCCCACACAAAATGTTATGGCTTTTATGCAAACCATTGTGTCTTTGATTCTAAGTGAGAGTGATGATATCTACTTGCCACTCTTATCTATTTTATTGGCTGTTGTGAGAAAGAAGTCAAAATTTTCTTCAAACTGCATATGAGATTGTTGCAAATGTTGTTAAACAATGTGTGCAAAAGATGAGATCACACTTCTCTATTGAAAGAATAACTAAAAAGGAAACTCGAGAAGCTCCTACAAGAGAAGAAGAAAGTCTTTAAGTTTCAAGAAAAAAAGTGTAGCAAAAATAAGCTCAAAAGAAATAATCTTTTATTCTACAAAAAGTCTTAATAGCCCAACCATCAATGCAAGGGCAAAAAAGTGAAATTGTTAGAGGAAGAATTGGAGGCAAAAAAGAAGATGATGGAAGAAGAGGAACAAAAGTACTTGATTTTCCCTGAAGATGATGGGTTGATGAAGGCATGAACTCCTCCAATTAAGAGAAGAATGTTCCTACTCAAGAAGATTACCCTTTCCAAAGTTTTATTCTAATTTTGAGAATGATGAAGTTTTCAAAACATCAATTAGTGAAGAACAAGCGAATGAGTTTCTTGATGATAGCATTGTCCTACCACTTATTCAAGAAGATTGCAAGGAAAATTTTAGAGAGATAGCTGATTTTAGAAGTCATGCTACTCCTAAAATTTAAGACAAATCAGAAATTTTGCTAAGTGGAGAGCAAAATTACTTTACCAATTTAGAACAAAGGCCTGAAGAATTGCAAGTAACAAAGAAATAATTATCAGTCTCAAAAGGGAAAGTGGTGCAAGCTTTAACAAGAAGTGATAGCACACACAATTTTATGAAAAGTCTCATATAGAAAGCCGAATTTGAGAAGAGACAAAAAGGCATTGAAAGAGGATCCATTCTTGCAGATTTGAAAATGGTCAAAGATGCTTAGGAAACAATGAAATCAGATATACCTATAATTGATTTTAAATAGTGATCATACCATCAAGCTTGCAGAGAAGACTATTGAAGCATTAAAAGGAAGAGAGAAAGAAGATGATGAGCTCACTCTTGAGCTTAAATTAACAAAGGTTACACTAGAAAGTACGTGAGTAGCACTTTTAGAAGCAAAATACTAGCTTGATGTTGTAGAACAATTCAAGGAGCAAAAGAATGAGGAAAGAGCTAAAGAATCAAGCAGATGATTGTTGAACTTGGTAGGCTCCAAGAAGTTTTTGATTTAGAACAGTTTCTTGAGTTTGCAGGTACAAACTTGGCAAAATAAGAAGGTTGGTTTAAAAGAGAATATGAAAATAATCTCCAATCTTTTAATTACCTGCTCTTTAAAATGGATGCAGAATCATATTTTGGTAGCCCGCTCATTGAAACAGATGCAGGTACCTTTGGTTCATATTTGACATATCTTAAAAAAATTGAATAGATGAGACAAATAAACAGCCTAAGGTTGTCATAAATAAAAAATTGGATGAAACTAAACATCAAATGGATGAACAAATAGAACATCCACTTGAATTCATGTCCAAATAGTAACCCTATAACTTTAATAGAAAAATTGGCGAGCAAAAAAGGCTAACCTATATAAACTTACATTTTCTCTTTCTGCCTAATGCCATTTTCTGATATGTAGGGTCAAATATCTCTTGGAGAGCAAAAATTTCATAGCACAATTGAGGACTAACTCATGTCATCTTGATGCAAAATAAGTAAATAGAAGAAGCCAAAACAAGAATGGGAGGAGAAAGCATGTGTGTTTTGCGCAGCTAGAACAGCTGAACCAACAAAAACACTTTAATTTAAAGAGTGAAGCTTACAGTTATATTCTGGCCAATTAAACAGATATTTTAGCTGCAGATTATTTACAAGATATATTCAAAGAAGAGAAATTGAAAAAATGGGGGTTTTCATCATAAATATTAGATTATCAGCACTTCAGAAAGCTAAAATGACAACCATAGATTATCTTGACTCTATGGAGGTTCAAATTCTTCTATTTAATTATATATTTCTTCTTGCTATTTCTGTCCATCCAATCACCCACTTTATGTAACTCTTCGCATAAAAAACAAATCTTTCATTTTAACTTTTTCCCTTTTCTTAAAATACTTCGAACCATTGCCGCTTTCTACTCTGTATTGTTCATGAAAAGTGTACTAACGCTTTAACTAAGTGCCAATTTAGAGGAAAATCAGTCCAAGCCCTTCCCACAACCTAAACAAAAATTATCTTAATCATGAATATTAACCAGAATGAACACTAGAAATCGTTAAAATTTATTTCAGAAGACAATTTCATGTGTGCAAAAGCTGGAACACGGCTGACAGTCATTTAAAGTCCTTCACATATATTATTAAAATTTAAAATAGCTTGATTTGGCCAGAAAATAAAAACTCTGCCTTACTATACATGACGCCACTCAGAAATGTATTTAATGATGTAACCAAAGCATGCCTATAACAGACACACTCACTCGGATTAGTTTGTAAAATAACCGGCAAAAGAACGTTTCAACAGCTGTAAAGAAATTATAACTCCGCTATTGTAGCTTGCATCCTGCGCCGCTTAACTTGTTTTCCTGTTGCAAGGCCTTGAAGCGCCCAATCGGCGACGCAGGTTCAGCTGTTGCGGAGGCTGGCCGGCTTTTACTTCTTACATATCCCACGGCATTTTGACGGGGTCTTTTCAGTCTTCCTTCTGGGGTTTATGTTCAAATCCAGTTTAGAGGGAAAATTTAAAAAAAAATTAGATATCTCAACCCTAAGGCTGCCTTCCTCCATCCTTCGAATCGACTATGGTGGGGACTGAGTAGACCTTTCCTTCCTTGGTTCTTACAAAATCAATTTAATAACTTAAATAAATTATATTCTTCTACAAAAATGTGCACCTTTTTGTAATGCTGAGATTTATATATTTATGTCTGAGATGTTATTTTGTAATTTATTATGAAGGAATGATTTGATATAAAGAGATAAATAGCATATTTTGTGAGACATTGAACTTATTTTCTTAATCTTTTGTTCATTTTTAGTATGCATATGTAATTATACGTAGGCCCTTATCTTAGTTTTTATACAAACATAATTTTATAAATTTATTGTAGTTACGTATTTATTAAATTTAATTATACATTTATTTTGTATAGTGAGTAGTTACATAGATCTAACTATTTATTCATCCAAGATAATTTGCATTATTATGAGGATCTGATTTTTTTAGTGGTTCATACTCATTAATTCGTTAATAGTTGAAATTTAAGAATCAAAATTTGGTTAATAGTTTTTAGTTTTTAAGATGACCTTAATTACTACATTTATACAAAATTTTATTTTAATACTTGATGTCTTAGGTCCAACTTATAGTCACTTAGCACCTTTTACACATGTTATACAAGTTCACATTTGTGTGGGTGTGGGTGTGTGTGTGTGTGACCTTGGTTATTGCTTAGTCTAAATTAGAGACTTAAATCCTTTTATTGCACTATAACTTTTAATTTTATAAGTTTTAATCAGTTTGTTAAACAATTATCGTTCTTTGGAGCAACAATGATTTTCCATTGACCCATAGGATAAAATTACACTCATATGTATTAAATTATACTCATATTTATTATTCAATCTTTTCATTTATAGGGAACCAACAACAACTATGTTGATTATACTTTAGTTGATATCCTACATGCTACATAGCTATATAATACTTGCTTAAAATTGTTGGTCATAATCTTTTAAGGTGAATGATATTTTACTAGCCATGGTTGCATAGGGCATAAGTTACAATATTAGTCATGAATTCTCTTATGGGTGTTTAGTAACACCATAGTTAGTTAAATGAGACTTCATGGTCGTCATTGTTTAACTCTTCTTTTAAATTAAAATAATTACTTATAGTTTCTATATCAAATTGGCCCAATTAAAGTGTATTTTAATACATTGGTCACTCATATTCACAGTATCTTGAAAGATTCTTTATCATACTAATGTTATAAAACAAGTTGGAATATATCTCAACCACATCATCCAGAATTAAATTAGCTTGAACATAGCACGTTATTTCAACATTTCTAGATACTTATAAACTAGTTGCATTTCAATGATAGAGGTATTATATTTAAGGGAAAGATTGAAAGTGTTTGTTTCCACAATTTAAGATAGCTATAGTATATCTATAACCAACAAAAGAAGTATTATTCTATATATTCATAGACTGATTGTAATTAATAATGAGTTTAAGATTCAAATTAAATTTTTAATGCTTTACTGATTAACAATAATCCATATCAACAAATATATACATCATGTCATGAGGCTAGAGAAAAACCATAATCCAAGCTTGCACAATTAAGATAAATCCACTCAACCATCTTTCAATAATATCTCCATTCAAATATATATGAAACCCTTGAAGAGGGTTATCCCTATGGCTATACAAAGAGGAAGATCGGGAACATATTAAGTTACCTATTGGAATATATTGCAGAGGCTTTAGTATCATAGAAAAAAAGAGATATGATAGTCACAACGATCTTGGAATTCAAAAACAAAGCATAAAAGAACATATTCAGTTTACTATGAAACATGAGCATAAGGGTCTTGGATGCAAGTCCCCTAGTACTATATTAACCCACGGTAAGAAAATTGTATTAGGATTTATGTGACATCAACTTTGTAAATCCTTTAATTATTTGTTCTCCTAATGTTATTTGTATTTTACATGTAAGTGATAAAATTGTTTGGCTTCACCAACAATGGTAAAAGCTTATGTAAATATGTTGTTATAATTAGCATTTGGACTTTGGGAAAATGACAAAATAATTTGGCATCCCATTTAGAATATCTTATTTCTTGGTTATTAGACACATGAAAGGTGTTACAAGTGTGTGTATAATAGTTGTGACAGATGTCCTAGGTTATCACGAGCCACTATGAGCGCATTTAAGATAAATGACTATTATATTTGTCTAGTTTGGTGAGATGTCTTACGACAATTGTTAGAGCATGTAGAAGTAGTTATTTTAGGCAACATGCATGATTAAAAGAAGGTGGGTTATATGGGCTTTTACCATTATATTTTGGAACCTTGTTTTGACCAATGGTAATTTTGTGCCTCCATAAGTTTATATATTGAGGACTTGAGATGGAGACATCATGGGAGTTCAATTTTGTACAAAGTATTGTTGGATTGAAGGAAGAAGAGGAGAATGATTGAAGGATTGTATGTAATCTCTATTTCATGAATATAATACAAGCATCGACCTCTCTTCTTAGTGGAGTTTTTTTTTTCCAAAAGGGTCTCTCGACGTAAACGTGTGTTGTGAGATGTTCTTCTTGTGTTGCTGAGTTATGTTTCCTTATTGTTGCATATTATGGTGAAGTAATTTTTATTTCAATTATGTTTTATGTTTTATGTTTATCTAAGATAGGTTTATCAAGCATGTTAAAGTGTTGATTTCTTGGCATAACAAAGAAGATGAATATCTCCATAGATTTTTGTATTGATTTTCAGATTTGTATACAACCATGTATTTTCGTTCATTGTTGATTAAGCTTTGAATCTTGTCAATTCTTTTATTGGTTTAGAGATTGGGTAAATTTTCAAACAACTCTAGAATTATTCCAACTTTTGGTATCAAAGCTTCAAAAGTTTTTATGGTTTCCATGTGCATGTATGTGATTTGCATGTAATTGCATGAACTTGCATATTATTTGCATGTGTTTGCATATATGATGGCTTGTGGATTGCAGTGGGCATTCTATGTGTTAACATTTTTTGCACAAATCTATGACAATTGAAGCTATTAGCTAACTTTCAGTTGAATATTGTTGAATAAATATATGGTGGACATGCGATGTTGCAATGTCCCCTACTAGGGACTACTTGTTTAGCATGCCTCATTATACATTATCATGCAATACTATGTCTTAGTTAAATTAAGTGATAGTTACTTTGTTCATAATACAATCCATAACTATATATTCAGACATCATCCTTACTTCTTTTCTAACCTTGATGGAGGATGGAGATTTATTGTCATAGGATGCTTAAAACCATCTCCATAATTAATCCCAAGGGTTTCATGAACAGTTGTCAATACCACCACTTGTGAGTCACCTAATTTGGGATGGAATTACTCACCTCTCCCTATACAAACCAATTTACCCTTCCAAAAGCATTAGCGAATAAATAAGGAATAGACTTAGTATAAATTATTACACACACACACACACACACACACACACACACACACACATATACATACATACATACATACATATAACATAACTTCTATATAATCATTATCTTGCTATTATCAATACATACATACATTCATGTATATACAGTACATACACATATACATATACATATAGATATAATTGATATTAGACCATATAATGATTTTTTATCTTTAATCGAATTTAACTATAATCTTCTCTGAATTAGTATTCCACTCATCAATATGTTACAACATCATTTGTCATCACACAATGTTTGCCAGTCATTTTAAAGATTAATTTCCTTTAATATATTCATATTTATTCTCTCTTATTCAATGTCTGAATAGAGTGTACTTGAATTCCCATGTATATCTTGGAAACTTAAAGGGATGCACCATTACATATGCGACGATTCGTCTCTTTTACTATCCATTCTTCTTTGTAACAATTTGTGTCTATTGGATTATCAATTTGGTTACTTGCCATCACTTTGTACAATTCGTGGTTGTTGACTTGGTCATTTGCTATCGATGACTGGATATTATTAGTCTCTGCCTTCAAAGGCAGGGACTAATGTTTTTGGATGTCTTTTTAGCAACACATTCTATTTCGGGAACTGTGCAAAAATCCTTTATACTAAGCTCTTTTTGTATTTTTTCATTAAAGCGAATTTTGTACATTTTATTTATGTTTTTTCATTGGCTGAGTTCATTTTTGCTAGCGGTCTTTTTATTTTTCCTTGTTGAAAAATTAATGGGAAATCAGAGCAAGTGACGGATGTCTTATAAATTTGGAATATGTGGCAACCTGCAAGCCCATGTGCCCTGATTATGTTGCGCCATTTTGCATTCATTTTTACGATCTATATTATAATCTTGTAGCCTGTATTTTTGAGTTCCTTCGGTGCCAAGGACAGTAGCTGAAGATGTGTTAGGGAAGATTAAAACTCCTCAATTTTCCATACTTGTTGCATTTCAACTTTTCCAGCTTCCTCTTGCTCTTTTATGCTTTTGTTGATCTCAGTTTCAGTGACTCCACAAATGTCATGTCATTTTCCTTAAAAACTGCAACCACCTGTAACTCTTCACCCTACTAAACTTTCTTTGTCTATTATTGGTATTTACTATTTCATAAAACAGATCTCCTACAATGTCTATGCCTCCATAGTCACATGCATTATCTACCTGTACTTTTCAACTATACTATCGGACAAAAATATCCCATTCATACAGTGCTTTGATGAATGACCAAAAGCTGTTTCAAAACTCCATTTCACCTTCACACATGCAAAATACATTTGCTCAAGAGTGTCTACAGCTTTTTAAACACATTTATTTATATGCAATCCAAAACCTTTTATTTTTCTAATTTTTCATTTCCTTAAGGTGTGTTGTATTAAATAGTTCCCGAACCCTAACTATTCTTTGTGTATTTTGCATACGTTTCTGACAGAGTATTTCCAACTATAATGTTGACAGTTATAAATTGTTGAAATAGCTTCAAAAATGCCTAGATAAGAAGCTTGTAGGTTAATATTTTAGAACAATTAAGCAAGAATAAGCTCAAAGACTAACCTTTTAAATGCTCGTTTGAAGTTAAGAAGTTAATCAACTTGAATTTGTGAACAGAAAGTAGCTTGATGATTAACAACTTAAGAGGTTAAACATTTTGCTCTTTTTGAGCAAAAAGAGAATTTTATATAAAAGAAGTCCATAGAATTGTGCTCCTATATGAATATCCCAAGCAATCTCAGTTTGATCTATAAAAGAAATCCTACAAACTAAAAGAAATGCAAAGACATTAGTTTGATATAAAAACAATCTTTCAAACTAAAAGAAATGCAAAGACATTATTCACAATAGTTCTAAATCTTATAATATCGAACAACTTTGAGTCAATTTTAAAGAAATTTGCTAATTTTTTGTTTCAATCTAGAATCATACATATCATAATATGTGCATTATTTGTTCTTGCTACCCATATACCATTCCTTTGTTATATTGACTGCGTGGATATGGTTTGGTTTTTCCTTTAGATCACTGCATTTTGCTCGCTTCTTCTAATCATATTCTATTATAACAATCATTGTTTGCATTCTTATTGCTATGACTATTCATATTTGAGAGTAACAAATATTATGTTGGTCCATGAATTTCCACTTGATATTTTATTTGCAGATCTGATTTGAGAACATGTTGAAATCTGGAGATACTTCAAAAAGACTACAAAAATGGAAGACTAAGGCAGACTAAGGCATTTGCCTTGCACTTTTAGCATGTATATAAATATGGAATTTTGACTTTTAGACACCCCCTTTTGATTGTATTCACATTGGATAGGATAAATGATAACTCATATTACAGTCAAGTTTGAAAGCTCAAACTACTAATCTATATGTGCCATAGAAGATAATGGATTTCAATTCTCTCCCCTGCACAAGATCCAACCAAATCAACACTTTATCCTAAGCCCCTACCTAAGGCAGGGATTCCAGCTGTGTGCAACCCTTGTTATTTTCTGTTATTTCTACCCTTCACTTATCACCATGGATTGATAATATTCATTTGTCTTAGTTGAATTGTAGTTGCCATTGCTCCATAATAATTATGTTTAATTTATTATATAGATCTTGTTATTATCCAGTAGTCATTGTAATTTTATCGGTCAATATGAGGCGCTGACATTTACCTTAGCATTTAACTAATATTTTTATAAAACATTATTTTGATATGTTTGAGAGAATTAAAGATGTTGATTGTTGTTAGAATTAAGGATGTTGATTATTGTTAGTCTTAATAACCAACTTTAGTTTGTAATATACATATCATTGTTAGTGCTTACTTAATAATGTTTTAGACACGATCACTTTCTCATTTGGATGATTGATTATTTGATTAGTATTAATTGTTGGTAATCTTAACAATCATTGTGATATGCTTCATTGATTATGATATCATTAGGCGGCTAGATAATTCTGTAAAAGATGATAAATTTCTATAGATATTAGTATTGAATATCGAATGTATTGTTGCAGTAAGTGAATATATATTTATCATTGCAAGACACTTCGATGCTTAATATTTTTTGTACTTTTGTGTCTTCAAATGATTGATTGATATTGATTATATATCATATTGGGCAATCATGACTTGATGAATCATGACTCATTAATGAGTCACGACCCATTAAGTCGTGACTGTCCAAATTATAGCCAACGATCATATATAACACATATTGTTTCACATAATACACCGATAACTATCGAGTAACATAAACGATGTTTGGTGTTTGATAATAGTCGATAATTGTCGACTTGGTGCATATGATTCATCATTGATAACTATCGATTAAGGTAGACGATGGCAGTCGATACTTATAAGAACCGATACTCATCGGTATTTGACATTTGCTATGAAAGTATTAATAAACCGATGTAATTGGTATTTGATAAATCATTTCAAATATATGTATATATTAATGTGTATGTAATAGCAATTACATATACATTAATATGTACAAATTGATAGATCATTTCAAATATATTAAAATATATATGTATATATTAATGTCTATGTAATAGCAATTAAATATACATTAAAATGTACATATATGTATTGTTTATATACTCAAGTTAATTATCTGAATGATACTATCAATTTACAACACTCCCTCTAAGTTAGGGAAGATAATTTTCCATATACCACCTCACTTGTAATTATCATGTTATATGAGGAATCATCATATAGATGATACCTGTTTTGCACATCACCTTAACTCGTGAAGTGAGGAATCAACTTAATTTGTGATACCTGATTTTACATATTACCTTAGATCGTAATATGAGGAATCACCTTAGATCATGATATCTAGTTTTCACATCACCTTATATCGTGATATGAGGAATCACCTTAGATCGTGATACCTAGTTTTCACATCACCTTAGATCGTGATATGAAGAATCACCTTAGATCATGATACCTGATTTTCATATCACCTCATATCATGATACAAGGATATAGTAATTAGAGAACATTACATTTCCCTTACATATAACCCTATTATGGTATGTGCATTGGCATATCAAAATGTCTACCATAATGAACCTCCATTACAAGATCGTCACCTTGTAACATCAAATACAAGTGTTCATTATCTAAAAAGTCGTCACCTCTCATAAATGTACATAGGATGGATGAGCCCATAAGACGTTTACACATTAAACATCTTTATTATATTAATACAAATCAAAAATTACATTTCAACCATACCAAGATTTTTCCTGAAGTGATCAACTTTCACCTTGGGAAGTGCTTTGGTAAGAATATCTGCAGTTTGATCTCCTATACTAATATATTCCAACTGAATCACTTTCCTTTCAACCATATATCAGACATAGTGATAAGGAATCTCAACATGCTTAGATCTATCATGAAACACTGGATTCACTAAAAGCTTGATACAACTCTGGTTATCACAATGGACAGTAGTTGGTTTTAACAGTTTACCAAATAACCCACAAGTAGTTTTCTGAGTCATACTACTTCTCTAGCAGCCATCGAAGATGCAATGTATTCAGCCTCTGTAGAACTTTGAGTCACTGAAGATTGTTTTATGCTAATCCATGATACTGTAGTTGATCCCAAACTGAAACAACGTCCTGAGGTGCTTTTTTGATCGGTCACACTTCCAGCCCAATCTAAGTCAGTGAATCCATGAAGGTCCAAGTCTATCTTTTCATATTTAAGTTCATAGTTTAGAGTACACTGAAGATACCTCATTATATATTTTGCAAAAATGAGATGAATCTCTTTAGGTTCACACGTGAACTGACATAAGGCATTTACTGCAAAACAAATATTTGGTCAGGTATTTACCAAGTACATCTGGGAACCTATTATCAACCTCTATAGAGTAGGATCTGCTAGTGGAGATTCTGTTGCTGCTTCCTTTAACTTATGAAAGTTAGTTTCCCTGGGTGATGACATTGGTCTATAGTTCAACATACCAAATCTCTTCAATATGTCAAGAGTGTATTTTCCTTGATTCAGGATGGTACCATCTGATTTCAGCCAGACTTCTAAGCAAAGAAAGTAGTGTAATAGACCTAAGTCTTTCATATCAAATTCTTTGACTAAATCCTTCTTGCATTGGTGAATGAGGTGATCCTCTCTTGTAATCAATAAATCATCAACATATAGAATTAATATCAACATATCACCTTTGCTTTGTTTGAAGTAGAGATTTGGATCAACATCATTTTTTGAAAATCCTAACTTCATAAGATAATTATCAATCCTCTCATACCAGGCTCTGGGAGCCTGTTTAAGTCCGTATAAGGCTTTCTTTATTTTATACACATATGGGCCCGTTTGGTAGCAGGAATTGGACTAGAATTGGCATTATCTAATTCTGGATAACGCCAAATTCCATGTTTGGGTCCTTGGAAAAAAATGGAATTGGAATTTTGAATTCCAATTCCAATTTTTACAAAAGCAAATTTAATATTTCGTGGGATCCGTGACTATAAAGATGTATATTATATTGCTATAAGGATGTATATATATATATACATATGTGTATATACACGTGTGTGTATATATGCATGTGTGTATATACACATGTGTATATATACATACATGTATGTGTGTATATACACATATGTGTGTATATATACATACATGTATGTGTGTGTATATACACACATGTATTATGTGTGTATATGTGTGTATATACACATGTGTGTGTATATACACAAATGTGTGTATGTGTATATATATACACATGTGTGTATATGTATGGTGTGTATATGTGTGTGTATATACACATGTGTATGTATGGATGTAAATATACATAAATGTGTGTATATGTGTATACACACATGTGTGTATGTGTGTGTATTTGTGTATACATGGATACACACATGTATGTGTGTATATACACATGTGTGTATACACACACATGTATGTGTGTATATACACATGTGTGTATACACACACATGTATGTGTGTATAAACACACGTGTGTATGTGTGTATATGTACACAAATGTGTGTATATGTGTGTATACACACACATGTGTGTATGTGTGTATATGTGTATACATGTGTGTATATACACATATACACATGTGTGTATATATATACACATGTATATATACACGTGTATATACACACATATATACACACCATATTCAAAGAAATTAAAAAATAAATAATTAAAATTCCTTATGCATCTTCTCATTCATCTTCCGGGTGAACCAAACGGGTCAAACCATATTCCGGATTTCATTTTGAGGATAAGCATCTTCTTGAATATGCAACATCTCCCTGAATTGGCCATATCTAGGATATGGTATTCCTATTGCCAAACGAGCCCTATGAGTTTTGGAATTGTGAATCTCAAACCCTTCAGGTTTCTCTAAGTATACTTATTCTTCAATGGTTCTATTTAAGAAGGTAGTCTTTACATCAATCTGATGCACTTTCCTTCCTTTAGCAGCTGTAATGGCTAGGACTGTTTAAACTGAAGTGTATCGGGCAACAGGAGAAAAAGTTTCTTCACGGTCAATCCCTTCCTTCTGTGAAAAACCTCTGGCTACAAACCTTTCTTTGTACTTCTCTATACTAGCATCTGCAACATATTTGATCTTGAACAACCATTTAGAGGTGACCACCAATTTCTCTTTGGGTCTAGGCAAAATGTCCCATACATTATTATCTATAATAGACTGATATTCCTTTGTCATGGCATCTTTCCATACTTGTTGCTCAATAGTATATGTAACATTTGTAGGTTCTGATTTTGAGAGTTCACTCATCATGGTTACATAACTAGATAATATTGAGGGTCTTTTACTTTCCCTGAATGTCCCTAAAGGAGCTCCATAAGGCTTTGCTTCTTCTAATATCTTAGTGGCCCAGAGAGGTCTCTTTTTGGGATTTTCTAATGTTGAGAGTTGTTCCTCATTTTCTTCTTCCTCAGAATACTCCCTCTGAATCTCAGGTGTAAATTCCTCTTCTAGAGAGGCATGTGTTTATGGTTCTAAGGAATTTCTAGCTCTAGAGAATGTTGTCTTCCTCAAAGATTACATTCCTGTTTATTTCAATCTGATTTTGACCAGGTATATATACTCGGTATGCTTTTGAGGTTTCAATGTATCCTACAAAAATACATTTCCTTCTAGATGGTTCTAACTCTGTTCTCTTTTCTCTGGGTACATGTATGTATATTGGACAACCAAATATCTATAAATTACTGATGTCTAGTTTTGTCGCTGAGAAATCTTCTTCAGGAGTTTTACTATCAATGTGGGAGTGTGGACATCTATTTTGAATATATACTGCAGTATTTGATGCTTCTGCCCAAAGGGAAGTGTCAAGGTTTTGATCAAGAAGCATTGCCTTGTTAGCTTCAACAATTGTTCTATTTTTCCTTTCAGCAACCCCATTCTATTGAGGGTTGTAAGGAACAATGTACTCCCTCTTAATCCTGACTTTTTTGCAAAATTCCTTTAAAATGTCTGATGTATATTCTTTACGGTTATATGTCCTTAGGGTCTTGATTTTCTTTTCAGAAAAAATTTTAGTAAGTGATTGGAAGTCTTTGAACATTTTCAGGATCTCCTCAGATTCTTTATGTTTAAGGAAATGTATCCAGGTCTTTCTGGAGAAATCATCAAAAAAGATTACATAGTATTTACACCCTCCTATTGATGGAACAAACATAATTCTGAATAAACTAATTCTAATACATTTCCTATTTTACTAGAATTGTTTTGAAATGCCCCTTTAGAGTTTTTACCTAATGTACAACCTTTGCATGCCCCAGGGTGGTACTATTTAAGTTTTGGTAATCCAGTGACTAGATTTTCCATAGAAGATAGGGCCTTGTAGTTTAAGTGTCCTAGTCTTCTATGCCATATCTCATTCGTGTTAGTGATTTCATTAATTAAGACTTGATTTGTTTTTGTACATAATTCATATAGACAACCTTGCCTTCTACCTATGGTTTGGGCTTTCTTGATAGTAGAGTTCTTTGGCCAAGCCTTTACTTTACCATCCATAAGGTTACTCTATATCCATTATCTTCAAGTGTAGATGTAGATACCAGGTTCCTCTTGATACATGGTACAAACAATACTCCAGTAAGTTGAATGGAAATACCAGTCTTTAGTTTGATAGCGCATGTCCCGATACCTTTTATTCGATAAGTCGAGTTGTCTCCAATAGTTACTTCCTCATTGGATTCTTCTACCATAGAGTCAAGTAGTTCTCTGAATTCTGTAACATGTCTTGAGGAACCACTATTGATAACCTAGGTGCTTTTAGTTGAGATTGGTTTGAAAGGGCAGAGTAGACCACAAACTTCTCATTTTTAGGTTTTTCCTTAGTCTTCTTCTTCTTCTTTATTTTGTTGAATGAAGCGTGATGCTTTTTGTATGGACAATTTATCGCATAATGTCCATATTTTTCACATCTGAAGCACTGTACTTTTGACATATCTCTTTTATTGTTTTCATGATTAGATTTCCTTTTCTTAAAGTGTCTTTTCCTCTTCTTGAGGGTATCCACATTTAGTACATGAAGATCTTCATCAATGGTTTTGTTCTTTAGTCCTTTCTTGTCTAGCCTTGATTCCTCTTGTAGGCAATATGTTCTCAGTCGGTCAAATTTTAGAAATTTAGACCTAGCACTTATGTCATAGACAAATGTCTCCCAAGGTTTAGGCAGACCATCTAATGTGATCAATGATAATTCCTTACAATCGATTTCATAGCCAAGTGTTAATAATCGATCTCTTAGAGATGAGACTCTCATAAAGTATGAATTGATTATCTCACCTTTGTTCATGCTTATGTGATTTATCTCCCTCTTTAAGGCTAATTTTTTGCTTGCATTACTTATTTCATAAGTTTTCTCTAGTGCTTTGAACATCTCATATGCTCTTTTGTATTTTGTTAATATTGGAACAATGTTATCTCTAACTCCATCGATGATGATCTTCATTGCTTTAGCATTTGCTTCATTCCAAGTTGATATCTCAGGTTTCGCCTCTGGTTTTATCTTGTCTTCTCTTATGAAAGATTCGACTTTATTTTCTTTTTATATCATTATGATTCCGAACTCCCATGATTGAAAGTTGTTTGCTCCCTCAAGCCTATCCTCGAATCTGACAATGCTTTCCATTGGGAATTTAACGTATTCAATCTAAATTTAATTACTCAAGTTTATCAACATCTCAGATCCTTCAAATGCAGCGCTCTGATACCATGTAAAAGATGATAAACTTCTATAGATACTGGTATTGAATATCGAATGTATTGTTGCAGTAAGTGAATATATATTTATTGTTGCAAGACACTTTGATACTTATTGATATATGTACTTCAGCGTCTTCAAATGATCGAATGATAGTGATTATATATCATATTGGGTATTCATGACTTGATGAATCGTGACTCATTAATGAGTCACGACCCATCAAGTCATTGTTAGTAATAACTGAGAGGGGGGTGAATCAGTGACCTCAATTTTTATCCTTTAAAATTTAATCCACCAATCAATACACCTCAGATTATTAAGTCCCTACAAGATGTATGCCTTTGAAATAATTGAAATAATTAACTGTCTGTCAGTTTACCTTGTTTGTCCTTATTCTCCTTGATTACCGATAAGCAGTAAAACTTATTTACCGATACTCAGTAAATATGCAGAGTATACCAATCAATCTAGAAATGCATATGTGAAATGTAAAACAATAAAGTAATAAACCAAACACATATAACACATAGATTTTAACATGGAAACCTTATTAAGGGAAAAAACCACTGGGACTGGTACCCCAAATTTTCACTCTTCTAAAGTGAGCCTTGTTAGGAGCCAACCCTGTTAAAGGTTACAAACACACTGTTAAGTGTGACCTTGTTAGAGGACTTTAATACATAGGTTGTCACTTAGTATCTGGCATCTATGCTACCATCCTTGAATCAACCTTTAGACTGTCAATAGGCTTTATGCTAATCTTACTACCATCCTTGAATCAACCTCCTTCTTAGACTGTCAAT
>MU225196.1:1071534-1085450 GCA_018584345.1 Thuja plicata
CTTTTATGCAATAGAATAATCTCACATAGTCTAAATAGGAAGGCTTGGTAACACTTGTTCTTTCCTTTCATAGATTAGTTGTATTGTACTTTCATTTTCATAGACTACTTTGCATTATCATTTAGATTTGCATTGCATTGCATACATTTGGTTTCATTAGAGATATTGGCATTCTTGCCCTTGTTTTCATTGTGAATCTCTCGTTGTATGGTTTATTGACAAGGTCATGAGTTTATAGCTCTAGCTGAGAGCAATTTTACAAATCTTGCAACTCCATGCATAGAGAGCTATGGATCGATTTGTGAGGGCTCATTCTTGAGTTTCCTTGCATGTAAGGATTCATAGAAGTGCACTACTTTTGTGTGTACACTTCTCACCTTCTTATCTTTCTTGTTCACCTTTTACTATTAGGTTCCCAATCTAGGACTCCCAATCACTAAGATGTTACTCCACTAGTCTTCAAGTTTTCCGCACAAGCTGCTTATCAACTCATCCTAGGCTTGACCTATTCTTTCCAATCTTCCAAGACCCTCTTGCAGGAGTTCAAAAGGTCTCTAAACATGTCAATTTTCCTAATCCCCATTCCAATCTTCTTGCTGAACTAGGGAATTCTTCATCCCTTTCATAATTTGACAATTTTAGGCCTACTAGGCTTGTAGATCTCAATTAGCCCTAAGTTTGAAATTACAAAGACAATTTTGAGTTCTTACTTTGCATATTTTGGAAAGTTGATGAAGAAAAATGTAGGTGGGAGAGTGTTCACATTTTTTTCTATTACTCACAATTTTGAACATATAATCTTCTTCTAGATTCTTTTTTTTTATGTGTTCAGTCTTCCCTTTAAGCATGTGCAAATAAGGAGGCTTATTTTTCTCCTGATTAAACTCAAAAAATGTATAAAAGTGGATATGAGCAAGCTGGATTGTTGCAATTCGAATTGGAGCTTCATCTAAAATTTTTATGGGTTATTTTTCTTAAAATAAGAGTTGTTTTGAGTTGCAAACTCATTTAACTAAATGTCAAACTATTTTATAATAGTTTAGGAGTAGTTTTATGTAGTTAATTTCTCTTTTATTTTTATTTGTCCAGAATCCTTAATTTCGGGTTTGGTAGATGGGTAATTGTAAACTCTATTTAAACCTGGATATTTAATGTAATAATGGTTGAGATCTTTTCATTAGAACTCAAAATGCATTTGATGTTGCAATCTCAATGTGCTCAACTGCTGACTACGTGAATTTGAATTCAAATTTCAAATTTAAGAGCCTTATATTTGTTCATGAAATTTTACTCTACCACTTGGTTAGTTGGTATCATCTATTAGAAGTTTTCTTGTTGTGATGGACAACCTAATTTTGTCAATTTATTTCATTCATTAAAAGATAATATTTCTTACTTATGCCCATGGACGGTATGGATTTGCAATCTCATGAACTTTGAGAAATTATGATTTGTTATTTCCTTTGATGATAGCATTGCACGTTTATGAATTGTGGATTTCTTATTATAATCTCATGGTTGTTTGATCAAATCTAACCATCTATATACAAGCTTAAATTTCCAAATTGTTGATGTCCTTAGATGTAGTTAGTCGTTTCATTGTCTTTGAAATCTTTGTTAACTCGTCATCTTTTGTATTGTGTTTAAATTTGGAGTTAGATTAATGATTACTGTAGATTGGAATTCCTTCGTTATATTGCAAATTGTTTATTGTAAGTGTTACACGTTTAAAAACTAGAAATTTTTTTTGAATATAGTGATAGAAACTTGATATTTGTTATTCGCATCCATCACTCATCGAACTAGAAAAGGCCCACCTTGTGACTTCTCACATATTCTTCATTGACCTATCTAACACGGTTGTGACTTGGCTATCCAAAACCTTGAGAGTGACTAACTTCATTCTTTCAAGAGAGGGACTTTGATCTGAACATCCATGTCGTTGTATTGTGTAAACATCATGATGAATTAAAGTGTCAGTAGAAGGAGGGCCAATAGAAAGGAGGTTGGAAAATATTATCTCATTCTCACCTAAGAGGTATAGGAGAGTTCTTAGATTTACCCCTAAAAAGGGTGAATTCCTCAAGCTCTGTCATCATCAAAAAAGTTTGTAAAGATAAAGGGAAGCCTAGGGGGGAGACCTCTTCCTATCAAGAAGAACAACTGCCACCTAAATTAAGTTCCACTCCATCCCTTGTCACTTCCCCACCAATAATTCAAAGCATACCTCAACCTCCCCTAATGGTGGATTTTATTAATGTGTAAATATCACCTTTGAATATGATAGCACCTCTTCATGTGATGCCTAAGAATCTTGAGAAATTTTATCCAAAATTTATTTATGAAGAATTGAAGATAGTCGAAGAACACATTCGTTGAATTATATAATAAAAAGGACATCGCTCATGAAGATGTGGTATGTCATCTTTCCCCATACACTTTGGGAGAATTTGCCTACAATTAGTATTTGAACTTACCACATGGGTCAATCACTACTTCAAAATACTTTGAGATTGTACGAGTGTTTTTTGTTCATTAATTACTATTATCTTGAACATATCATGGTTCGGAATATCTCTGACTCAAAAATCAGATCAAATGTTAGAACGAGATTTAACAAACAATATTCAACGTATTGGGGCTCATTTATCCACTGATTTTTTCCTTCCATTCGAACTTATTTCTCTAATTCTTCTAGTTGCTCTTATAGGAGCCATTACTATAGCTCGCCAAGAAGAAACAGTTTGAAAATGAAAGCTCTCGTGCAGCATAAATCCGCTGTTTTATCTGTGTCATTTTTTTCTTTTAATAATGGTAAATTAGACTAAATTCCTTAATTAGTTCAAAGTATATATAGACTGCAAGTTTATATCATCAATTTTTATCTTGTTAAAAAGAACCCAATGAGCCTCTCACACTGTTCCAAGGATCGTTTTCATAAGATGCATCAAAAGCTTGAATCCCCATATACCATGCTAGTTGACACTGTTATCCAATTTTATCTTTGAACGTTGGATCCCTTAACATCAATTTTCTTGAGAAGGCTCCCTGCTGCAAATATCAATTCTTTGAAAAATGTGTGCAATGAAGTCGTCATTTTCACGCAGGAAATGGATCCGCAAGATGTGTAAATTTTGGGAGTTTTCCATCATTTAGGTATACTCGAATGACCAACCCTATGTTAGCAATAAATCATGCATTGACTATTCATACACCTATGTTGAACCTTATTCCGCCTTCTGTTGCTGTTCATCCACCAAAGATCACCTACCCAGGCTTTGAAACTCGTAGGACTGCATTCTTTGAACAAAAAACTATACCCTACAAAGAACCTGATAACAACTTGATGATCAAGCTAGAAGCAACAAAAAATACCTTATCCTAGGTGAAAAATGAGCTTACCAAGTTGAAGTTGAAACCTCCAAACATGCAGTCGAACTACCCTAGACCCACTACTGCTCCAAACACTCACCCGTAGAACCTCACACCAGAGAATCAGAATTATAAGACAAATAATTAGGTGTCTGAAGGTAAGAACTTTGTTCAGCAAAGGCCCAATCACATTTGGAATACTCGTCACAATAACGGAAGTGTGTTGATTGATAATGCTAATGTTTTGATTGCGCTAACATAAATTTTACAAGATCTGAAAATGGACTCCATGTTGATCACACATTCCATGACAAAGAATTTGGGGAAGCACTACCTTAATAAGATCGACCATCTTCCCCTTTCAATGCAATGATTTTGGATTCGTATGTCCTTTTCAACAAAGTTGAGTCAAGTGAGAAGACCGTGGAAAATGAATTCATATTCCCATTTCAGAGGGAGAACGAACCAAAAGACTCTGAGGTGCACACATTTTAAAATACCAACTGAACCAATTACAACCGACAGAGTAGAAAGGAGCCACTCACAGACATGATTCCGACTAGTTTGCACCCAACCCCATTGGATCCTTGAGCTAGTAGAAATTGAACACCACCAAGAAAGCCAAGGACTGCATCGGCTAGCTCGTCTAGTTCCCCTACAATTTTGAGGAATCTGGCTGCAATTTATGAGACATATAGCGCTATCGAAGAACTGAAAAGGACCAAAGGCAACATATCCATGTATGATATGCTTCAAATATGCTCATCTCAAAAGGAAGCCGTGTTTAAATCTCTTAATCAATCAAAAAGTAACACTTCAACAGCTGGGCGTGGTAGTGTTTCAAACATTAATGCTATAGAGGCACTGCCTATAGTGTACAAGGACAAGGTAGAAGAACCACCCTTTCTTTTTAGCATCTAGATCTTTGGAAAGAATCTACATAATTGTCTTATAGACTGTCGATCTTCTTGTCTATGTATGATATGCCTCAAAGATGTCCATCTCATAGGAAGCCCTACTTAAATCTATTGAATAGTCAAAAGGTAACACTTCAACAACTATACACACTCTTATTTCAAACATCAATGCTACAGAGGCACTGCCTAAAATGTACAAAGACAAGGTAGGAGTGCCACCCTTCCTTTTGAGCATCCAGATCTATAGAAAGAATTTGCATAATTGTCTTACAGATTCTAGAGCTTCTTACAATGTAATGCCTTACTCTATTTGTTAAATGTTAGGAATGACGCCCCAACCCGCCAATCGAGTGGCTATATAGTTGGATAAAATATAGGTTAAGGTGGTAGGGATCCTAAAAGATGTACACATCCAGTTAGTATCAGATCTAGGAATACAATAGTACATCAACATTCATGTTGTGGATATCCCAGAATTCTATGGGATGATTAGGGAGTGGAGAAAACCTCAGAGGTTGGCTGTCAATTGATTTCACCCAACTATGACTCCCATAGAGAAGTCTTATCAACCAGATCAAGATAGACCCAAAGCCCAATTCGAAGAATATGATCATGGAATATAATGCACAAAATGAGGTTTCCTTCATGCAATCTAACCTAGAGGTATACCGACTGGACCACGCCATGGCTTTCCATACCCTAGTGAGTAGTGACTCTAAAGATAGTACAGTTATGGGACCACAGGAGTTCAAACCAAAAGATGGGTTATTTCAATAATTCATGAGAAATATTACTAAGAACTTGAAGAAGTGATGACCCATGTATCTCATTATTGCCTGAATATTGCCGCATTCATCATCAAGATCATTCCAAATTCACTTGGGCTTGCTTCCAAGATGTGTTGTCTAGGGTGTTGATCCAGATGTCCCAAGAAATGTTTGAAGTAAGCTCAAGTTCAAATGTTTCAAGTCAAGAGTCTTATGTTGAGAGTGAAAGAACATATGATAATGGGTGTTTAGATAGCAGTTTGAATCCTAAGATCCCAATTGAAAGTGATGTCACCATGATAGAAAATAAGCCTCCTTCAGTGGATCATGAAGAGATTATCATAAAAGACTCCCAAGAGTATCTATTTGAATCCTCCCCATAGTCGTTGAGAGTAAAAGAGAAGGTTAAAATGCCTATGAAGCCTAAACAAGAAAATAAGTTAGGTGTATGGAAGCTTCACTTTGATGGGTCTAAATGCAAACAAGGCTCGGGAGTTAGAATAGAGTTGATTAACCCCAGAGGAAAGTCATTATATGCAGCTTATAGGCTATATTTCTTATGCATTAATAATGTGGTTGAGTATAAAGCATTTATTTGAGGTCTCCTTATGGCCCACTAGAAGAAGATCAAAGCTCTCTTTATGGAAGGAGACTCCCAACTCATCATTAGACAAATCCACAACCAATACTCTTGCAACAAAAAAATGTTGAGTGGGTACTAGAATACGGTGTGTGATCTTTTTGAAGATTTTGAAGCATTTGACTTCAAATCCATCCTAAGTTGTAAGAACAACATTGTTGATGCTCTCGCTATCTATGTCGGCTCTTTGTAGCCTATAGAGAAATCAAAGTTGAAAATGTTTTTAGTAGAGATTCTAGTTGCCTCGACAATCCCATATAATATCACTAATATCCAAGTATTCCAAGATGGTCAAAACATCTTGGAATTCATTATGTGCAGTGGAATTTTTGAACCACATATTATTGATGAAGAAATTTGGGAGATGGAGGAACTCATTGATGAAGGAATTATAGACCTCAAGACCAATGCTATCCCCAAAGGAATCGTTGCACTATAAATATTGTTTGACTCTGATGAGATAGCCAAGAGAAGAAAAGTGTAGTCTTCCTCCAAGGGAGATGAGTATGAAGTTGATAACCTCAATATTGAGGAAGAGCGAAGAGAAGTGCTTATAGTAAAGTAGGCACAAACCATGAAAAGAGTGCTATAATACAGTTGCTTCAAGAGTATATGGATGTCATCACATTGAGATACGAGGAGTTGAATACATATGATACCTTTGTGATCGTGCACACCATCCCTCTCAAGCCCGGTTCTAAACCATTTAGGCAGAGGCAATGACTTGTTAATACTTTGATAGAACATATGGTACATAACAAAGTACATAAGTTGTTGGACGCAGAGATAATATTTCCAATGCAACATTCCAGCTAGGTGGAAAACTTGGTCCTAGTACAAAATAAGAATGGGGAAATAAAGTTATGTGTGGATTTTTGAAATCTGAATCGTGGTTCCAAAAAGGACAATTATCCTCTTCCTTCACTGGATGAGGTATTGCATATTATGAATGGATCCGAAATGATGTCCTTTCTTCATGATTATTCTAGGTACAATTAGGTCATGGTGCAAAAAAAGTATAGGCTCTAGACTGCTTTCACTACCAAATTGGGAACATTTACATACCGCTAGATGCCATTTGGATTGATCAATGTTGGTGCATTCTTTCAACACACGATGAATATAGTATTAAAGGGGTTGTTCAGAAAATGCATTATTATCTACATGGAGGAATTGTCTTTTCAAAAGATCACACAAACCATGCGGTGGATTTGTGAAAAGTGTTCCAAAGATGCTAGAATTTCAGCATTTGTTGAATCCAAAGAAATGTATATTCTGAGTTTTCAAAAGGAAGTTGCTATGACATGTGACATCAGAGAAGAGAATTTCTATTGACCTAGACAAAATCAAATAAATATTTAAGTTTCTTTTCTCCAACAATAAAAGGGAACTTAAATCTTTCTTTGGGAAGATGATTTTAGTAAGAATATTCATTAGTGGCTTTGCCAAGATTTTTTGTCTCTTGAATGATATGTTGAAGAAGGACAAAAAGGTTGAATGGATGCCTAAAGTCAAAAGGTTCTTCAAAGAGATTAAGATGTCAAAATCCATTCCTTTGGTTCTTTCTAGCCCTGATCATGTGAAGCCTTTCAAAATACATTTGTTTGCTTTTGAACACTCTCGAGCTAGTATCCTTACCCAACAGGGAGATAATCAAGGTAAAAGTCCTATTGCAAGTATCCCATCAGAGTGTTGGAAGAGGCAGAGGGAAAATCATTTCTTTCTAGAACAACAATAGAGTTCATCACAGGTTGCAAGTAACTTGAAAAGGTAGTTAAACTACCTAACTCCATTTTGTGATTTATACTCATAAATTTTTTCCTACTAGCCATGTCCGATGTAGGAACATCTTGGATAAATTGGTAATCACCATCAACCAAAAATAATTTCTTTTGGTTTCCATTTATTTGTTGCTAGTTTTTTTTCACTTATGGTTCTTCTCTATGGTTAAGTGTTTATAGTTTGACCCATGTTGTTTTATCAATTGAGCAATGAAACATAACAAATTAATCTCTAGAAAATAGCAAATGGAGGTCTAATGGTGGAGAACCCTTTAGTTCTTGCACAAGTAATGAATTCTCCAATGCTCCAAGAGAGGAAAAAAACACCCCAGTCTTGAAAGAGAACACATCAAAGAGACGAGACAACACTGCTAGAAAGAAAAGACAAAATTCAGGAATTAAACAAGAATTAAGTGTGTGGAAGTCCAAGAGGAAGGGTTTCAGGCAGGGGAAACAACATCGAGGGTTTTGAGAAGGCATTGTTTTGAGCAGTGAATGCCTATTTGAGAAAGCAACACGATATTCAAGTAGAGGGTTTTGTGGGTCCAAATCCCTTTCAATTGGGAACATTGATAGAGGTTTCCACAATGACCAAGGTTTTCTACCAATGATAATTTTGGGCGTCACCAACAACGACAATTAATGACAACATCAGTTCACAAGTGAGCCCCACCCAAATCTAAATCTTTTTTTTTTCTTATTTTTTTTAAGCTAAAAAAAAATATCAGGCAAAGCTACAAAACTGTAAAACATTTGTAAAACCATTGGTGAAATCAAAAAATGCAAATCCAATGAATGAAAGTGTTGAAAAAGGTTTACCAGAACTTGATGATACTAGGAAAAAAGTTTTTGAAGTTGAGCCCAATATTTTAACAGTTTAGAATGAGAGGGCAGGACCAGAGACAGATATAACAGAAGTTGGGATCAATAACAAGGTAGGATCAAACACTATTATAGATGGAAACTTGAAAGAAGATGGAATAATGCAAAGTGATAGGCTAGACGAAAGGCCCGTGAACAAAATGTTAACACATGGAGGTCTCACAATCCCTTTCAAATTTCACGGGAACCTCCCAATCATCGTACCAACTATGCTTTGGAAATCTAGTTTAAGCACTCAAGCAGGGGAAGAAAGTGACACATAAGGGCCACACATGCTAGGATACTTCAAGTTAACATACCAAACTTGGGGGAGAAGTGTGCATATGTAAATGAAAAAAAATACAAAGGAATCTTAAGGCGTAGGTAGATTTAAAAAGTAAATTAAGTACACAAGAGAGGGAAAACTCACTGCAATATTACCAAAAATTGTGTTTAAAGCATTAGATATTGTTGAAATTGAATTTGAACATGAGCAAAATGAGCAGAAGGAAAACAAATGGAAATAGAAGATGAAATATGCAACATCTTTTTCAATGTCAATTTCCAAAAACATCGAGGCTAAAACTCAAACTGCAGACAAGGGGGAAGTTGGAGAAAACGGACTCTCAAATACTTATAGCCATATTTCAACACATTTAACGTGGTGTCCAGATGTATATGTAAATGACTTAATTATCATGAAAGATAGACTATTTTCTCTAGAATCAAGAAGTCATGCAAAGGATATTAAGATAAAGGAGATTACATAAAACAATTGGAAACTAACAAGGGAAAATAAAGAACTCAAAGAACATGTACATAAATTATAGTTTAACATGGAAAAAGGTGAATATGAGTTGCTTTTAATAAGGCAGGTGCTAGAGGAAAAGAAAATAATAGGAGGAAACAAAGCAAGTGGAATTGAAATAGATAGTGACCCGCAAATTAAGAAAATTCAACAAAAAATGACAAACATGGAGTTAAAAGAAAATCAGTTAAGGGAACAAATATAAAAGGTTAAGTCACAGAATCAAGTAGTAAGAGGAGCATCAAACACACCAAATGAGTTCATCGAAAAGAAAGTAACGAAATAAATATGAGAAGAGACAGACATAAATAATAATGTAGTAAATGTCATCATTAACGGGCTAAAAGACCACGGAGAAAAAGAAAACACAAAAGAACTAATAAGATACTTTTTTAAAGATAAGTTAGAATGGTGTGGAGTGATCCAACAAGAACAAAGGATTGGAAAATGGATGAAGGATAATAGGGGCAGACACATAAGGGTTACTTTGAAGAATGTAGAAGACAAAAACATGATTCTAAGAAATAAGATGTTCCTCAAAGGAACACATGTATATTTTGATGGGGATCTAACCATGATTCAGAAAAAAGAAAGAAAGAAAGAATGGGAAAAAGTAAAGGCAACAAGTGATAATGGAAATTGGGCTTGGTTACAAAATGGTAAGGCCTAAATTAGTAACAGAATGACACATAAGATATAGGAACTCGAGGCCCCTTAGGAGCACATAACTATGGTCAGTTGGAATTGTAGAGGTTACCCATGGAGAAGAGGACCTGGGTTAGGGCCCATAGATAAAGGTAAAGATATTATATTTCTTACAAAGACACATGAGCATGATGGGTGTAAAGTTCTTTAAGTTGAAGGATACAAAAAACATAATTTTGGAATGAAAGAACCAATAGTGGCAAAGGACACAGAGGAATTATTGTCTTAATTAAAGAAACTTGGGGTGTATTCATAATTATAGAGGAAGAAGACCCAAACGAGTAGTACATATGACCAAAAGTAATAGAAAAATAAGTTTCGATAAGGGTAGCAGTGTGCTACTTTTCTCCAAAAGGATTAAAAATATATAAGAAGAGGAGCTTACATCAAGAAGACCCCTACGCATCACTGAAAAGGGAAATTTATATTTTTAATAATTTGGGTGAGGTCTTAGTAATAGGGGAATTTAATGCTAAGACAAAAAAATAACAAGCCCTCAACCTGAAGAGAGGTTACACACAAATAAGTGACCCGCTAGGGTTAGAAGAAGAGAAAGAGGAATGTTGGGAAAGGTCTTCACAAGATAGAAAGGGGAAGCATTAATCATTATGGAGCATAATTATTGGGATTTTGCAATTTGTACAATGTGGTCATATGCAATGGTAGGAAAGAGTGGCCAAATTTAGGGAAGATCACTTGTAAAACTTACAATGGTCAAAGTTTGGTTGACTGTATTAATTGCTCTCAAGATCACACCTCAAGGGTAGTGGAGATAGAAATAGGAGAATGTCCAATAGGGTTGAAATTAGACCATAATCCAATTTTTCTAAAATTACCCATTCATTTAAATGGGTAGAAAAGAGAGGAAATTCATTTTAAACAAAAAAAAATATTCTCAAATGGTAGGATCCTATTGACTCAGGAAAATTAGATAATTTTTAGAGATGCTCTTGAACAACTTACTAAAATTCCCAAGTATGATTTAGATCACATTAAGCAACACCTTGTAGATAAAGATACTCTAGTTCCTTTAATTCACAAGGCGTTAAAAGAGTGCAAGAGAATGAGACCCATAAGAGAGACAAAAAATAAATTTTGAGAAAACCCTTGCTTTGACAATGAAAACAAACAAGAAAAAAAATCTAGGAGGAGGAATAAATAAAGAAAAAAAGAAAGAGTATGAAAAATTGCTAAGGGGTGAAAGAGAAAAATATGTGAACATAAGAAGGTTGGAGATGATTACTCTTGAAAAACAAAATCCTAATTTTTTTGGAAAGAGCTGAAACAAAAGAGGAAGCAAATAGAGAATAACATCACAAGGTTCGAATATTAACTTGATAACATTAAAAATGGCTCTTGCGACTACGGTTGTGCGTTCTCTCAACCCCACTAGTTCAAATGCTTCTTCATTTGATGTTGCTTCATTTGCAGCTCCTTCTTAGATATCCTCTATGATCATTGGTCTAGCATCTCCTTTGGGGGTGGGTCATCGTCCCCATCTTCCTCCTGGCCTATCGCCAATGTGGGTAGGGTGCCATCTCCCACTAGGGTTTTCTCTAGTGGTGGGGCAATGGTTTCTTCTTCTCTTCCTGCAGTGTCACCAACTACTCTTGTGGATTCTTCTATTGCTCACCCCCCTCAAATTCATTCTGCTTCAATTGGGAAGAATGCCCTTTGTGCATAGTCTCTAGCGCCTTCTACTTCTAGTGTGGCAGCTGGTTTGAAGAGGCCTAGTGTGGTGTCTTCTCTTGATGTTGTTGGAAGCCATTTACTGTCTGCTCCTAAGTTTGTCGCTAGGGTTGCAGATTTGTAACGAATAGCTTGGAGAAGATGAAGCAACATGTTGAGAGAGGACCTTTCCCTGTCTCAAAGTCCATTCCCATTACGCTAGAAATGGAGACGGAGGAGGAAATAAACCATAATGCTTATATTTTCTCTTCCCATGGTGTGATTTGTAGGTTCAAGGGTTTTTGGTCGAGCCTCTTGGAGCTGCATGTCTTGATCTCACAACATTGGGAGCCCTTTCTTAGTGGTACAGTTCATATTTATCCTATGATAAAGGGTTTTTTATTGCAAAATTCGAGAATTCTCAAGACATAAATAAAATCCTCTATGATCGTTTCTTTCATTGGGAACATAGATTTTTGCTTATGATTAAACCTTGGCACTCTGACTTCAACCCATCTTTTGAAACGTTCAACAAGATTCCTATTTGGGTTCAATTTCCCTATGTCTCCCTTCATCTATGGGTTGAATCTCTTTTAGAGGAAGTGGGAGATGCACTTGGGGGATTTTTTATGGTGGATGATGAATCATCTGATATTATTCATTCTACCTTTGCCTATATTCTAGTTGATTTAGATGTTTCTATAGGGCTACCTGTAGAAATTTTAATTAAGACTTCTAAGGGTAAATGGATCCAAAATTTGGACTATGAAGGGATTCCCTTTAGATGTATAAAATGTTTAAAACTGGTCATGTGGTGGCTCAATGTGGATTAGAGAAAAATAAATTGTTTGCTTCGTGGTGGAAAGTGTTAGAGTAATAGTCTATCGGGGTTACTAATTTAAATCATTATGATCTAATTAGTAACTTCCCTATTCACTCTAGTTTGCTTAAGCTAACCTTAGGTAGTTTCTATTTCTGTTAGTTTCCCTTTTTAGGGTTTCGGCATCCTTTATAAGGATTGTCCGCTTTGTAATTCATATCGAGATTGTAAATCATTTCATTGTTGAATATAGAACATAATTTCTGTCAACATGCATTTGCAGTCTCTGGCCTATTGGCCGCCATAGCTTTTGTTTCTTCTATCTTCTGTCTTCATTCTCGTAGTAGTTTTGCATGCAGGGTTCTTGGGTAGATTGATGTTCATCAATCTCAATATGGTATCATAGCTTTCCTGCTGTCAGCTGTTCGAGTTTTTGTGAAGCGTTCGAGGGTTTGGAGGTTTCTCAGGCTTTTCCGACATTTGTCTCTGGTTCTGGGGGGGTCTTTAATTTTTGGAGCTGTTTGAGCTGAAAAGGACTCCGCCATTGCGTCCAGAAGGCCCGGGAGAGTCGAAATCATATAAAATTTTGACCATTTTGGTCACTGGGGCTCTGGGAAAATTTTTTAGGCCTTCCGAGGGTCGTACGACACATATTTCGAGAAAAAATATATTAAAAACCTTGTTTTTAAGGTTTTTTAGGGTTTTTTATTACATGCGCAGTTCTTTTTGAAAACGCACCGCCCCCGGCTGCGCGTTTCCCCTCCGCCACCGGGTATCTCCGCGCGCCACCGGCGCACTGGCTCCGCCGCCTCTGTGTTTCGCGGCACGCGCCGCTTCATCCTTCACTGCGGGTTGTTTTTTTTACCGCGGCGCCCTTGCGCCCCGATCCTCTCGCCGCCCCTGCGGCCCGCCACTCCGGCCCTCCGCCCGGCCCCTCTGCGACACCTCCTCCGCGCTGGCCCCTGTTTGAGAAGGCACCGCTCCGCTGGCGAGAAACCGGCCACCGCCGCCGCCGCCCGAGCGGCGGGTCTTTTCACCAGCCCACGGGCTTATAGTGTATGCGCTCGGTCACATGGAGGGACCGAGAGCCTTGTTTTAGCCCCCGGAGCGCGCCATGCGCCCGGGGGCTCAAATTTTTTTAGCCCCTGGAGGCAATTTTTGGTCCTTTGGAGCTTTTTTGGGGGTACCTGTCTGTTTTCTCTCTACAGGGAGCATACGGGGGTATTTTTCTGACTTCCATATACCATCGGAAAGATCTTTCTGAGCACTTTCCGATGGTGGTGGTTAGAGGTTTTGGTTCCACCATTTCAATAGCGTTTTTTGCTATTGAAGTCCGATGTCTTGTTTTGCCTTCCGGGAGTCATATCTGGCTCATCCGGACTCCTTTTTCGGCAAACAAGATATCGTCGAAAAGCTGATTCTGTGTACTTTTCAGTGGCAGAGGTATTTATTCCAGATTCTGCTCTGGGTTTTCACTCCTCCGAGTTATGCAGTTTATGCCCTCTGGTGGTGTGCTTGGTTCTACAGGTCCGGGGATCTCTTCCTCTGAGTTCATAGTGCACTCTACTTTCTGACTT
>MU225196.1:1086178-1098660 GCA_018584345.1 Thuja plicata
TTTGCTTAAGCTAACCTTAGGTAGTTTCTATTTCTGTTAGTTTCCCTTTTTAGGGTTTCGGCATCCTTTATAAGGATTGTCCGCTTTGTAATTCATATCGAGATTGTAAATCATTTCATTGTTGAATGTAGAACATAATTTCTGTCAACATGCATTTGCAGTCTCTGGCCTATCGGCCGCCATAGCTTCTGTTTCTTCTATCTTCTGTCTTCATTCTCGTAGCAGTTTTGCATGCAGGGTTCTTGGGTAGATTGATGTTCATCAATCTCAATAGAAAGGTGATTCAGTTCAACATTATACAGTGGAGAAGAAACTTGATAACCAGAGGAGGTTCTCCCACGTGGTTGCACAAGATTCTCAATTCCTTGCGTCTTCTTCTCAAGTTGTCCTAGTTACTGTTGGTGAGCTTGATGTGGCCACTGTGCCTTAGGCTCTTGTTTCTTCTCAGGTTGATCTGGTTACTTGTGGAGTGGTTGTGGAGGCTGTTTGGTAGTCTGTTCCTTCATATGGGTGTTTGGATAGACCCCTAGTGTCTAAGTCCTCTAATAGTGCTAAGATTACCATTCCTGGTGACACCCTGGGTGATTTTGTTATTGTCTCTGATATGGTGGTGTTGTTGGTCATCTTTCTCAGGATGGTGATGTTCGAGTGTTGAGTTCGTTGGTTTGGAAAGATGTTGTTGCTAAGGTTGAAGAGGGTTGGATTACTGTGAAAGGAAAGAAATCTAAGACATTTAATCCCTCTTTTGACATGACCCTCCATTCCCACAAGGGAGGTTCTAAAGGACAATCTTGATGGTTCCTTGTTGTGGTTGTTTGGGCTAGAGTTTCTCTGGTCGTTTCTATGGTTCTTGGTTGCTTTCTGAATTTTTTGTGTAGCTCGTGTTTTAGGTTGTGGGAGCCTGTTTGTAAAACCTATTTTTTGGTCTTGGTTTTATTCTTTTTTATTTTGATGGGCATTCATGGTATATCTTTAACAATCCATTTCTAAAGGGTTTCAAGTCCCTTCAAAACCTGTAAGGCATAAATTAGTTGGCACGACTGAACTTTTTACCATAGAAGATATCATGCAAGGCATAAAGAAGTTGGAAAGGGGAAAGGCCCAAGATATTGATGGGCTGCAAGTTGAACATTTGAAATGGGGCATTGATATCCTTGCACCACATATCAACTATATTTTCAATGAACTCAATGAAGAGGGTTTTGTTGAAAATTGGACAACGATCATTGTGATTCCCGTCCACAAAAGCGGTGACATAAATAATCCATCAAATTATTGCACTATTATGGTGAACCCTCTTTGGTAGTATGATAGAATGCAAAATCAACAAGTGGACATAAATAAAAGGTAAAAGAGCTAAGGGACAGGTTGGTTTTAGACCAAAAGACTCCACTATTGGTAATAGTGTTACCCTTAGATTTTTGGTCAAAAAAATATGGAATATTCAAGGTGATGAGGCCTTTTGTTGCTTTGTGGACTTCAAAAAAATCTTTTGACATGGTACCACATGATAAGAAGAACTAGAAATTCCTAATGAGCTTAGGAAATGGTACATATACTTTATGAGCAGGTCAAAGCCAAAATCAGAACAGTGGATGGGATGTCAGAATGTTTTTGCAGTGATATTGGTGTCATAAAAGGGTGCCCGCTCTCCCCAACTCTATTTGGGTTATATATTAATAAGCTAGAAGAATTTTAAATAAGACTAATGGAGAAAGAGTTAAACTAGCTAACTATGTGATAAAATTACTTCTTTATGCGAATGACATCATCCTAATTGCTAAAACAACTGATGGATTATGTGAATACTGAAAGGTGCTTGAAACCTTTTTCCATGAGGTTGGGATGCAAGTGAATACTAGAAAAACCAAAGTGATGATCTTCTCTTTGAAAAGAAACAAGAAGATGCAAAAAACTTTTCTTTTTTAAGGCAATCCTTTAGAGATAGTGAGTGAGTACAAATACTTGGGGGTCAATTTTCACAAGAAACACAACTGGGAAACATGCAGCAAAGCAAAGGAGTTCAGGGAGGTTGTAAAATGCTACATTCCTTACAAAATAGATGTAGGAATGCAGAGTTATGGGATTGGAAAACCAAAACAATGCCTTTTTGGTTTGTTGGTCACCCTGGTAATCCTTTACGGATGTGGGATTTGGGGCAGCAACATGTTAGATCAAAAATGGAGGAAAGTAGAAAGAATTCAAAAATATATAATCATCAACAACCTCAAATAAAATGGTTTCCGCTTATAATATCCTATTGGCAAAAATATGTAATTTCCTATTAGAAGATTCAACAATGGTCTGGTTGTTAAGCTACTTAAAGAAAAGATAAAGTATGGAAAACATTGCTGGCCTAAACTGATTATGGAGGAAAAACTAGATAGAAGAAAGAACACGTGGATGAAAAATGGATGAAAAAATGAGATGTTAACATAAAAGAATGTCTGGATACCAATGAAGAAAGAAAAAAGTTTGCAAGGGAAAAATTCAAGAAGATCATATGGTCAAAGAAAAATGGACATAAAAAAACATATTATATCAAAGAATTTAACCCCACGAGAGACCATGAGGAAAAAACATACATAGGAGAAAATATCAAATGGAGAGAAAAAATTATCATAGCTCAACTTAGGACTAGTTCTCACCATTTGAGGTAGACATATAATACCTAAGGAAGAATGGGAAAAAAGGATCTACCTATTTTTCAACAAAGGCACAGTAGAGACAAAATGATATTTTATCATAGAGTGCCCAACTTATAGTGACATCCATTCCAGCTATGTGGATATTTTAGAAGCAGACAATTCAAATACTCTATTTTAAGAAATGCAGCCAAACAAAACAACAAACCTTGTGATCAAAATACATTGTCAAAGAAGGGATCTAAAGATGAAGTGACTAAGTGCTTAAGATCTTGACACCCTATTCTAGGGTGTGTGCCACTTATGAGCTCCTATAGGTTGCTTTGGCCTCGTAGATGTTATTAAAATATTTCATTCATTGATTTGGAATTGAGAAAAATAAAAAAGAGTGAGATGATACATAGAGAATGGGAGGATCACCTAGCCAAAGGGGCAAACAAAGTGCATTAAAATCATGATGGGAGGAGTCTCTTCAGAGAAAGAAAGGAGGATGCGAGAAGAAAAATGAAAAATTAGTTGTGTGAATAGTTTATTGGTGGTCTTTGATTGACTAAGAAAGAGTCGGGCATATGCTACGTAGGGGGAAGAGGAACAAAGGAATAAAAAATCAACATGCTGGGGTGTAGGGAAGACCATCAAAGAAAACAAAGGGAGATGAGGTGCTCCAAGAAGAATAGTGAGGTGTAGCTAATAATATGAAATTTGTAGTTTGAATAGAAAGCATAATTGACAGAAAATGGGAATAATTTTTGGCAATGACAAAGATTAGTGTTGCATAGTGAAGAGAGGACATTGTGGGAAGGGGAATGTGAATCGAATAGGCACTAGTCCTTTATAAAAAAATGAATGCAGAATTAAAATAGGGGAGTTTGTAAAGACTGTGTATCTACATTGTTATTTATTCTTGTCTATTTATGATGATTGAATTCAACTTTGTGACCCGATAAGACACCAATCTTGAAAACTTTGACCCTTCACACTGTTAATTCTTGTAGCTTCAGTAAGATTATTCTAACCTGAGTATTTGATATATCTCCTTCTTTAGATAAAATGAGAATTATACTTTGTATACAATATCATTATACATTTGATGATCTTATTAAGATTCATTCTATAGTTATCATTACTTGATAACTAATATGAGTAAAAGTAATATCAATGATATAGTTGACATTGTTATCAACTCTAATTGTTAATAAAGTTGACAACAATGTCAACTTATCATTATTATGAAAATTTGATTATGGTATCGACCAAATCATAAGTTGATATTGTTATCAACTTAATGAAAATCATTGTGTTGATAATAGTATTGATTATGGTATCGACCAAAACATTATATTACTTTATGTTGATTATGTTATCAACTATGAGTGTGAATTATAATATTAATTAATCATTATTGATAATGATATCACTGTGATTATCATATCGATATATGATCATCAAAATACTTATATCGACTTCATTCTTATCAACGTAACAAAATTATCATTGTTAATAAGGATATTGTCAGTATATGTTGACAATATTGTTGCATGGGTTTTGAGGCTCCCCTTTAAAATCTGCACTTATGTAAAAATTGGTCATTTTGTCTTGCGCATTTTGAACCTTGAAATTTTAACCTTCAAGTTCAAAGATCCCTCAATTCTGAGTAACATGTTGTCGCTACCTTTATACTTGTCAGGGAAATGCATTATGCATCGTGAACCTTGAACTTGAACTTTAAAATCCTCGGTTTAAAGTTTAAGTTCAAGTCTTACTTTGTCCCACTTATGTCGTCATTAAGTCTTTTTCTTGCCGTCGGACTTGACATCATTGAACTTTGAACTTGAACCTCGAGAAATTTTGGTTCAAAGTTGAAGGGTCCCCTCGGCCGTGTCATTCTGTGGGTCCCAGATGCATTGGTCAGTCCAATTGTTGAAAGCATAATGAACTTTGAACTTTCAATCCATTTTCCATGGTTCAAATTCAAAGTTCGATGTTGCAAAATGTGGAATCTGAACAGTTCATGCCAAATCTCAAATCATTATTGCAAAAGTGATTGAAAAGATAAGTATTAAATACTTCATGATGAAAGCAACATGCAGATAAAGAGTGTTGTACGTGTGAAGTGTATTTCACATTAAAAGACGACAGGTATCATTAGATCGAGGTAAAGTTTCCATTAATAAAGGTACAACAGTCAAGATATATTTTGTATTAAACAACTTCTTTACCATTTTTGATCATTTTCTACACGAGTTCCTGGCTACCGCAACAAAAGATGAAGTAAATGCGAGGTAATTGCTCTTCTCAGAAGATGTGTGCGGGAATAACGGTGAGTTTCAAATAAACCTTCTACCTCTTTCTTAATTTGAAGCTTACCTATTCTAAAAATTAATTTTCCCAACTATTTCTGTCATATTTGTTGTCCACTTAGAGCTCTCCTATGTTTCAGTCACATCTTCTTCTAAATTAAAAGCCTTGGGATAAAATAAGTCCAGTCCCATAACCAGTTGTCTTCCAGAAATGGGAGACACACTCTTAGTAGATGTCAATTTAGGGGAGTTAATGGGCGGGTTCAGAAAAGTTGAAGCCAGATCAATGATAGCTAAGATTGTAGAGAGTTGACTGTTAGAAGCCGCGGGCTTTCCTGAAGTAATGCTTTGCCTAGAGCTGGTGATGGAATGTTGTAATAGATATAACAAAGTTTATAGGTGCATTTGCACCTTCCTTAGTGATGTGTTGGTGCGTATTAATAGACAAGTAGTTTTGGCGGATTTGAGGATTCATCCTATTGAGACCTATGGGGATTGGACTATTTCCAAAGCACAAATGGATTTTGAAGAAATCAGAAAAGGTTTTAACAATACTACAACCAGATACTAGTTATTGAAACTAGAGAAAGGAGGATCCCGCCTACCCAGGCCTGTGAAGAAAGATCATCTGATTGAGGACGTGTGAGACATCATCAGCCTGCTAAACAGAGTAAAGGGAACCCACACGATGTCTTCTAGGAGGATTTGATGTACAATTTTATCTAGGCTATTCTTGGAGAAGGAGGGTATTTTGATTGGGTCAAAATCATAGTAGACAACCTACATGAAGAGTTATCTTAGGCGGTAGAGGCAACTAGTTTTTACATGTCTTCATATCTTTTATATATATTGGCTTGTTGCAGAGACTGGGAGGGTCTACCTCATGAACCATGGACAAAAGACATGAAGATATTTGAATATTACCCTTTGTTGCAAAAGAAAAAAAATCCAAAGAATTTCATGAGAATTCAAGATGTATTCTTGGCCAAGCTTGTTTTTGAACTAAGAGGCAAAGAAAATCATAGAATTTCTGAAGAGGCCTTTGAATTGATAAAGGTCTATGGGAGTTTTTACATTCAATTTCCAAGACTTTCTTATTCAATAATTGGGGATTTTAGTGGAGAACCTTTAAAGTTACCTAGATATTGCCTAGATAAATACATGATGATAGAGGTCTATAGGCAATTGGTTCAAGTTGAAAATAAGTACAAGCTTAAAAGGGGAATTGACTACCTCTTTCCAATTGAACTTGGTCATTACTGATGTAAACTCATGCAAGGCTTATCGGGTCTAGAAACTAAACTTAAAGAAATGAATCTAAGCCCATACCAAACCGGAAGTTATTTTGACAGCAACAACTTTGTTGCAAATCATTTTCATGTTGACGCAATGTTCATCCATCAACCTGCGTTAGAAGATTATTGGGCTGACTACACAAATGACTATGAGGTGAGGCAAAGACTTTGGTCTAGATTCATGCTAAAACAAATTGTTACCCTGAAGATACCAATTGATGTTAAAGGGTGTAAAGCGTATGAGGATGACGATGTTCTGGACCCTAAATATGCATAGATGGTTGAATGCACACCCATCCCAGAAATTGATTGGAGCCAACGGGAAGAGGATAATGTTGGAGCCAAAACTCATAATGTTATACGAAGAATAGAACAGTGGTTGACAGACAAGAAGAAGGATAAATCGAAAGGAGCTAAACACAAGCTTAGAGATGATCCAATATCCTAAGAGCCAATACCCCAACCCCATGTACTGATGTGATTGACCAATTATCTCATGCAGATGAATTGCAGCCAGAAAAAAGGATCTCTCCTAAAGAGGAAAATCTTTCTCCTATACAACCAACTGTGAGGATTACTCGCTCAAGGAGTAAGAAGAAGAGAAAGTCCACTAAGGTACCTCACTTTGTGGTAAATTTGGAAATAATTGAGGGCAAAAAGGAGCAAGAAAAGGAGTCAGTCATAGATAAATCAAAAGGAAGTCCAATGAAAGAGGGAAAAACAACAAAAGTAGAAGTGGCTAGCTACGATTCATTGGCATTGGGTAACCCTTTGGATTTTCAGACTCCTTAGAACAACAGAAACACAAAGGCTTTGAATTGGCTTGAGTTATCTATGAGTAAGAAATGCAACATATTTCCAGTATCTACATCGGTCAGAGATATGGTGAGTAAATATCTTGGGAAGATGCCTAAGAATAAGAATCCAAAGAATGAAGCATTAATTGATGTGGATGAAGATACATGGCGCTGGATCGCGAACATTTTTAAACCTTCTACTAACAAGAACAGTGACAAAGTTTCCCAACAAGACTTCAATATTGAAAAAGTGGATCTTGGCCAAGCAACTAGGTCCGTTGATATGAAAGTCTTTGAATCAAGTAACAAGAAGATTAGTGAGAGAATCTAGAAAGCTTGGAAAGACAAGAAATCCCTTAAGGAGTCCCTGAAGCTTATGGCCAAATACATTCAAGAACTCTTGAATCCTGAGCCTTTAGCTTTGTCACAAGCGTTTCCTTTCAATTGATGTCAGGTCTTCTTCGCGACAAAAATTCCTAGACCAAGTACAGAGGGATAGAGAAGTATCAAAGACGCTCTATGATTGGATAGATAAAGTCACTAAAGAAGTAGTGAATTATGTTTCCAGCCTTGATAAGACACATCAACAAGCTATTATGGTCTTCAAAGAGTTAGAAGTAGAGATTACTACTTTGGTTAAATAAAAAAACAAATGGGATAATCAAATTACTAATATGGAAGAAGTACACACCTATGGTATAGCCAAGTTCCTTTCAGAGAAACCAATACCAGGTGCTAATGAAAATTTGTTGTTTATAGCCAAAGTAAACATGGAGTGGAGGAACGAGATTATGGAACAAGGATTACATGAGTAAGCAGAACTCCTAAAGGAACTCAATTGCCTCAACGACATCATCAACGCTGATCTCAAGTTCCTTGATGTTAAGCTAATGGAAAATGCAGAAGATCCAAACAAACGGGTAGATCAATTGATTGTTTCACTCAGAGGCAAAATGAAAGCCCTGAAAGAGGCGAAGAATTTGGAAATAAAGGATTGCTCAATCATAGCCCGAGTAGACTCCACCAGGTAATAATTAGTTGTGATCATCTGGAGGTGCACAAGGCTAACTTGGTACAGGTTTAGAACGAACAGAAGATATGGAAACAAAGGATTAGATTTATCAAATTGCCTAACCAACAAGTTATAGATGATCTCTCGGGTGCATATGAGGAATGGAGTGTAACACGAAAAGCTACACAAGCCCCTGATCAATCAAAAGATTTTTCCATCCCAGATGCTTAGTGGATATTGTCCAAAGATAGTTCCCAAGTTTTACTATGATTTACTTAGTTGGTTTTTAAAGATAAGCTTCAGCTAGACTTAGACAAAGTTTTTTTTTAAAAAGAAACTGATTATGCCTTGTTGGTTGTACTTCCAATTTTGAAGCTTGCTAGTAAATTTTTTTGAGTTCCTAGTCATATTCCTGCTTTAAAATGTCAAATTCTTATCCAATGCTATCAAAATCCCTTTGCAAATAATGATCTCCGAGCCTTGAAATTCAAAAAGTGTGTAGAAACCTAAGTCCTAGGTTAGTTTTCATGCATATCCAAGAGAAAAACCCTGGTTCTTCAAAATTGCTTCTATTTGGCAGTTACTTTTTCAGAAAAGACCAAGTCACTTAAGTCATGTGCATATTTTCATATTTTACATGTTGGTCGTGATGTCTCTTTAGGCCTAAAGAATATTCCATTTTCTTTAGAGACTTGGCGAAATGCTTTGGTCGCGTTAGTGCGAAGAGAAAAAAATATGCTTTAAGCGTTAATGAAATTTCACGTAGGCCGTTGATGAAGATTATGATCTTGTGGTGTGTGAAAAGTCTTGTTTGAAAACCTAGAGTTAGAAAATCCTTTGGCAACTTTGAGATCGCTCAGTTGCGTAGTCTCGAAAGCTAATTAGAGTTTAAAGAAGGTTTCAAGTTTTCATGCAGTCGCGTGATCGTGAAAATAAATAAGAGTTAAGTCAAAAGATATGAGATTAAGCGATAGTCGTTGATCTGAGAGATAACCTTGCGGTGGTCGTGAAGTCTCAGAGTAAACTCTTCAGTTAATAAATCTTAAAGCGAATTCGAGTTTCTTCAGTCTGGTATCTCACAAATAAACCAAGGTTAAGAGATGAGTTAAAATCCTTCAGTCGCGAGATCTCTTTTGAAATCAAGGGTTAAGTTAAAAGTTGTGAGATAAAGTGACTACCGTCTGATTCAAGATTGATCATGTGGCCAGTGTGAAGTCACGACATAAAAATTTAGATGGATGAAAGATTAAGAGGTATAGCAACTATCATCAGATTAAGTGAAGATCTAAAGGCTGGCATTCAATCTCGAAAGAAACCTTGAGTCAGATAAATATTTCAGCGACAACGAGGTCTAGTTAGTCATGAAGTCTCGATAAGAACTGTGGTTGATAAAGGTTAAGTAAAGATCAAGTGAATTTTGCAATGAGGAGATTTGAGCTGTGAAAGAGAAAAGATCAAGTGGATAGCGTGAAGTCACTGATAAAAGTCAATTAGTCAAAGAAAGCTCAGTGATACAGCAATGATGATTTAGATATGGACACGTGTCTAAGTCTTTCAAATATATGAGTTAGTCGTGAAATCTCAATGCAAACCAGAGGTTACAAAATTCATTCTGTGACTTGGAGATAGCTTAAGTCACAAAGTCTCAGAGTAAACTGCAGTTAAAGACAAAGCTAATGAGATTACACGTGAATCATTGGATTAAAAGCTAATCAAAGGGTTGTCATGAAGTCTCAGATCAAAAAGAGAAAGTACAAATTGGATATGAGATTACACGCGGACCGTCTAATTGAAGGAAGATCTAGCGATGGTCGCATAATCTCAAAAGAAACTCAAAGTTAGTGAAATCTTATAGTGACTTTGATTTCATACAGTCTCATAGTCTCTAAAAGGAACTAAAGGTTTAAGCCAAAGTTATTTGAAGCCTTAGTCATGGAGTCTCGAAAGGAACATGAGTTAAGAGATTTCTTTCAGCGATTAAGAGATGAATGTTGATCAAGATGATGATTGTGTGGTGATCGTTAAGTCTCAGAAAAGAACCAGAGTTAAAATTAACTCTCAGCGACAAAGAGATCATACAGTCGCACAGTCGCTAAAGGAAACTGGAGTAAGAATGAGGTAAAGTATAAGGTTTTCTTCCGCACTATGTTGTACAATTGTTATCCAATCATAATATAATGATTATGATAGCATGTTTAAAGAGTTGCTGAGTTGTGATAAATGAGCCAATCGTATCAAATATTGATCTTATTTTGAATATAATAAGGTTTTAAATGAAAAAGGCACTCATTCAAAATTGATCACCTGTCAGTTTCAAATGCCACGCCTAGAAGAAAAATTGATATCACAACACGTAGAAGTAATGACAGAAGTGATTGAATGGAATTTTCATGATTTTGAATCGAATGGTGCATTGATTTCTCTGAATAAGAAAGCTTTATTGTTGTCCATTTCATTTCGCCAAAAGTTCCAATTTTTAGAGCAAAATTTGTAAGAGTGATCAGTGTTTTCAAGAGAACAGAGATATCCAGATTTCCATAGTGAAGAAAGAGATTTGATCAGTTGCAATTCAGAATAGACAAGATGAGCAAAGCAATGAGTGTTGCCTCAACTAGCGGGAAGAGCAGAGATGATGATGATTTAAAAGGAAAGAGGAATTACTCAGAAGAGTTCATACAACTACTTCCAGGATCCAATCAGGGAAAGAAGGTAAATGACGAGTACCTTGGTGACAATTTTGCTTATATTAGAGATGCAAAAACACCTGATTGTTCAGGCTATGACTTGTTTAATTACTTCCACAAGAATAGTGAGGGTCATGTGCCTATGTCAAACCCTTAGACGTGTGGATTAGCAAAACTAGTAGTTCATGATGTGTTTGTGGATGTTGATTTGATATTGGAACTAGCCAGTAGGTATGACACAATTTCAAGGTCCATTAAGAAATATGATGGCACAATCCTAGTAACCCTTGATAGGGCATCATTCATGAAATCATTTAATATGTAAAACCCCTGCCCAACAAAAATTAATCTGAAAGCCCTAGCTGCTAGATATACTAAGGAGGCCGACATTGTGTCCAAATTGATGCAGGCCCATGTGCCAAAGGAACTAGAAACTATATAGCTCCTGTCCCAAGTGATAGTGCACCTTACTTCTACAAGGACCTGACATTATATATGAAATATATTTCATATGCCCTGTGCATATTTTTGGGGGTTGATAGTGGAAGAGAGAGAGAGTATCCTCTGATATGCTGATGATAATTCTGGACTTGCAAAGTCCCTATGTCGGCACGGATTATGATTGCTTTTAGTATGTAATTGATAAGATGCATCAGGGATTTGTGGATATACAGAGTAAGGTAGGAAGCCCTAAATTCCTGCAGTATTCATTTCTCATGCATTTGATTATGTTCTACAATTTTAATATCATGGACTAGCCCAATCTGCAGCTCATAAGATTTTATCATGGTCAATCCAACCCTGTGCAACTTTGGTTAAGGGTATGGAACTACACATCCAGAGAGAATGCGTTCTGTACATTTGAGAACTGGGTGGTATATCCCTTGTTGAGCAAATTAGGAGTTAACATGACTAGGCTACCAGTTTAAGTGTTGCAGCTCTTGAGGCCCTACAAGTTTGTTGATAAATGGAATGGAGACCACAACTGGGGTGATTTCTATTATCATCAAAATTTCACTTTGATTAGAGTATATGGTTGCTCCCAACCACCGCACATTTTTCCATACAGAGTACCACCAAAGATTGATATCATGGAGTTTATATGGCAGCTCATGCTAACTGATAGGTGTGTGTGCTTGAATTGTGGCCTCTAAATTAGGCACAAACTCAGCATAGTCCTTACTCAATTGTTCAATTCACAAAGACAAACATGAATTGTCCATCCTGCAAATTTGATTGAAGCGACTTGCTGCCTCCTAATTAGTTGTGGATGTTGAATTTACTCTCAGAAAGAGAGCCAACAACTTGACCATTGCTAACATGGAGGATTTCTAAAGCATGAGAAAAGATGAATTTTCCATTAATCTATGAAATGGAATGCATTTACTCTATGAAATCAAATTGCAATTAATCTAGTAATGAAATTGCAACTAATCTATGAAAGCTTGAAAGATGATGAAATTGAGATGTTAGATATGTACATGAATTGCCTTGAAAATCAACATATCATTAATCCAAATTGAAATTAATCTAATTATGCAAAATAAGGCTCAAAAGCATGAAAGAAATGAGACAAGATTTAACTATAATTTTGATGCTCTCTAATGAAGAAAAAGGGGTCGAATTTATAGAAAACCATGGAAAGAGGGTGAAGAGTTTCTTGAAAAGAAACGGTGGCCTCTTCATTTCCATTTGAGACAAAAAGGCATGAATTATTTAATTAAAAGGATGGATTATTGCCACATGAGT
>MU225196.1:1109472-1126181 GCA_018584345.1 Thuja plicata
GAGAGACATGTCTCCACATATGTGGAGACATGTCTATCCATCGATATGTCTTCTCACTCATATACATATAATCCAAAATAGATTGATTGAAGGCAAGTATAGAAATAAAATAGTGCAAGCCAATATTGCATCGATCTCCATCATAGATGTTGAGCTGTACTTCAACAGATTTGTATGGAATTCTCTTTCATCCAAGATCTGCGAAGGTGAGGGGAGAGGATACGTCCATGCAATTCTTTGGGTTTACAAAACTAGAAGACACTTCAAGCAGAATAAGAAAATGACAATAAGGTTTCTGGATTTCTGATCATCCCAAAAGGGCGAGAGCATAGTTTCCTGACATTATTGTCATTCCTAAAACATCAAACAAATGTTCATTTTAAGAAGTCTTGCATGTGGGTTCCTATTTTAAGAAATCAAAAATAAGATGCAAGCACAATGTTTTGCATTCTATCGATCAAAGGCAACCTGCAAAACCAATTCGTGAGTAGTTTGTGTTTTAGTCTTCTTGGATAACGTTTTGCAAACCACTGTTAGGCTGTATGAAAAAGATAATCACATGAACATCAAAGCCAAAGATTAGTCCGCATTATCAAAATCTGAAAATCAAAGAACAAATCACATATTAAGAAAGTACACAGAAATCATGCAGTTTCAAAAAAAATTGCACTGAAAAAGGTGATCGTATGAGCCCGTACGAGGCTCAAGAAGCTGCAAAAACGAGGATTAGCAGGTACAGTCACCAAAAATAGTGATTTCTGGTAAATCCAGCAAGTAAAATAAAAAACTAATTTCACCACAATGATCCTTACAAAATTCTACCCCAAATTAAAAAAAAAATGCTCCAAAAACGGACCTAAAATAAGCAGGATATTGGGGTTTGAAGTCATACTACAAATTCAAAAACGCATATGGTGAATGCAAGTACAAGGCTTCGCGGGAGGAAGTGCAAGGATTCACGCAAGGAAGTTCAAGGATTCACATGAGGAAGTGCAATAGCTGGCTCGAGGAAAGTGTTTCATTCCAGAGACTGTTAGCAAGTCTCGCGCGAGGAAGTACAAGGCTCCATGCGAGGAAGTGCAACAGCTGGCGCGAGGAAAGTGTTTTCTCGCGCGAGAAAGTGCTAATGAAAGAAAAACTTCACGCGGATATGTGGGAAATTTCGCGCGAGACTTCACTGCAGAGCCGTACGACCTGCTCGGGCAAAAGTTTGATGCCACAGATTCAATTTTTGGATGAATATAGGCGTATTTGTAGTCATTTTAAATCGAAATGGCGTTCCGGACGCAATGGTGGAGTCAGATTTGACTCAAAGTGAATGTAAAAATTACATAAAACAAAATTGACAGTAAATATATAATATGAGGCCAGGAATTGAATACTCCTGCCCCACGGTGGGCGCCAAAATGTTATGTGCTTGAATGTGACCTCTAAATCAGGCACAAACTCAGCATAGTCTTTACTCAATTGTTCAATTCACAAAGACAAACATGAATTGTTCATCCTGTAAACTCAATTGAAACGACTTGTTGCCTCCTAATTAGTTGTGGATGTCGAATTTACCCTCAGAACGAGAGCCAACAACCTGACCATTGCTAACATGGAGGATTTCTAAAACATAAGAAAAGATGAAATTGCCATTACTCTATGAATTGGAATGCAATTAATCTATGAAAGCAAATTGCTCTTAGTCTATGAAAGTAAATTGTAACTAGTCTAGAACTAAAATTGCAACTACTCTATGGAAGCAAATTGCAATTAATCTAGGAAATGAAATACTCTTAATCTAAAATTCAAATGCTTTTAATCTAGAATGGAAATTACATTTAAACTAGAAAAGGAATTGCATTTAAACTAGAGAACTTGAAAGATGGAATTGATATATTAGACATGTAAATGAATCATAAATGAAATCAACATATCTTTAATTCCAATTGAAATTAGCCTAATTATGCTATTTTAAAGCTCAAAAGCATGAAAGAATTAATGCAAATTTGACTATAAATTTGATGCTCTCAAAAACCATCCTCCCAAATGAAGAAAAAGAGGTCCAATTTATAGAAAAGCCATGGAAAGAGGGTGAAGAGTTTCTTAAAAAGAAACGGTTGCCTCTTCATTTCCAAGAATTGAGATTGAAACAAAAAGCATGAATTATTTAATAAAAAGGATGGATTATTGCCACATGAGTGACCTTTCATATAGAATTATGGAATTCTTTTTGAGGATAATCCATTCAATCAATTAAATAACTATTCAATTCCTTTTTATGTATATTAGCTAAAGGGGGTGGAATTAATTTAATTTAAAAGCACTTAGGACTTTAGAATTAAATCAATTAATCATAGGGATTTTTAGCTAATAAACCTTGAGAATTTTAGGAATTAAATATAATGTCAGATTTATGCAAATTTGGATTTTCTGCATTTGAAACTCAGTCAATTAGGAGAAGAATTTGCCTAGTACAATAGGACTTCGATGATGAGAAAATTGAAGGAACGCACCAAAATTGATTAGGATTATTAGGTGCCAATTTTGGGGTGTTACAATAGGGAGCATTTGGCTCCACATAGGAAAGGAACATTCACTCCTAGGCAGTTTATAGCTTCTGATTTTACAATTGGTAATAGGGCTTATGATGTTGTGAATGGATGGTTGAGACATTGCAGAATGAATGTAGCCTTGTATAGGTACATTGATACAGAAGGGTTCATAACAAGTGCCAAGAAACTTCTGATACCAACCATTCCAATTACTAAAGAACATCAACCATGTGAAGAGGAGGACATGATCAGGAACATCCTTGAAGAGGATGAAATTTCAGCCAGAGAAACAAAATACCAAGAATTAATGGATTTAAAGCAACAACTCAAGAAGAAGGGGATCCCATTTGGAGGTTATTTCCTTGGTTTTCCATATTCACAAAGATTAAAAAAGATGATAGAGTCCTATGGGACACTTTTTAATCAGCTAGAGGAACAAATTGAGGATAAGGACAGAGGTCTTAATAAACAATCATCCTTAGAATATAGTAGCAGCTATTCAGTACATAGTCCACCACCTCAAGATCAGCCACCTCGGACGTAGGAAAACATAATTGACCTAACACAAGGACATGAAGCTGAGGTAGTTGTTCGCCCTCCACATAAAAGGAAAAAGGTGGAAGTAGGGGAACCTTCTGTTGTCAAGACACAGAAGAAGAAAAAGGACAAAATAGGTGCACTATTCACTGGGACAAGTGCCTATGATCACCAATTGAGAGAGGTCATAAGAGAAGGAAAGAAGAAAAGAGAAGATACAGATGACAATGTTGAGATGCCTCTCTTATTGTGTCAGGATGAAAGGGAGTTGCAACAAGAGGAATTCTTAAAGGATGATTAATTCATAAAGACCAAAGAATTCAAAGACTTCCATATATGGGCCAAACAACAGCAAGTGGGGGCACAATTGAAATTGGATGGAGGAGAAGCCATAACAAGTGAAGCCTTACAGGCTCTCTAGCAATATGATCTAGAATCTGAGAATATGACCCCTGATGAGGCCAAACAACTAGTTAATTCTAGTGGCATGTTATTGGTAGAAGGATGGGACCTGACTTCAGCCTTCATCATAGACCAAATCAGAAGGCAACCAGACATCAAGTTTTCAACAAAGACACAAGTAGGGGAAATAATCAAAGGGTGTGTTGCAATGCACAATCTCAGACCCGAGCTATGTGGGCTCTAGCTCCCAAGAACCATAATCCATCATTGATCAATGTACATGAGAAGATGGAAGGGGATAAAATATTTTGGTCTGTTCATAACACAGGAGATCTAGAGATTTCACAAGCCCTAACTCGTTTTGCTCATCTCAATGAAGCAAAAGTTGTTCAGAAGTCCAACAGGCATCAAAAGTTGTTTGATGAAACAAGCCTCATTGCAAAGGACAGAGAGATGGGATTGATAAAAATTAGTGTTATGGAAAAGATAATTGCAGATCTAACTTAGAAGTTACAAGAGATCCCAGAGGTTGTTCCTGCTAAACCTAAACAGGCTGAAGATGCACTTGTGCAAACAGAGGATACAGGGGATGCTAAGAAGGAAACAGAGCAAAAAGATGCAGAGAAGAATAATGTGGCTTTAGAAGCCTTTTTGAACATCTTACAACATAGGATTAACATCCTAAAGGATAAAGTTGACTTAGTGCATGGAGCATATAACAAGTTGCCTGGCCTACAAGTGGAGGTAACTAATTTTGTTTCAATATTGAACCCTTATTTTGGGACTTGGTCAGTTAGGACCAGTTTATTTGAGAGGTTAGCATCCCTGCAACCACTTAGGGCAGACTCGCTAGAGATAGTCACACAAGTGGGTGATGAATAGAGCAAATTGGGGTAACACTGTCTTTTTTCAAGGGCAAGGAAAATCAGATAGAAACCAAATTGAACATGTTTGGATCTGATTACAACAAATTTGTTCCTTCAATCAGAGCAGAAGAAAATCATATCAAAGCAGTGGAGACATGGAGAAATGAATTTGATTCATTATTGCCTAGTAAAGAGGCATTTGTTTTTGACACTAATGAACTAGATATGGAAAGGTTCAAGAGAACCTTGGATGAGGCATTTAAGGCCGAGACAGATTTCAACAAATTTGTGACAGATATTAAGAGCATAACAGACGCTAGATGGGAGAGGCAAAAGACACAACTAGAAAGCATTCAGAGATTTAGTTGGCCTATAGAGGAAGATGTAGCAGCATGGGATGTTCTTACAAAGCCCAAGAAAAAGAAGACTGCAACAATTGACCTTGACATACTAGATGAAGAATGAACAGGACACCTGGCACCCAATCTCTGAGCATAGGGAGGATAATTATCATAAAGACTAGTGTAAGTTAGCTTGAAATGGCGGTCACTAGATCTCGTTACAACTACACGAAGTTATCCAGAATATCAACAGACAGAGGTGCTAGCTATTGAAGATTTGGTGATCAAATTTGATTGTCAACAAGTTTTGTCTTTCCACCGTTCAGAGGTCTAACTGTAAATTTTGTCTTTTAATGCCTCTAGGATTAGCTTAGCCATCTGAAGCTTGTTGCATCCTTGACTTTTGAGGATTCCAAGATGGCTAATGCTCCATATATATAGCAAGTAGCAAGACATTGTAGAGGATGGTAAAATCAAAATTGCGAGGCAAACTTTTCAATTTTGTCTAGTTTTCAAGAGGTTTTCAGTCTATTTGAATGTATTGGATCAAAAGATTATTAATAAAATACAATGGAATTTCCTGTTTCAAATCTTTGATGTCCTTTTGCATTTATGTTTCAGCTCTTGTATGTTTAATTTGTAAGACATTTTAAATGTACCAATTATAAGGTAATTGTGCTATTATTTGTGAGTTTCTTTCAAGGAGGGATTAAATCTTGCAAATAGTTCCAAAGGGTTAGGGTTTTGTGCAAGAATTTGATACAAAGATGTGAGAATGAGAGGATAGTTTGTAAGGCATTCTATATGGGATTTTATCTGTGTTCTGATTAATTGTCTCCTTTGTGAATGTATGTTCCATTATGACTCTTTGCCTGGGATTAGGCACTAGTCAAGTTTTTGACAAGTAGTTCTTATCATCAATCAATTATAAACAAAATCTTTTATTTCTGTTATTAAGAACAAATATGTCTAATTAATTGTGTTGAGAGATACAATTCATTTTGGTGATTCCTTGAAGAGAGAATCAGTAGGTTATCCTTCCTAAGTCTAGAACTAAAAAAGAAGGATGAGAATCCTTATTTCACTGTTGTTTGCCCTTGTCATGTTCACAATCCAGCCTATTGAAATTTGCATTCAATTGGTTGTGTTCACTTGCAAGATGTGTTTTCATTTGTTGCAGTAATAGGCAGGAAACAAATCAGCGTAGTGTTAAGCCCACTGTTAAGTTACTGAGAAATAATAATCTGAGAAAGGTATACCCGACTGAGTGATGTGGGGCTCAAAGAAGAAGAAGGATTGTATCCTTGTTAATTAGCCTTTTACATGTATGAATCAAGAAATTGGAATCTAGGAGTCAAGCTTGATAGTTGTATTGTGATTCAACAAGAAAAAGCGCTAACATGCCCTGTGTGGCTATTTATTTTAAAATTCACGACTCAATTAGGGTCGTCTCTCTGGTTAAAAATACATCTTCAAATTTTGATTTGAAAGGCCGATTCAGGTCTTTTTGTTTTACTGGTTAAACTAGATAGCGTATGAATATAGTATCAGTTGGTTTATATAATAGATTCTGGTGTTTCTCTGATCTTTTGGTTGAGTGGAATGTGTATATTTGATTTCAGTTGGAATTAGATTACATGTTACAATAATCTGTGTGTATGTTATTAAGTTTTTTCAGTAATTGACATATGAATGTTAATATTTGAGGTTTATTCTGAAATATTGTTCATGTTAGTCTCAACTCAGTCAGCTTGTGATCATTTGAATTTGTGATAAGCTTGTAGCATTTCTTTTATAAGCTTATAATGAAATGTTGTTTCCTGTAGTACTTTCTAGTTAAAAGTATCAACCAAAATTATTCTTTGAAATAAAAGGAATTATCATTTTAGAAGGTAGCTACACCTTGAATGCGTAGAGTATAGTCGTGAGTGACTAACTCAACTGATAGTGATGAATTTTCTTTGAAACAGGTTTAAAGTCAGTTATTTATCAAATTGTAAAAGAGGGAAAATATGTCCACTAACAAGTATCATTATTAACAATGATTATGTTGAACATATGTTTGGACAACAAATGGAATGAAGGTCGATATGCATCAGCTAGTATAATGTTCAATGTTAATATGAAGATCGACATTAACAAGTCGATAATGAGGATCGACTTTGATAAACAATAACATGTTGATAATGCAATTTGCTAAGTTGGTAAACTTTAATAATAACAATGTCTCACGAAGAGACATCACTCTTAGTGAGACACAGTCTCACAAAGAGGTATGTCCCTTCATGAGATATCCTTGAAGATTATATATATTACATCAAACTCATTTGATGAAAATAATGAATATAGCAATACAGTTCAACCTCATATATATATATATATATAAAGTCCTCTATACACATTAGTTAATAAGAAGATCATTTATATTATATTGATATTGATATATATCAAATAAGTGATTTGATATAATATCAATTTGGAGATCAATATATATAAAGATAATATTCTAAGGAGAAATTATCAAGATATACTTATATCTATCTAAGATTAGATAACATTCTATTGTGAATTTATCTAACATATATACATAAAATTTTAAAGAATTACATACCCTAATTTGATCAAACAACAACACACACACACACGTTGAAAATCAACAAAATCATTTAACCAACAATTATAGACATAAGAAATAGGTATCATGCATGTTCACAATTCAATGATGCAAACCAAATAAAAAGAACTATGTTCAATGGGTTTATACTTCGCTAATATTTATAAAAATGTTAAATGATAATATCTTAAGAGATTATAATACTACTATTATCTATTGATACATGTGCAAAACATTATTTCTAATCTAATTGATCTTGACCTGGTGACTTATATAGTGGTCAGTTGTACATTTGGAGATAGTTATTGATTATTGTAATCGTGTTATATTGTAACTAATTTAAAAATCTATTATGAATGCCTTTAGGAACGCCACACCAACTCTTAGTTGAACAAAAAATATAGAAGAGATTACACACTCTTGTTCATAGGGCTTAAACCATCCTCACTTTGTTCGTAAACCTACATTTTACCTTCATGAAGACAACACCCTAGCCTTGAAGGTAAGAAATTGTAGGAACTTGTGGGACTTGACATTGAGAATACAAAGGGACTCCCCAAAAACATTTGAAAAGAAAGTATTATACACAAGGGGAGAACAAGTGTCTATAGTAGTGTTTGCAATTTCAAGCAAAGAAACAACAACTAATGAATCATCATGTATAAATGGCCAGTTCAATAGATCTCCACACACGTCAACTAGGACTTCATCAAGAGTAGAAAGAAATTCCAATAGAAATCTAGACAATTGTTGGAAAATGGACCAAATAGTATAAGGGTGCTACAAGTGCTTTATTTAAAGCACGATCTTAGAAACAACAAGAGTACACAAACTCTACAAGTGTTGTTAACCATTCATTCTTCTATAAAGGATCACGTGGCTTGTGAAATTCTAAAATAAGAAAGAGTCCACTAACTCTAGAAGTGTTGTTACCATTCATTTTTCTATAAAGAATCACATGGCTTGCAAATGGAATCTAAGGGATGAGATAAAAAACTAAATTATGCAATAATTTCCTACCAATTCCCACCATTATTTCCAACAATTGTAACTCTGTTGAATTATAACATGATTACAATCTAGCTAATACCAAGAGTTTTGACAATTTGAAAATATTATAGAATTCTAAAACTTGTAATGATAATGGACAATAGAAACGTCCCAAAATTTTAAGACTCGTTTTAGTTTAAGATTATATGATCACCTTTAATAAACATTTGTAATTATACATAGGAAGTAACTAAATTCATCATATTTAGTCAAAATAGAAACAAAACGAAACTACTGAAGTATGGAAAAAATAAACATTTTCTAAAATGAAAATTAAAAAGGGAATTTCCACAAATGAAAACTGTGTAACAAGAATCTAACAAAATAATGAATACTGAAAACCTGTCGTAGAAATCCCAAAAGCTCATATTATCGCAACAAGCCATTAAAAAAATAGCTAGAGTTGAAAACAATTTGACCTCAATTCAAAATTCAAATGAGTGAAAACATCCCTTTCGAAGTTCAGGTTTTTAAATTTAAATTTAAATCCTTGCAACCAAGAATCCCTATAACAAATGGATAACAAAGCAATGCTAACTAGTCCTGCATATGCAACAGGCTTATTATGCAAGATAACATTACAATCTACCTACCAATTTCTCTATCAACTCGATTTATGTCACACAAATATATGTGCGATGTGGTACAATCCCTTAAAACAGCCCAAATCAAGGTTCTTAAATTTTGACAAATTAATAGTCAATCCTTAAAAAGAGTGATCTTCGAAATGCTATGGCACAATCTAAATTTCTTTCCTAGAGGACTCTTAAAAGTGACTTAAAGACGAATTAATGAAATACTGCCTATAAACTCGAGAAAGAATGACTTCATTTTAACCAAATGTACGTACTTAACCTTATCTGATCTATACCATCTACAAATAATGAACCTAAAGTTTTGCAAGATGGTTACAAAAATGCTTTGAAACCTTATAAGATTATGGCTAAAAGTTGTCACAAGATTGTAGCAAAATGCTATATGATAACATGTAAGATTAAACAGCCGTTTTATTAAATTCCAAGGAACAAAACAAAATTAAAACAAACTACCCGCTATGTAAAGATATTCTAATACAAACATGAATGGATGAATGACCAAAGCAACATCTTATTCTGAGCTGACAGTTTGTGTTCAACGCAAGCTTTCTACACATCTATAAGATGCAAGTGACATCCTAGTAAAGATACATGATGGGATAAAACTGTTCAAACTCATTTTCACAAAATAAGCTTGGAAAAATAAAAAATATTGGAGTTTCATAAAAGCTTATCTACACAAAATTTTGAAATACAAATAGCTTATCATCTTCAGTACATATTGTGCAGGTTAGTGTTTCTGGTTGTTACAGTATAGCACTGTATGATCCATTATCAGGATGGGAAGATTATAATGCGCTTCTAGCTATAACTGTATAAATTTTTACAGCATTATTTTGGATAGTACTCTATGATCCATCATCACGATGAGAAGATGATAATGTGAGATTTCAGATTTAGATTCTTATAAAGTGGGAGGGTGAGAACTAAAGGCCTAAGAGAACTTGGAAACAATTTTAATCCTAACATATGCTATATAATTCTTCAATTTTAGTTATTTGTAATCTTAATACTTGTGGTAATTTTCCGCACTCTATTTTACTTTACATTGTTACAAATTTAACCATGTAATATCTATAACTTCATAATCTAATTATTAAACACTGTATACTTTTCTTCTAATTACTGTTTGTGTCTTGTCTAGTTTCCTTGTTTTCTAAGGGTTCTCATTCTCTGAGTCAAACTTCTCCCTCCCTCTTTACAAGGACCAAAATCTGCAATCTATCATATTATTCTCTTCTCATTCAAATGATGGATCATGAGGTGTTATCCTGAACAATTAAAAATAAATAAACAAAATCTTAGAGAGATGCAGGAAAATGCACTAACTTACATAACTTATTATTTTCTAAAATATATTGATAATAATTATCAACAAACTCAATTTATTTATAATATCGACATAAACAAGGTGAATATAACCTAACATACGATAATGCATTTATTACACCAACAAATATACAGAATCATGGATGTACTACATATACACTTAGATATCTCAAATTCAATTTTCAACAGTAAGAGACCCATCCAAATCCCTTGAATCCAATGATTGTGCACTGACGATGCCACAAGAATACCAAACCTAGCTTGTAGCAGTGCCAGATGTGAGCAATAAGCTACATTTAAATTCACTTGGAAGCTTCATTTATCTCGCAATACAACGAAGTTTGCACCATTTGTTTTTTGAATGCGAGAAATTTTCTTCAATATTGTTGCAAAGGATGATTTGTCCTGTATTACAGATAGAACAAAGAAAGAATATGTCAAGTCTAGTCTTCATGCAACTGGCATACGAGGTATCCTGCGATCTATATTTAAACTTAGGGATTGAAGCAAACATATCAAGTGAATACATAATGCAACCTTCTCCCTAGAAAAAACTTTTCAGTATAGTAGTGAAGGTTATAAGAGGGGATTAAAAATTGGAGTTGAACAATATATTTGGATTTACTTGGTCCATTTACTTGTTGACAATTATGATATTTCCCCATTGTGAGAATAATTTTTAAAAAATATAAAATACAAACCTCTGGTGTCTTGAGTCTAGCCTTAAATTTTGCTACAAGCTCTTGGGTGGTGACTGGAGCCATCTGCCGCAAAGCAGTCCGTACTTCTTCCTCTGTCACTGGTCCTGTTGCTTGTGCACCAGTGGCCTTGCTAGAATTTGGGATCACTTGTTTTCCAGAAGGTGAAACATTTTTTGTTGCTATTATACTTTCATCTTTAATGGTTGCTTGAGTAGTGGACTTTGAATCCTATTACATTTACAACTTAAACTATTCAGATGGGCAAATCTAGGAAAAGCAAATGAACATGTTGATCTTGATAATTTAAATAAGTCTTAAGAATTCCAGATGAAATTAAGAAAATTTTAGTTCAAGTATTTTGGCAAAGTGATCACTTACCTCTGTTTTTGTCTTCTTTGTAGATACAGATCCGCTTGGCTTTGCATCATCGCTACCTGACTTCCTTTTTCCTTTAGCCGATTTTGTTGTTGTTGGTGAGGCACGAGCAGATGCTGGAGTCTTCTCTTTAGTGGGAGTGGTGTCTACAGGCTCCTCTTTTGGAATATCTTTATGCTTGGGGGCTAAGACTGGTGATAAACCAATCTCATCATCTACCTGTCATTGAAGGGAAAAAATGAGAAATGAAATATTAGCAAGTGCAATGTGAATCACTAGTTTTGCATACAAGTCATCGGAGGAATAGTAAATCACAACATTAAAGAATTCAATGTTTGAAAGTTTTGGATTCCCTAGATTATAATTTCAAGCCAATGAACAGACATTTTGGATTGTGGTTCAGACAAATCAGACTATGAGAGTAACAAACAAATGCAGAACGGCCAAGGGGAAATAAATGATACATGTATTTGCTGCAATTATATAAATATCATGCCAGCAAGGGCTTGGAAACTGCATCACGCAAGTGAAAACAACATTTGTGTACACTTTTCTCCTAAAGACTGGCAACGTATTTTAAGAGATCGATAAGCAAAGAATAGCTAGAAGAGATCTGTCTTTTGGAAACTACAATGTTTGCATCATGTAATGCATACTCTGTAATTTTCAGTATTTATCATATTGTTAGCCAAAGTTGTCATTGATGTCACTAAAAAGATGCAGGGTGATATTAAATACAGTCTAGTCTGTTTGTTCTCAGACATGATTATAAAATGATAAAGTGTTATCGAGAAATACTTACAGCATCAATAATCACAGCACCGGTAGGTAAGCATTGTTCTCTGTTTATCACCATCTATGCCATGCACATGATATTATGATCTGAACTTTGCATTCATATAAAATGAACAGCGATATATACAAGGCTGTATATGTATGTCAGATGAAAACCGTGGTTTTGCTGAGAAAGGCAAGGTTTGCATTCTTCATATGCCTCTTGTTATTAGTGGCTCATTTATCAGATATAAATACTAAATAATCATGGCAATAAGGTATATTTCTGCCCACATAAGGAGTCGGACTTGGCACATATATCTTCAAAACATTATGTTCAAACTTTTATTTATCGGGCTCAAGAGTTGAAACAGTGATATGCCATAATCAAGTTTTGTAATGTCTTGAAGATTCGTTTCTGCCACCTGTACAAACCAAAAATTGTTTGGTTGTGTTCGGTTGTCATATTGTGTTTAAGCTTTGCAGTCTATACTGATTATCACATATAAAGAAGTGATGCCTGAAGGTTCCATCCAATGTTCTGGCAATAACTACATGCTTAGTTGGAAGAAGTTACAACTTCCTCATAACTATCACATAACTCATTCGATGGTGTATATATTGGTTGTGTGTGTGTCTAAGTTTAGAAATGAATTTAAGTGTGAGGTATCAATGATATAGAAAGAAAAAAGGAATTGCTTTGAGTATGAATAAGTTTAAGTGTGCAGAATGAATAGAAGGCCGAATGCATAGATAGAGTAATGTATGAGATTATTGACATGGTGATTTATTCTGAAGATCAGTAAGTTTAGGAGTGCTGTAAGTGGAGAATCTGCAGTAAAAAGACAAGTTTTGTAAGTAAATCTTCAGAGACAAAGTTTTGAAGAATAATTCAGATCAGTCACTTTCATACAGTGAGCTATTATAATATTATTGGCTCAAGTCTGTGTTAACAGGAAATCAGAAGAAGGCTATCAGTTCTCAGAGATGCTTTGTTTGCAGATCATTAAGTTTTATCAATTATAAAGTTGTTCAAGGAATCCGAAGATTGTATTATTTGTAACAATTTGCTTGTACATCTTTTCAATGTTGTTAAGCATATTTCAGATCTGAGAACAGTAACAATTCATTTGATTTGTAACATTCTTATGGTTGGTGCCTCAAGAATGCTGGGTTGGTGCTTAGATTGTTAAGTAGTGAATTTGAAAGAGTTGGTGCTCTAATAAGGAATTTGGTGATTTCTTGGGATTGGTGCCTTAAAACTTTGTAAACGTTTTGAGCTGTGAGGCTGGATTAGGACAGTAGATCCTAGCAGCATTTCTCACCATGGTTTTTCCCATCTTGGGTTTCCACATATTTCTTGTGCATTGGTTGCACTGTGTGATTACATTCTTTTCAGATTACAATTTAAGAATTTAAGTTCTTCAAAAGTTTTAATTGACAAAGGATACAATACTGGTCCCTTTGTTTTGGGCCGGAACTTGATCCCGATTCAGATCTGGTTCCGGTTTCGCCTGGGTGCCCCTCCCTAGCAGCTGGTACCCTGTGGGTCCTGCTCTGCAGGATGCACAGGGAACCCGGCCGACGGGGAGGGAACCTGGCTGGAACCCAAGCTGCAGGCGTCCAAAAACGGGCCCCACATAGCGAATGGCACGGCTTGTGGTTCAAAATTAAATGAAGTTGAATTAAATGCTGACCTTGATTCCCTTGATCATGATAAATATGAATTTGAATTAAATATGAAACATGGCTTGTAATTTGAATTTTTATTGTGTAATGACATTTTGAGACTTTTGCAAATTATGAACATAATAATGAGGAATTTCATTGGCAATTATGGATTTATGAGTATCTCGCTTCTAACTTTTATTATTATTATTATTATATGTTTGGAGTTTTGAACCAATGATGAATGAACATTGAACATGTTACATGTATGAATCTATGATGTATATATAAATTTATAATTTTATAATATATCAAAATGAATACATACATACACACACACACACACACACACACACACATATATATATATATATATACGGAACCAGAACCCAAGCAAAAAATTATTTTTGCCGAACCCGTATCAGATCCAAGATCGGTAACTTAGGATAAAGGATCAAAAAGTTCTATCTTCCACTGATTCATCGTCCCCCAATCCTCTCCCCCGGGTAGAAGAATTGTGTTCTGCACATATAAATTTTATTTTATCCTTGTTCATTGAGTTTCAGAAATGAATCATAGGAAGGCTAGGATTCTAACGTGGCCAGAATCCATGAACAGATGCAAGTGATCATGTAATTTGTTGACTTATGGGAAGGTTACCTTTATTGTAGATGGCAAAGAGCTGAATTACTTTCTTTAAAAATTTAACATATACCAAAGGGTAGTGCCTTTCAACACATACAATAATAAGTTATAACTAACAAGAATAGAAAACGTTTTGCAAACTATCTTCCAGCGTTGATGAAAAGATGATGCAATCTGATCAGATCAGTATTATTAAGCATCACACAAGGTTACATCACAGCAATGAAATTACAGTGTCATAAAACACTTATCTAGATTTATTGAGTACTAACTTAAACATACTTCTTGGGTGTCTGAAGCTAGGTGAGGACCTTGTCTTCAACTTTCTAGTAAAACAAAGAGCATTTGGCCATCAAGAAGGCGGCATAGGACCCGATTTGTCCAATTGTTACTATCCAGAAGACTGATTTAATGTGGTTTAAAAAAAGACAAATTGGGAAGGCCATGATATAAATAACTGAAGAAACAACCAAAATCCAGAAAACTAGAGTTGGTAGGGTGATGCCACTTTGCTTGACCTGGCTTTTTCCTATTTCAAAAGCAGGCTTATTGAAAAATTGGAGCAATAAAAAACAGTAATGGCCCCAACAAATTGACTGTTAAATACTGTCTTCCAGCAACATTCCCAATTTGCCAACTCATGTCAATCTTTTGGATGTAGCACAAATTTTCCAGTAACCATAAGATGAACTATTTCACTCTCTATCAAAGTCTCTTCATTTTGTATTTTTTATAGTTTTGTGTAAATGCAATGTATAATTGTGCAAGATTTAAGGATTGTAGTTTTACCTCTCTTCTCAGAGATTTCCAGCATAATACTTAGTCCCGATTCGCAGCCTCCAGGGCTGGATGTGCGGACGGATGCCCTCTGATCCAGATGCGGATCCAGATGCGTTGTGGATGCGCACAAGAAGCGCATCCAGGGCAGCCGGATGCTCTCTGGATGCATTACAACGCATCCAGAGAGCATCCGGATGCATCTGTGGCCCAGACAAAGAATTTTTTGACATTTTTTGAAAAATATGGGTCGATAATCGACAATGCTATTTATCTTGTTTCATGAAAAATCGCTGTGATGGGAAATGAAATATTTGTGAATAGAGAAAAATAAACAAACATAGGAGTTAAACTCATAAAATGGAATGAAAAAGGCTTTCTGTGCTATTCTTCAATTAGATCAAAAACTAAATTTGTTGTATACATGAAGTGAGAGATAAGCAATTGATTGCAATCTAACCTTTACATAAAAGGTTAATTAATGCACCCTCCCTTATTACAATGATGCAGTCAAGGATGGAGAAACCTCAAAAATCAGTCTGATCCTTGCAGCCAACACAACACAACAGAAATGACAAGAACAATAAGCCATCAATGAGAAAACGAGAGATTAGTCTTCAATTATGATCGGTGAATCAATTACAATAGATCTGCAACATGCAGTCTCACATGCCAGACAAACATGCCTGATTAGATCAGAAATCTCTTACAAACCCTAGCCAAGTTGCACTAGATAATCTTATGAAAACTCTCTTATCCCATAGGAACAAGTCCATAAGCTTAAATAGCAATTACAATCATCGGTTGGCCTAGAAAAGATCACATTTTCCAAGAATAAGAAAACGTGCTACAACAATTAGGTCAGGACCCAAAACAACTAGATCAACCTCCAATAAAAACAATAAGAGATGTGATCATACAAATAAGTCAGCCTCAAACGTAACACTGAGCTAGCACGACCGCGCTCGGAAAAACCAACCGGAAGATTGAGAAAACATCGGAAACCCAACCTCTAATCTGTAACATGAAGAACAGTACAATCCCGCAAAGAAACTGCAATAACTCTCGCGCGAAGAATCCAAATGAGGTGCGATCATAAAAAATGATCTAGCATAAAGCTAAGAACACACAGAAGCGACCGTAACTCAAAAATACAACTATAGATCGACCGCCACCAGAAACACTAGACTGAATAACAGGAAGACAACATGAAACAAAATATTTTTGTTTGATGCAAGATTGCTTAGATCCCAAGGTGGTCCTGCATCATACAAATTTTGGAAAGCATCATTTTTTATGCAGCACGTTTGTTTCCAATATTGATGTACTTTTATAAAAGTTTAAGTTGAAGGTAGTGTTTTAGGTCGTTGCCAAGCAAGACACCAATTTAGTGTATGAGACCTCCCTTATGCAAGTATTCCACAAGGGTATTGTTTTTCCATTTACCTTATAAGATAAATACATTTGATTGCAAACTCTCCTTTAACTACAATG
>MU225196.1:1126304-1166267 GCA_018584345.1 Thuja plicata
TTTTTTGAATATATATATATATATATATATAAACGCATCCAAACCCCTCCCCCCCCCAAAAAAAAATAAAATAAAATAAAATAATCGTGCACCCACACCCGAATCAGTAACTTAGGCATAATACATAAACATCATGTGGATAATATCTAGTTCAATCTTTATTATCAAAATTATTAGCTCTGTGTTGAATGGTTCCATTCCCCTTTTCGGCTCTGAATGCCTCCATTTCCCTTTTTAGCTCTCTCATTCTCTTTCATTAATTCATCCAAATCTATGACGTTGCTTTTGGATAACAAGAAACATTATTTTACTTATAGCAAGCAGCATTGTAAAAAGTCCTAATCCTTGGATAGGGAGGTGCCAACTAGGGGAGGGAAAAAGCAGCAGTATACAAAGCTACAATATCCGGGTTGTATCCATTTTAATATGAAAAGCAACAAGTGAGTTAAATACAATTTTTGTTAGCATCTTATTAAAAACGTTGTTTCCCAGCAGACATACAAAATGTACCAAAGACAGCAAAGCAAGTTGTACACAACAGTTACGCAGTCAGCCACCTTGATTCCTTGGACTCCATTATGTGACCATATTCACTAATTGTGACCTTCAAATTTTCCCTCCTAGGCAAAGGCATTGAGAGCATTCACCCTTCTGCTTCTGTTGATCTATGACAGGTGTATGGTGGGTGATTGCCTATCCCTTGACATGTGCAGTGTACTGCATTGGCTCAGCTAATTGATTGTTGTTTCTCCAATGTGGGGATGGTATTGGTTGCTCCAGCTCTATTTGCAAGTTCTTGAAAGTATGGGTGAGATAGCAGAGGCAACCAATGAGTTTTCCTTGACCTTTCAAAGATGATGGATGCACTTATCCTGTTGATGTAGACCATTAAAACCGGGAGCTTCAATAGACTATCACGCATTCTCTGTCAGAACCACTGGCTACATCGGTGATGATTAAATACTAGATACAATTTGCCTTTTTGTTAGCCAGATACACGGGTTGTTCAACAAATTGACAGTATTGAAGATGTTTGGACCTTGATGATGTCCCTCTCAGGTGGGGATCTATTAAGTAGCTTTTGGGGGTTGAAGTTCCAGGGTTGAGGTAGGTCTGGAAAGTGCTGTAGATCACCATAGCAGGATGGTCCTTCTGAAAATTTGGGATGTACCGACACTAAATATGGCGAATTGAATCTCGCTTAATGCTCTTGTTAGGAGAGGTTAGATAAAACTTTTAAACACGTGGGCTGGCCTTGTGCAATCACCTTCACTCTGTAAAGCACTGAATGGAGAATTGTTGTAATCCAAGACAGCGGGGCTATGGAAGAGATTCCCTTAATTGTTTAACAGGGCTTTAATCTGTAGATTTATTTAGCAACTGGCAAAGGAATAGTAGCTCCTTTTCATCCACATATTTGGTTTGTGCTTTTTCTATAGTGCTGTCACTCCTTATTGTGTTCTTTAGGTTCTGCATCTTGTGTGCCAAAGAATTCCTTTTCTTTTGTAAATCTTCAAAGGAGTGTTGAGATTGTGGAGACACTTGTCTCTGGTTTGTATTTCCTTTGTAATGCCACATTCCTTGTTGTGTTCTTGATGCTCTACATCTTGTGTCCCTTTGAATTTTGTTTCTTCTGTAAACCTTAGGAGGCCTGTTAAGATTCTGGAGGCACTCATTATACAGATTGGCATTCATGTATTTCTCGATGAGATTGCTCTCTGTTTTGCATCACTATGTTCATAGAAGTGCCTATCTTTAGAGGATCCAGTTGATAAGACATCCTGAGTTTATTGCCTCTGATACATAGATATGCAGAAGCTTGCTGACTTAAGAGCTTCATCACAAAATCATAGAATGTGATGTCATTATTCTGACAGCACATGTTGCTTCAGACAGAGATGGCTCTGAAGGGAGCAAGAAAAAGTGTATAACTTATATCATGTAAAAAGTTTAGGCTGCTGATGTGGACTGCATAGAAGAAAGCATCATCTGAATCTGGTTCAATTCTCTACCAAGCTATCCTAATTCAATGATTTGTCTGAGATAGTCCTGCCATTATGTAAATATTCAAATAAATCTAAGTTACCGGATTCTCTCTCAGACCCCCTGGATCCGGATCCGGATGCGTTCTGGTGAGGATACGGATTCTGATGCTTGTGGATGCTCACAGGGAGCATTACAGCTTCCTGTGGATGCATGTGGATGTGCATCCAGCGCATCCACAGGGAGCTGTATCACTCCCTGTGGGCATCTCCGGGCATCCCCAAGCATCCAGACACATCCGGGGGCCCAGAACAGCAAAAAATGCTTCATCACTCATCTCTCTATTTTATTTGCTTTCCCATGTTCTCTCGCATAATTTAGCCCACTGCTGTTCAGATTGGTATGTATGCGGAATTGGTTCCTTCAATGGTAAAGGAAACCCAGACACTCGACAATGACTCGCCAATAGTCTTTCCCGTGCAAAGCAATGGAAGGAGATGCTTGCAGGAGCAACTTGTAATATTTATAGGGTTTGCTCTCCCAGAAAGAGCCATCTAATATCACAAGCTCAGAATAGGTCATTTATAGTGCTCAATTTCCAAGCCAAAAGCACCAGTTTTGGCAGAAACGTTGAAAGTGTATGAGAAAGTCACAGTTTGGAATTACCATGTAGATCATGAGGGATATCCTCTGTTACCATTTGAAAAAATTCATACTTTCCGGCACACAGCTGATGGATTTTTCAACAAATAGGGACCAAATACTGCAATCATCCTCATATGTGACAGGAGGATGGGCTTTTGTGAGCTTCATGGCTGCAGCTTTTCTTATGTATAGGAAAAACGCTGGTACAGCAGATGTAAAGAAGGTGTTGGATATGGTCCATAAGAGTATCTCCTATAAATGTTCTGCCAAGAAGTCTTTGCAGGATTCCTTTCAAGATTTTAATCCGCTGAGCTCTCATATAAGATATCTAGATTACATAGCTTGAAGGTGTGGAAATTTTAAGGGCAAATGGCTTCCCAATGAGGTGACATTGATGTTGGATTGTGTGATTCTCAAAGGAGTTCCCAACTGGAATGGTAAGGGAGGTTGCAGGCCTCTGATCAGGGTCCATTCCAAAGATTGGTCTAGATTGGTCTGAAAATGCAGTATTTCCCACCGTCCTTTTACTTGTCACCGCTCTTCTCTGTGATCTTTTAATACCGAAACAGAATCCGCATAGCCTGCCATGTGTAATCATTTTGAAAAGTGTAAAATTCATCTATTAACACGCCTTTCTCATCTTGATCAATGATGAAGTATCATACTATCAAATGATTTAATTCTGTATATTTCATGCATGTTTTTGTATATATATGCACCCAAACGCATCCGAAACCCCCCCCCAAAAAAATTTCACGCATTCGCGCACTCGATTCTCGTACCCGCATCTGCACCCGAATCGGTAAGTTAGAAATAAATGCATAGACTTAAAAAAAAAATGCATTTCCCAAACAAAGAAGATAGTAGTTGAATTCATTTCATCCTCTTCAATATCTGCTACTGCTGTGTCTTTTAGAGAAGACACCCATCTTTGAAGTGTGGCACTAGAGGTGTGGGAAGGTAGTAAGTAATCCAAGTATTTAATTTTCCTCTGTCCATACAATATGGTGTTCATTTAGGTGCTATATTTTCAAGGGAGACCTTTGATTTAACTTTTAAGTGCTGGAATGTGCTATGCTCATATTGTGACGTTAATATTAAGACAAAAAGGTTCATTACTGGGGTTAAGTAATTAAGGGATGATACACTGTTATGTTGTAGGGGGCTGTTAATTTAAAATTGTATTTGACTAGAATGTGACAAGGTACACTATTGCCAACCTGGGGTAAAATCTTTTAGAACTTTAATATTTTAAACAAAGTATGTTTTTCTTTGAACTAAGGGATGTGGAGGAAATCCAAGTTGAGGCATGGGATGGTCCAATGATTGGACATTCTATTCATAAATAAGCTTGGAACGTAATGCTGACAGTGGGTCCCAAAGATTTTTATAAATTTTAAATCCTTATTTGCAAGCTTAGCCTGAGTGGAATTTAACTTATAGAATGTAACTAGATATTTCCAATGATTCCCCTCATTTACCAGAGAATGAATTAGCCAACCATTTGGGTTGTGTCCGTCTAGTGTTTTAATATTTGTAAGTGGACCTTGGATTAGAAGAATTAAAGTAAATGTGAAAGCCAAACAAAACAGTAACACATATAATCCTGCTATAATTTCAAATGAATCATGTATTTTGTCAGTCCTGCTAAAGAAATACAGATTGAATTGCTTGATCACAGTAGCAACTAGTAATTAACTGGCAAGAAAATATCACCCCCTTATCTTTGGAGCATATTCTAAAAGAAAAAGTTAACTTTCCTTAGCAGTATTATTTTCTATCATACATTTCCATATGAGAACATAAAATTAAATGTGCAATGTTTAGGCTAAAATATTTGGTAGAATGATGAAAATACTCTCAGAAGCAGAAGGGCAAAAGCATACATCTTCATCCTCGTCATCTTCTTCACCATCTGATTCATTTAAACCAGATTGTCTTCCTAACAACTTCTTCAACTCCTTTCCAGATTTACTTAGACCTTCACCTTCCTCTTCGTTACCTTCACCATCCTCGTCATCTTCATCCTATAACGTCCAAATGTACATTAATACAATAATAGCATAGCCTCAATGTCCAGATCAATATCATTTCATTAATATTTTGCAAAAAAATGTTCTGAAACAACAATAAATAAAAATTGCAATCAATTATCTATTAACACTCGAAGAAACTACAGCCATTTACCATAAGAACTTAAGATATGTAACCTGGACCCACAATGGAAGAAGCATTGCATCTTCAGGTGCAACCTCTATTACAAGATTAAAGGTAAATTTCACCATTTTTAGACTCCTATGATTCACTTAAGCCTTTTCAAGACCTTCAAGTAGGATGAGCATAAGAATAACCTTTACCAGTTCTTAACTTCTTACCACACAAACAAGATTCTCAACAATAAAAACTAATTAAACTTATACCCTCTAGCTCAATACATCCAGTTTTCAACCTTAGGAAAGTGCACAAATACTGTTAATATAGTGGCTAGTTACAGATTTATCAATTGAAGTTCATTTCCGTCCATTAATAGGTCCCTCATATTAGCCTGGCCGCTAGTACTGCTAAGATGATGACTGGTTGGAAATTTAACAGTCTACTAACTTCTTCTTGACCTTACTTTGGTCTAGACGTATTGTCAGATGCTTATCATCACAACAACTCAGGTTCAGAACTCAGCATGCATGCCCCTCTTTGCTAATGAAGATGTGTGTGTGTAGAAGAGTCAACTATCCATGTTTCAGTGAATTGATGTGAAAAGATAATTAGATGCCTAGCTAAATAATAATGTATTGTGGGAAGACGGTCTAAAGTCATAATGAATTATAGGTCTAGTTAGCATAATCCCAGGAAAACTACTTCTTGAGCATGGGAGGTCAGAGAACACACAGTTGGCATCAAAATTAGTAAACTTCCAATGACCATCTTCAGTGTTCTAAAAATTCATTTATATAACCTTTCCCTTGAGGAGGGAACTTGAGTTAAAGCATTCTTCAATCTCTAGTTCTTGACCTAATTTTGCTACTCCCTTTGGTCTCTTTGTACTTGGTCCTTTGTACAGTACTGCTGTCCATTCAGCATCTATGGGCACGAATAAAAATTCCATTTATTTCTGCAATTTTCTGCTGTGTTCAATAACAAGTCACTCAGCAAATAAATTCAATGATCTTATTTACACCAATGAGTTCCCAACAATAAACATAAATTCCAAGACATTGTTTTATAGGATTAGGAAAGTAAAATTATCAAAACTGGTTGCATCAGCAGAAAGTTAAATCATAAACAAAATCTTATAATTAATAGATAATAGAAAGGATGTCCTCAATAAAAGATATTTATGGATACAACAGAACCTGCTTGATTTCTGGTGGGGCTGGAACTTCAGGGGCTAATTCATCTCTCTCTTCAGGATCATTTCCAACAGCTTCATCATCATCTGTGAAAATTTCTTCATGCTCCCAATCATCACCTAAAAACCAAGCAATTATCCTCAGAGAAGTAAGTCATATCCGGATTGAAGTTATAGTTTGAGGAATCACCTCGAGATTTTCAGAAAAGCAACAAATGATCATTATCTTCTTTAGAGAAATTGTCCATGTGTAGTTCTTGAACTATATTCAAAACCTTGCAATGCAGGACACTCCACATACATTCTTCAAAATCTATATGACATTGCTTGCAATGTAAAATAAATCATCCCAGACATCAGTAACATATATTCAATTTACCTAATTTTCTTCGCCATAATGAACTCCAGTATGAATTCAAATATTCCATGTTTAGCATAGCTGCCTGATGATTTTTTCTCCGTGAATAAATATGGGTCTGTGTGTGTCACCACAGACAAGTGAATGCATGCTTACAGAAAACTGTAACATCCATATTAGTGCTAGTATCATTGTATACTCCACTTTACAACTAAGAAGGTGATCCAATTCTCATATTGTTTTCAAACCTAGAAGACTACCAGTTTAATTCCATGGTTTTGATCAACAGATCAGAACAGACTTGATCAGAAATAGTCATTTTAAAGCCACACACACACACACACAAACATGCACGCACACACACAGACACAGACGCACGCACGCGCACACATACATACAGACACAGACATACATACAGAGTCCAGACACACAGACACGCACACACATACATACATACACAAACATACATACATACATACATACATACACAAATACACAGACACAGACAGACATACATACATACATACATACATACACACAGACATGCATACATACACACAGGCATACACACACATACATACATACATGCATGCATGCATGCATACATACATATGAAGAATAATTAGAGTTACTAGAGCCAACTTTAGTTCACTCTCAACATTTGACTGCACATTCCATCATTAAGAATCCCATCTCAACCCTCCAGGCACTAAGGTTGGCTGCAGTAACTAAAACTAATCTTCAAACATGATGTTGCTGAAATGAGAATCTCAATAACAGCAATTTAGCTGTAAGTGGGTGCTGACAATGACATTCCCTGTGAGAGTAGCAAAGAACAGTGCATGGAGTTGTAGAGCCAAAATTATGAGCAAAATTTGAAGTGTGGGAGGTAAAGGATAGGCAAAGGGACAAAAAGACTAAAAAAGACTTTTCTTTATGCATATTTATAAAGTAATTGTAAAATCTTTGTGCCAATTGAAGATTATGACAAGAAATTAAATATTAATCAAATAAAAGGAAATTCAACTACAACTTATAAATAAAATTACAATACCTGTAAGGAGCCTCATAAAAAAATTGTGATGACTAATCCTGCTTCCATGTCTTCTATGGAAAACCCTAATTTTCTGTTAATGAGCATTAGAGGGTTTCATACTGATGGTTCAACTGCCTTTGTGCACGACACCAACCATGACACTTCTATCAAATCTGTAAATACCACTATAGACCATGGCTTCTTGGACCTGTTGTGACCTTTTCACACATCACCCCATTACAAATGGGGACCCCCTCTTCTTTTTGTTGGCCTTGTCTTTTTGGCTTTCATTCTTGGTAGTTTCTGGCTCAGTCCCCTAAGGCTCCCTGTGTTTTGAATGAGAATTGGTAAAATTTGGCCAAGTCTAGAAAAGTGTTGTCCACCTGGCTCCTAGAACGGAAACTGTGTTTGTCTATTAATTAGGTCAAGTGTGAATGAGAATTGATCTTTCAAAAAAGAATATCAATGAAATTATGAACGTCTTGACATTTGCTATTTTTGGAAATTTCTATTTTTAGTATGACTATTTTTAGTAAGTTTCACTGCATCCTGGAATGGCCTTATTTTGAGTTTGGAACTTACTATTGTTAGAAAGTCTATTTTTGGCAGGTCTAAAAACTTTTACTAGATGCTCTAAAAATTCTACAACTTGTTTAGCAACATCCCAAAAACTTGTAGAATAAATGTATTCTACCACTGTTATGCCATCTGTTGGATTTGTAAAGCCAGACTCCATCCAATCATTTAAAACAAACACTCACTTCAAATTCATTTTTTATTGGCAAAGAATCTATAGTGCAAGGAAGTGTTAACAAATTTTGTCACCCATGGTTGAACTAGCTCCTTGCCCTCTATGAAAGAGCGCATTATACACAAAACTCTCGTGTAATTATAAATAAATTTGGTGAATATGCGAGCCTTTTGCAATACCTCTTTCACCCATTCAAGTTTTCAAATGTCCTCTAGCATTAGACCAAGGAAATGTTTTGCACATGGACTAAAATAAATATTGGGGTATCTGTCTATCGAGAGTTTCTCAACACCAACACAAGCATCAATACTGCCTAGAATAAACTAAGCAGCATTTGGTGGCCCTACATCTGTGACCACCTCGTCAAACAACTCAAACAATGCAGTTGTAGATTTGATTCTATTTGATGCATCCACAGATTTCAAACAAATTGTGCCAATATCACAAGAGTCAAGGAAGTTGATGGAGGTTTGGTTTCCTCTATATGTCCATCCATCTGACATTATAGTGCAACCAGTAACTTCCCACTCTAGCCGATGTTCCTTTATAGCATCCTTAACATCTTGTACTACATCATTGAGAATACCAACCCTCAATGACTCATCAGATGGAGCTTTGAGCCCAGGACCTGTAGCTGCAATAGCATCCACCATACCTTGCCAATATGGAGACTTGGCAACATGGGATGGCAAGCCTGAATAGTAACAAAAATTTGCAATCACCTTATTTGCTTGTTCGTGGACATTTTTCCTTCATCCTGTACTCTCCAAAATGGTATGTGATCCTAATGTAGTATGAGGTACCAAGAAAGAATTAATGTTCCCTCCACCTATGTTTGGGCCACATATTGTAGAGGAAAATGCTGACCTAAATTCCCTAAAAGACTGTTGTGCACCAACTACCTCATTCAAAGGATTGCTCCTAGCATCTAGAGAAGTTGAAGCTATTTTTGCCCCAAATTGTGCAATTTTTGCCTTACCATCAAAAAACACTTGAAGAGGTTGTTTTGCCTAATCTGTGACATCTGCAAGGCATTTTGTGCAAGCAATGGTGTCATGTCTTGCCTCCTTCACCAAATGCCATTTGAAGCAATAAATGCCACCATTGATATCATTGAAACACCAACTGCATTTGACCTTAGTTGTCCCCAAGAGTAATGTGCAATGTGTCCATACAAAATCTTTCCGATGTGGCATTATGAAAAAATCTGCAAAAGCATTTTAATTCAGTCTTTCATGATACCAAATTTATCTCAAGATTTTGTATCATTTTACCCCCACTTTATTAAGGCAATTGACTGCTATTTAAAAAAAAAGACTTCATGTTGCTATATTGTAAATATCCTGAACGCTCTTTTTAAAATAGCTTAGCAGTGATGCAAAGTCATTTTTTTAACATTTATATTTTTTTCTGGAATATATTACTATCAAGATTTGGGAAGAAAAACTTCTCTAAGTTTCTTCAAAATTTTGCCTCGTGGGGTTGAATACTTAAATATATAGTCCATTTCTCATACTTAGTAATCTATCTAGAGATGATACAAATTGATCATTTACAAGTTATCCAACATTGTGCCGTTGGATTCATGGAAAGATGTCATCTTGACAGAATGTTTGCAAATATGAAATATCCCGAACTACGATATCGTCTCAAATCTGATTTGGGTTTTCGGTTCTTGACATGTTTTGCTACATTTCATTGCAAAATAACAGCATGCAAACTAAACATGAAAAGGAAACGATATAGATTTCCAAGGAAATAGACGATTTCAAAGGAAAATCTATTAAAAATGATTCTCATATAAAACATGCATGGCTGTTACATCAAATATACTGCTGTTACATTGTTAGAACATGCATAAAATTTAAATGCAACATACCCACATGATTCTATTCCAATATCATCAAGCCCTTGTGAGACATAATCACTTGTAGCAAACAGAAGAAGATTGAATGACATGCACGAAGTGTGACCAATGCAAAAGTGGAGCTGCTGTTGTAGAGATGCGCCAATACCAACATACAAGGGGGAGTCAATATCAACCAAACCCACAAATAATAGCTGCAATATGAGAAACGATCACTGCCCAAAATGGAGAAGCTGTCCACAAAACTGAACAATGCAATGCACCTATGAATCCTAAAGTGAATCCACCAAGGGGGCTGATCTAGGTTTTCGTCCAAACCATCTAGGGTTTCCATCCTAGGGTTTTACTGAACATTCAAGCAAAGCTTCAAGCTCATAGAGAAAAGACCCAAAATAATAATAACAATCTTCAGAATGCCTTCACAATTCCCTTTTTCCTCCTTTTATAATAGGCTTTTCCCTATTTTAAGAGAAATACTTTATTTAAGTCCTATTTCATTTTCCCTCCAAAAAGTAACTTTTTGTTATAATTTAAAGTTGATATTATAATAAAGTCACTTTATTAACATAAACTCACTTTATTAACTTAATGCTTTAGCCTATGGAGAGAATAGATAATAGGCTAGCATTAATATTTATTTATTTATTGAAATGCTAGGCAAAAAGGGGACATTACAGTCCTCCCTTCCCAGAGATTGCTTGCCCTCAAGCAATCCGCACCTGCATGCTGAAACCAAATGCCTGGATCCCATATCAACCTCAAGAACACTGCTCCACCAATCCACTGCGCTACTCTAATAATAACAACATTACACTCGGAGTTGTGAAGCAACTCATCGCACATGCTTTGAGTCAAAACTTAAGTTGGCCCCTTTTTAATAGTTGCCAATGAATAATTAAATTTATATTAGCAATAACTGTAGCTTTTCCTCCTTTTATTTAATTAAACACTTAACCCCCTTTATTAAATTAATGCTTTAGCCTACGGAGAGAATAGATAATAGGCTAGCATTAGTATTTATTTATTTATTGACGTGCTAGCCAAAAAGGGGACATTACATAATAAACAAGAAGCTTATCGATATCAGTGAACTTATATATACATACATATATATATATATATATATACATATTTCGGCTCCCTCTTGTCCCACACTGTCACCCTTTACGACATCCCTGGTCAGCCCTCCCTCCACCTCACCCCCCCGCCCCTTTGCCACCTCTTTACCACCTCCAACATTTCTGAGGCCGTTAGGGCCATGAGTTGTAGTAAAGTTGTTGATGAGGATGGTTTTCAGGCTGAGCTCTTCAAGCTTGGGATCTCGGTTCTTAGGCCCTATCTAGCCACTCTATTCAACAAAGTGGTTTGCACGGGTTTTTCGCCTTCTTGGTCTTGTCATATTATTCACCCGATTCATAAGGTCGAGCCAACCTCTGATCCGGGTAACTACAGGACCATTATGATCGGGCATGCCTTTGCCAAACTCTACGCCACAGTTTTACACATCCTTCTCACGAGACAGTTGGACAGTTTGGGGTGCAGAGCCAGGGGCCAAGCTGGTTTCAGAGCATATTTTCAAACTACAGACCATATCCTCACTCTCAGGGCCATTATTAAGGAGGCTCGACACCGCTTGACTAAGGTGTACTGTTGCTTGTGGATTTTCGCAAAGCTTTCGACTCTGTTCCGCGACCGGCCTTATTCCAGAGACTTAGAGACATTGGGATCTCCGAGGGTCTGATTGCTGTCATTATGAGACTCTATGAGAGTGTTGTTGGGTGTCTTAGGACCCCACTTGGTTTCTCGAATTTCATTCAGAGTTCGATCGGCGTTAAGCAGGGTTGCCCACTTTCCCCTACGCTATTTGGTATCTATTTTGATGAGCTTGAGACCTACCTAAGGAGCTTCTCGCTTCTCGATGATGGTTGTCTCCTGCACCAGACCCTGATCTCCATCCTCCTCTTTGCTGACAACGTCGTGCTCTTATCTTCCTCTCCCAAGGGATTGCAGTGTCTTCGGGATGGCCTGGCCTCCTTTTGTGACTCTCGGCAGCTTGTGGTTAACCTGGGGAAGACGCGGGTCATGACTTTCAATTGTTTGAAGACATCGCATCTCCACTTTTCTTTCAGAGGGACCGAGATCGAGATAACTTCTAGCTACACTTATTTGGGGATTAGATTCTCTGGGTCGTGTTTCAGTTTGAGACCGGCTATGACACCACGGATCAACAAGGGTTTGGGATCTCTTGCCTTACTTGAGCGACAGTGCTTTCGACATCACTTTCAGGATATTACGTCAAAGATGTCTATCCTTGACTCACTGGTTAGACCTACGGTTCTTTATGGCTTGACTGTTTGGGGTCCCTCCTTATTGACTACTGACTGAGCTTTTGTTGAGAGAGTGCAGACTCTCTTTCTCCGACGCTTCATTCGCTGTTAGCTGACTACTCCCACTAGCATCATTTTGGCTGAGTTTGGGGCTCATCCCTTCAGACTTTGCATGATCTTCGATCTTGTTTGGTTACTTCACAGACTCAGGGGCTTTGCTGAATCGACAAATGGCAGATACCGTTACTCTTACTTAGCCTATTGTTCTTCGGCTTCGTTGGCGGCCTCTGACCCTAATAGGCGTGCTCGATGCTGGTATGCTCAGGCTTCCAGTCTCCTCAGCTCTGTTGGTATTGATATCGACCACCTCCCTCCCTTTCAATATTCCCTCGGTGCTCCTACTCATCTCCTCCCCCCTCAATCAGAGTTGAACGAGATCACCAGGTTAGATATTTACAGGAGGTATGTTCAGGTGACATGGGTTGATCCTCCTAGTGGCCTTCGGCCTCGTATGGCCTTCTATTCCAAGCACTATATTGATATTCATGATGGCTTGATCACTCGGCCCCAGTATACTTTCAAACGTTGGCCCCACGTCCTGCGTATCTAGCTCGGGTCCTTTAGAGTTGGCTTTCACCGACTTTGGATCCAGACCGACCACCAGACCAGTAGAGAGGAGAGGCTTTGTCAGTGTTGTGATATGAGGTTGGCTAAGACTGAGATCCATTTCTTATTCTACTGTCTGATTTACTATGAGATTCGTGGGAGGTTCCACTGTCTATTTAGAGACTGCAAGTCTATGTCTTCCTTCTTTAGGTACGAGGATCAGCACTGCTTGGCACTTTATCTCCAAGAGGCCTTCCGTCTCCACGATTCGACTTTACAAGTGCTATCTCCCCCGAGCTCTACGTCCCTTTGCCAGCGGATCACCTCCTTCTTTGCTCCGGTTTCCTCCCCTAGAAGAATCAAGAGGCCTGAGAGTCCTTCCACTGTCCCTCACTCCAGATCGGTCAGACATCGCAGAGATCACTTGCTCTTACAGCCCCATCAGCGACAGCGAACTCCCTCCTCCCCGAGACGGACTCTGACTCAGACTCCTCCCCTCACGGATAGTTATCCGTCGATCTTGAGCTACTTTTCGGTGTCCGGAAACCACTAGATGTTTGGTAGTTTCGCGGTTTCTTCTCCCATCTGGCACTTGTTGTTTCTTTTTCTGTTGGTTTCTCTTTTCTCGAACACCGTTTGGTTGTCCTGTTGCCATCTGGACTCTCTGTTGTACTCTCAATCCCTTAGGCCCGCTTGTGGTCTCTTGTTGGACATTAATAATTTATCTTATCTTATATATATAAACTTTTTAAATTTTGTTAACCATTTTTTATATGGCATAATGTATGCTAGTTTGTATTATGTAACTTTCTCTCTCAAGAGTTTTTATGTTTTCATGTACTCAAGTAAAAAAGGTTAGCGTGTATTCCAATTTCGTGTATAGACATTTTCTATTTTGTGTTGTTATTTGTGCTTAGTAATTGTACTCAATATCGGAAATGGTTGCTATTCATTGTCCAGTTAGTGTACCTTCTGATGATCATTCTTGTTCAGGCAACTCTCTCATATATCCACCCTAGTTGTATATGTCTATATTATAGAGAAACCATGTGTATCTTATATTACATGAATAAAGAGCAAAGTCTTTGTTTGTGATGTCCCCGTTTTAGCAGGTGTCTGGAGGCACACCTTGTTAGCCTATCATTGCGAACCTCGTGGGCTAATGGTTAGTTTTGAGGGTCTCTGTGTGAGTACTTACTATTTATAGTAAATATATTTCTGTCAGTTTCCATTTTTGGTAGGGTGTCTGTGCAGATGATTTAACAGTGCAATATATTTAGAATTCGCTCGAAGTGGATATAATTAATTAATTATCTTGTTGAGCTTTTATTAAAGTCAAATCATTAAAGTATTAATGATGTTATTTGACTTATAATTAGTTTATAAGTGAAGGGAAAGCATATATTTGAAGTATATCATTTTCACTCATTAAAAATCCAAAGTTGAAGCATGGACACTTAAGTTATGAAAAGTGTCACTCTGAAGCTAAGAATTTTGAGTCTTCCTCAAGAAGATATGTTTCATTATAAGAGGATTTCGAATTCTTTTCATTATTACCTTTTGATCATTTTAGGAAAAACTTATGCATTGCTGAGAAATTTGGACAAGGGTTTGTGAAGTGTCTATGTGCAAAGAATTGGGAATTCTTTGTGGAATCTGGCGCTTTGAATCAGCCACGTGTTGGTAAGTTGTGCAAGCTTGCGGCTCTACATAGGAAGCCGTTTGGATGTTCTAAGTGTTGGGAGTGAATCGTTTGATAGCTACCTCAGCCCGTGAGGATTGGAAAACATTAAGCAAGGATACGGCACCACCTTCTTTAGCGTGGAGATCAAATTGTTGCTGCTTTCACTTCTGTGCCAGTCGCTGTCATCATTGTTGGAGCTACGGCCAGTTTATAATAAAAATGTGGAAGGCTTTCTGCTGGTTCTTTAATAAATCATTTCCTTCAATGAATGTAGTTGTTACATGTTGCATTGAATGGTTTCAAATTTGAATTTAAAGTGAATTATAGCAATTCGAATGGGATATAAATTATAATGGATATTCTGAATTAAGTCGGCTTTGTATTGTTATTACGTTATTTGGAAAAACAACAAAAAAAACATATATATATTTGCAAAGAAATATCAAAAATATTTATTTCCAAGTCAAGAGGAATTATTGTAGTCAAATTTTAAGGAAAGTGCCAGGCAGGTTCATTACAGTGGTATCAAAGCAATTTTCTTGCCAGCCTGCAGGGGAATTGGGCTTAATTAATGGAAGGTGACAGATATAGACCAGGCTTTCATTACGCATGCAGAGGTAGGAATTCTCCGCCACCTGGTGATCAAGAACAGGGGAATATGGGTGACCGAATTCCAGGTAATACAGGTAGTGATGATGACAAAGAATCTACGATAGTGTTCAAGAATATTGCACGAAGTCAGCAAGAGTTGGCAGTCAGCCAACAACAGATGGCGATTGTCTTACAGAAACTATTGGATACTCTGCAGCGTATTTCCTTGCCTCGAGATCAAGGCAGGGAATATGAGGAGTATCTCAGTTGGTTCTCACAGGTCCAGAGTTGAATTGACAGGTACACGGGATAGGCCTCTACGTCCTACCTTGTTGAGACCTAAGATTGATGTTGTTAGTTATGATGATGAGGCTTTATTTACTGATGACATATTGGCTTTACATACAGAGTGGGATGCTTTACCTCGCGAAGTAAAGCAACATTTAAATTTTGACAAGTTCATGACTCAGAAAAGAGAACGTTCTAAGAGTAGAACAGATGGGAGATAGAGACATGTGAACCATGAATTGAAACAAGCAACCAACAAACTGATTTTGACATATTTTGATGGTAGTGGGAAGATGAAAGCTCGAGCTTGGATTCACAAGCTGGACACATACTTGTCTTTACGTCCTATGTCCAAAGAGGACGCCATTAGGTTTGTTGTTTTGCATTTAGATGATAGCCCATGACTGGTGGTACCATGGGTTGGTCTCCTTACATCACGATCAGATTGTATCGTACCAGGAGTTTGTAGATGGACTGGTAGAGAGGTTTGATCAAAAAGATCCAAAACCTTATTTTCAGGACCTTGCTTAGCTCAAGCACACAGGTAGTTTGGAATCCTTTATTGCTGAGTTCCTGAGACTCTGTCATGGTTCCTAATATGATAGAGAAACGATTGGTCATGTTATTTACAGAGGGATTACAGGAGCCCCTAAGAGGGTGGGGCTTAAGGCATTTGATCTTCCTTTCCTACAAAGGGCCATCAAGAAAGCCAGGAACATGGAGCTTGCAACTTCTAAGGGGCAAGCGCAACCTAAAACTACTAATTTATCCGCAAATGAGGTACCCCCACCAGTGGTTGGTGAAAAAAGGAAATTTGTTGGGAAACATGATGAGGCAACTCGTGAGGATTTGCGGAGAAGACAACTGTGCTATTGGTGCAAAGAGCCTTTTAACAAAGAGCACACTTGTCCCTTGAGGCCTAAGAGTAAGGCAAACCGTTCTATGTGGGTGTACTATGATGAGGTTGAAACTAAGACTTCTCATCAACTTGCTGATTCAGATATTGATGAGGGCCAAAGAGTCACTACAGAGTTTGTTCCTGATGCCAGGCTATCGTCCATAGTGTTGTCTACTGCTGTACCGCTTCCCTCCGCTTTCAGGATGAGAGGATTGGTGGATGGACATCAGTGTATTTCTATGTTAGACACTGGGGCCACGCATAATTTCATACATGTGGGATTGGTTAGTGGTGTGTTCTTCCAGTGGACGAGTTTTTTGGGTTCCGAGTCAAGGTAGCAGATGGCTACACCCTTACCTGTGCCAGATGTGTACATCATCTCTCACTATCTCTTGGTGACTATGATATGCAGTCACATTTTTATGTGATCAACTTGGGGGAGATGGATGTTGTGCTAGGTATGTAGTGGTTACAGGATATTGGGGAGTTCTATCTTAGCCTGCGCTCGATGGAGATGAAATTTGAGTACCGAGGCAGGAGTTGTGTTGTCAGGTATCACAGAGGGGAGTTTGCGCACTGTGTCTTTGTGTAGAGGATAGCAAAGACACTCAGAGACATGACACGATTCAGGTGGAGCAGCTCACATGTCATGTCTCCTGCAGTTCACAGTCACAGAGTTCAGATCAACATACAAGTGTAGTTCACTTTGTGAACAATCCCTTGTTTGATATTGATGTTACTATGTCATATGATAATCCGTTATTTGAGTTTGATGTTGGTCTCCCTCTGGTCATGAGTGAGAATGATGTTTGGGATTCCCCCGGTGCGCCAGGATGTCAGTCAGTTCTCACAGGATTTCTGACAGGGTTTACAGAGGAGTTTTCTGAGGTGTATATAGTCAGGAGTGTATACAGCTTACTTTTGATCCTCATGTTCAGGATATCTATCGGGTGCAGAATTCTTCAGTTCTTGAGTTTGGTGATTGGCTTGACAACTTATCTTATGATGAGAAAGGTGGCAAGACTAGTTTGCTTATTGAGTTGTGTCTTTGCGATGTTCCTGCTTCAGCATCACTAGTTCAGGACTTGAGTTCGGTTTCACCGATTTTGTTGATTGTACAGATAGTGTTGTCTGTTCAGGAACTAGTTGGTGATGACAGGGACCTTTAACATTTTTATCCATGGGATCCTGGTGGAGGTGTGACTTCCTTTGGGGTTGGAGTTGGTGAGCTGCTTATTGTGGAGTTGCTTGCGGACTTGATCCAGGATTGCGATTGCTCGAGGACAAGCAATTTTGGGGAGGGAGGACTATGATGTCCCCATTTTAGCAGGTGTCTGGAGGCACGCCTTGTTAGCCTATCATTGCAACCCTCGTGGGCTAATGGCTAGATTTGAGGGTCTTTGTGTAAGTACTTACTATTTATAGTAAGTATATTTCTGTCAGTTTCCATTTTTGGCAGGGTGTCGGTGCAGATGATTTGACAGTGCAGTATATTTAGAATTCACTTGAAGTGGATATAATTAATTAATTAAGTTGTCTTAATTAATTATCTTGTTGAGCTTTTATTAAAGTCAAATCATTAAAGTATTAATGATGTTATTTGACTTATAATTGGTTTATAAGTGAAGGGAAAGCATATATTTGAAATATATCATTTTCACTTACTAAAAATCCAAAGTTGAAGCATGGACACTTAAGTTATGAAAAGTGTCACTCTGAAGCTAAGAATTTCGAGCCTTCTTCAAGAAGATATGTTTCATTATAAGAGGATTTTGAATTCTTTTCATTATTACCTTTTGATCATTTTACAAAAAAGTTATACATTGCAAAGAAATTTGGACAAGGGTTTGTGAAGTGTTTATGTGCAAAGAATTGGGAATTCTTTGTGGAATCTGGCGCTTTGAATCAGCCACGTGCTGGTGAAATGTGCAAGCTTGTGGCTCTACGTAGGAAGCCGTTTGGATGTTCCAAGTGCTGGGAGTGAATCGTTTGATAGCTACCTCAGCCTGTGAGGATTGGAAAACATTAAGCAAGGATACAGCACCACCTTCTCCAGCATGGAGATCAGATTGTTGCTGCTTTCACTTCTATGCCAGTCGCTGTCATCATTGTTGGAGCTGCGGCTAGTTTATAATAAAAACGTGGAGGGCTTTCTGCAGGTTCTTTAATAAATCATTTCCTTCAATGAATGTAGTTGTTACATATTGCATCGAATGGTTTCAAATTTGAATTTAAAGTGAATTATAGCAATTCGAATGGGATATGAATTATAATGGATATTCTGAATTAAGTTGGTTTTGTATTGTTATTACAATATTTGGAAAAAACAAAAAAAACATATATATATTTGCAAAGAAATATTAAAAATATTTATTTCCAGGTCAAGACGAATTATTGCAGTCAAATTTTAAGGAAAGTGCCAGGCAGGTTCATTACATTGTTCCTATATTTGTACATTCTTGTACATTTTTTTTTTTAGTTTGCTTATGAATACTTATTTAATATTTTTTTACTGAATTTTGTATGGTCAGGGAGATTGAGGTGCCCCAAATATAGCAAGATTCAAGAGAGAACATCTGTAGGCCAAATAATTTCAGTTCCTTTCAGACATTGCAGATAAAAAGAAATTTCCAGATGAAACCCAAGAAACCTCTGCTCTCGCCGAGAATGCCAAGGATCAGTGGCTGTTATACAAACTCGTGGACCTTATCCAAATAGAATCATCCACGTTTAAGTATCTAAGTATGCATTATTTGTTTCAAATTATGTCATGATTTTATGATCAACAATGAGCTCAAGACATGTTTCCAGTCACATTTCAACTTCCGTCATGCCTGGTCAGACCCTAAGACCGTCTAATAGAAAGAAAAGGGGTAAGTGACATTTGACTCCAGTAGAATGAGTAACCTGCACACAACATAGTAACATACACATTCAACTCCAGTAAAATATGTCACCTAGATGTTGACATAACCTTGTAACATGCACATTTAACTCCAGTAAAATATGTCAACTAGATGTTGACATAACCTTGTAACAGGCGCATTACACTCCACCCAAATGTACATGCCAACAGTGACAAGGTATATCAGACAACATTAGCTTCAGCCAATAGGTCCATATTACAAAAAAAAAAACAGCTCAGAAAAGAAGCCATGGCATTCCACATTAGAACAATTGATATGGAAAGGTGTTTCAAGACTTCCCGTGCCATTTGTCTGATTGTGTAGAAGCATAAATGCTTCCATTGGACTCATCTAAAATCATCTACAGTTGTAGGAAGGCAACATTCTTGGAGACTTCTGTGCCATTTGTCTGATCTTTCATCTTCCTCATCTAAAATCATCTAGAGTTGCAGATTGCCTGTATAACTAAGTGTAGGAATAAAGCAATCTCTCTTGAGTGAGTTTTAAGGCAAAGACAGCTTGTCGTAGTTCAACAGACAGAGGTCCCACCATGTGCTTGAAGGCTCAATGAAAACAATGGCTTATCCTTCTTACTTATTATAGTTAGATAAGAATGCGCAGAGAAACTCTCTTATATCATTTAATTCTCTCTCAGAAGAGTAAAATGAATTAGCTAGGAATTAGAAGAGCATCCTCTGTCTGCACAGTAGGATGCATGCTAAAGAATAGACAAATAGCCCTTCCAATATTAAAGAAGTGCAAATCTAGTGTATTAGGAGATATCCTCTCTCAGTATAATGCACTAACTATAATTCCGTATAGAACAAAAAAGGCCAATTCCATGGATTTAGAAAACCACAATAAAACAGAGAATACAGAAAATAAAACAATCTGGTTCTTACAAGATTGAGCACAGACATACAGGGAAAGAAAAGTCAAAGTAGAGAAGAGCTTGCCTTTCTCTACATCATCATCATCCCCATCCAGATCGGCTCCTCTTGCGCCTTCCTCGTCATCATCGCCGCCTCTTTTGTTTAGACCAAGCCTACTTTTTCTTTCCTCCTCTTCATCTTCATCCTCCTCTGCTTTGTCCGATAGAACAGTGTCATCGTCATCATCATCACCCTTTTTACGCCGACCCCCACTGCCACCTCCACCTCCACCTCCACCTCCACCTCCACCTCCACCACCTTCAAGCTTTTCTACTTCACCAAATGCAGCGGCACCAGTGTTTGCTGCTTTCATCATCCATCTCTGAAACCCATCAGCTGTTCTCCTTCGGTTCTTCATTTTCTCTTCTGCTTCCTCCAAAGTGAGTTGCTTATATTGAGCCACTTTGTTAAAATTGTACCTGACAAATATATAATTACAAACATAAAAATCAAACCTAATATGACACAGTTTCTGAAAATCAAATTGGAAATGGCATCTAGAACAAAAGTTGTCTCCACATTAAATTTGCATAACTAACCATTTCAATACAATTAAGGAATAGAAATAGCAAGATACACAGATTTTGGTAAGGCTTCTACATTTTTGCTTGAATATGTTGTTAAGTTTTACTTCAAAACCTCAGATAGGCATTTGATACGAAAAAAATAGAAAATCAGTTGATACCATGAACCAGCAGGAATAGCAAGAAATTCCTTCCCATGCATCATCAACAGGTAGTAGGTCGCATGCTGTGCACCCTCAAGTTGTCCTTGAAACTGGTACTGCCCCGTCTCATCTTCCAATATCCATGGTTTATTTTTGTACTTGTCCTGAACCAAGAAAATGTAGAATTGGTACAATCATGAGCAACATAAACTACGCTAAACATATAGAGATGTAGGCAGCACATAAGTAAAACTGCAGAAAATTTTAATCCAGAATTAGAGGCATAATTCAGTGCCACTAGATAAGAAGTAAAATATTTATATTTAAAATTTCTTAAGAAATAAATGATTCTCATAGACATCGGCTAGTCAAAACATTTCAACAAAGCTTTATTTTCTGTCAAGGTAGAAGCTGTACCCGCAAAGCATCTGTCAGCTGGCGGCCTTTAAGACCATCTTTATTTAGAAACCACTTTGCTTCAGATCCTTTCTTCCTGGAAAAAGTCGGTAAACCTTGTACAAATCTTGCAATAGAATAACTTTTATCACTACTGTTACTTGCTCGGACGTTATACTCCTGCATATGGCTCGCACATATTTAATATATCAGTTATTTAATATTGTTAAAAGTCATTGAACCAATGGTTTACAAATTCTAATTACAATTCCTAAGGTACAATTTTGCCTTTAAAGTGTATAAAATATTAAAAGTGTGCCAGTAACATCAGCAAAAACTAATTCCAAATAAAAGTTCTTTAAAATAAATGGCAAAATAGATTTCAAGTTCTAACCCATTTCAATCTTTGACAGAAATAAAAAGATATGAAATAAAATAATCAACAAACTGAATAATGCACTAGAAATTTCAGTTAAAACCCTTGCTTGCATGTATTGAGCTACAGGAAAATTATCTGCATAATAATATGCAACTTACCCGAATTAAGCGGGTAACAGGAACTCCACATTGGGAACAAGATGCTTTAGTTTCTGCCATTGATTTCCCACAAGCCAGGCATAGAGTCATATGCTTGCAGTTGCTTCCATATAAATCTGATGTTGTCCCACAGCCACCACATGATGATTTAAGGACAAGATCCCCAGACATGACAACAGTAACCCTAACGTGCCTTGAGAAGTACAGTAATAGTATATCTGAAAGTAGGAAAAATAAATATGATAAGAATGAGACAAATATTTGAACACCCAAGCAATCTAAAAGAGAATATTTTAAGCAAAGCAAGACTCTACTAAACTCTAGAAATTATTTAATTTCCATAGATGAGCTACATTTTGAAAAATGTCTAACAACCTAGCAAACAGCTTGACAACATGAGTTCAAATAGGAGTCAAGAATGATATAGAATAATTGATCAATATACCAGTATAATCCAACCATAAGATCCCATCATTTTACATTGTAATAACATAATAACAAAATGTATGCAACAAAGTTATGCTATAAACTGTTACTCAAAAGCACTTTGCTGTTCTCATGATATCAAGGTTTATCTATTTAACAAAACCAACTTTTAAGCTACCTCTAAACAAAAAGAGATAAGTCTTAAAACAGCATTAATAGTATTATAAACTAGCCATTAAACCAAATTGACTAGATTTTCTGTTGAGAACAAGATGAAGCAAACTGCAATAATAACTTAAACAAAGTATTTGTAAATCTAAAACAAATATTACCCAAGCACAAAAGTGATGGCACATTCAACTTAAAAGCATAAAAACAGCAATAACAGAGATAACACCAGATTTATGTGGAGAAGCCCTTTTGGGAAAAAATTCCACACGATAAAGAGGGCAAGATATTATTAATCTTCAACGGGATGTATACAACAATACTCTTCACTGTATTCTCTAAGTAATCTGACAACAACTGGATACCTATAACTGAATATGATACTACTGTCCCAAGACTACAATTTATAGAGATTTTAAGGGATGGAAAACCATTGTGGAATCCCAAAACAAGCAGCTAAAACCATCTAGAAAAACCCATGCCTTCCTTAGAGGACAGCTCATAAACATAATAAAAAAAAGTAATATTCACATAGCCATCACATGGGCACCTAACTCACAGCCAAACACAAATAGTCAATCCCGGGTGCGCCTTTGCTCTCTGACAGCTCTGACAGCTCACTCCAGAACATGCAAACTTGGGTGCTAAACTCATGCAAGACATATGTCAACATGCACAGACATGGAAGTTTGGGTGGTCCCTACCCAGAAACTGGACACCTAGATGGAATCTTCCAAAAGAATGCTTTGTAACCGTCACCGACAAAGGTCCACCTCTATGGGATGCAATTACAGTTTGTCATAGGCAATCAATAATAAATATTTTCTCTCATGTCTCCTAGAGCACTTTCTAAAGAACATGAAGATAGATGAAAATGATTTAGGAGAGCAAGGTCAATGTCACCTATCCCAAAATTTTCTTCATAGAAAGTTGTTAGTCATCATAATCTTGCTTTGATTGATTATGAGAAGGTAAATTACTTTTTTTAATTTCATTATTCTGTCCTAACATACCAGCACTATTGTTGATAACCCATTTCGCCAAACCATCGTCTACCTTACTAATCTTTGCTGCTAGTCAAAACCTTCGTACTTTCTTTTATCTTAGTTGGAGATGTCAAGTCATGTAAGAAAATGCCTCTTTCTTGTGTCACCTTTGTCAACAATTGTTTTGCCTTGTTTGCAATGTTTTCTATTTGCTGCTTATTAGTTCCCAAAGCTGTATCAGTTGGCCATTTTATCATTGACCTCAACATGGAAAACTGAAGGTTTGTACTTGCTTTGACCAAAGATGTGTTGTTCAGCATTTCCTCACCCTTTTGTGATGATCAATGGTTTGAATTCAGATGTGTTGGCTGGCATTTGTTCATTGTAATGTCCCCAACTTCGACCTTACATTGCTAGTATTTTTTCACTTTTGTAAAGTCTCTAAAAGAGAAAAAAAATTGCAGAAAATAGACGGCGAGGAGAATAACAAGAGCAGACACTCTACGGAGATTGATGAATGAAGTAGTGCAGTGAGCAAGGAGGACATGACTTAGCTTATATCAATGTTCGATATAAAGACTAAACACAATATAATCACCGAGTGCCGTAGAGAAGATAGTATCAATAACAACGAATTGGTGAGTTGGTGAGAAAGGGACAAGCATGAATTAATACTAAATGTCGAGTAATAGAAGAGATTCATATTCGCTGTGTATCGATTCATAGTCAAAGTCGTAAAGGAAAGTTAAGAATGATGCATCAGCAGAAGACCATCGTATCAATATTTCATCTCCACATCAATAGCCCATACAATGAGATATCTTTAATCACAAAGACCGAGCATATGACTGGATACGAAAGTAGAACAGAGTACCTCACAAAGTTATCGATTATATCAGTTATCCGGAAAGACCAGCCGAAATCAAGATGCAACTAATGATCCAATAACGGCAATAACCTCAGTGGCCATTGTGACTGATAAATTGGTCGGCGATTAAGGAAAGAGGAATCAACTAAGGAAAGACACAATAAGAAGGAAACTATTAAGACTACAAACAGCAGCACGTCAAATATTTATTATTGAGTAGTCAGCAAACAAATTTTCGACTACAGGGAGGGATCAAATATAATCCTCAGAATGATTGATGGAAGATACAAGATTGACAGGAGAAGGATGACAGTAATGTGAGTGATAAAAGATCAATAGTGGATCGATAAAAAGAGACATGGAGCTAAAATGAGGTCTAAACAGATTTAGTTGAATGCAAACAGGGTCAAAATATTTGTCAGTGTTAAGAGCCGAGAATTGCCGAGGAACATACTGTACAAACATTCAGGAGATACTCAAAACAAATCCTGAAGAGATTTAAAAAGTGGATTTTACAGCTTCAAAAAAGATAATTTCTCTTGAGAAAAAATGTGATGATAATAATATTGGATAAAAGAGAGAATTGTGAAAGAGCTATCCAAAAAGAAATTTTGAAGGGGGGAAGCTAAAGATTTGAAAATGAGAATGATAAAAATTGGCTAGATCATACAGTAAGAATTAATGTTTTTCTTGTTGAATTTGGCAAGGCAAATAAGCATTAGATTGTGACAAGGCTGCTAATGTTGTGAAAGACAACATTTCATGTGGGCATCTTAAGTCAAAATTTAATAGTTGGGTTGTGAAGAAGAAAGAAACTAAGTGAAAAATTGGAGACCTATTACAGTTCTTAATGTCTCATATAAGATTCAATGCAAAATAATGGCACATAGACTAAATGCTCTGTGATAAAAGTACAAACGGGTTTTGTAGAAAGAATATACATTCTAGATAATTTGATAATAAGCTAGGAAGCGATAACATAGCCAAAAACGAATGAAACAATGTTTGTGTGGATTTGAAAAAATAGAATTGAGTGGAGCTTCCTTGAAATTCTGTTAAAGTTATTAGACTAGGTGATATATTTGTTAAGTTTTTAGGATAGCTGCAAATGTAATAAAACTCTATTTTGTATGTGTTTTCCAAATGCAACAATCTCTCTTTCATTTATATTGGGAATGAGGATAGGAGAGACATGTCCCTTCATGAGACATGTCTATTCATTATTATTTATAAGAAAGGACATACCTCTTCCCACTAATTTTAATTTAATCAATCTTATAATGTTTCATCAATCAATTTTTAATTCAGAATAATAATATAATAATGTAATATTAAATATTAAATTTCATATGATTAATAATAATATAACATATATATTATATTATTATTAATCAACATATATTATATGTATTCTAATGATCATACGACTGAAGCTACAAACATTAACAGTATTTTTGCATATGGTAAAGGTTCCCTCTAAAAACCTATATCCAAAGCAGATAAGTGGAATAAATTAATTAAAAATTACTACAAGAGACCTGTATGTGATGCTGATTGGAGAATTGGCATTTTCCCTGAATTGAATAATATGTTTTTGAAACATTTCTGCTTTGACAACTTGTTTGCCAATTACGCTTGGAAAGACATTCTACGAGGATGGCAAAATTTTGCTGGATACTCATAACATTGGAGAATATTTGGTCACATTCTTTGGCAAATATAAAAATTAACATTTTTTGATACACTGTGGCTTGTCAAAGCTATTAGGACTTTATAGTGTATATGGTACAAAGGAAGAAGCATTTCTTCAACAAAAGACCAGATATTCAACTGACTTCACAAGTGAAGTCACCTTGCCTTGTGCGATTATGTGTAGGTCTCTCTTCAATTTAAAGTTTCAAAGTAAGACCTGAGAACCTTCCTGAATAGTTGATTATTTCCTAACAAATATGTCATGACTCTGTCTATAGATGAATTGAACTCACAAATATCTTGCCCGGCTACCAGCGATCATCAACTAAATTCAGAGAATTGTTTTACTCCATAAGACTTCACAATTTTCTGCAATCTAATCAAGCCAAGGCAAATAGAAAGAAAATACTGACTCTATCCTATCAAGCTAATTCAACCCCAACGCTTAGATAATATATATGCAAATGATTATTGTAGAGCAGTGATTTATTTCTGCAGATAGCGATACAATGGTAAGATCATGACGTGGTAATGAGCAGTGTTCAAAATAATATTAATAATTTAATCCCAATATGATCAGTGATTGCAATTAGTAACAAGGATTATATTTGACAGAAAGCATTTTTAAGGCGGCTGGGCTGATTGAAAGCAGCAATCAGATTATTAAAGCAACCTTAACTATGCAACAAAACACTAGTATTTGGTTGAATTCATACGATCCCTCAAGAGGTGAGTTTGATAACTAATGGTAATGACTAATGAATAATAGTGGGACACCAATGAGGAGTCTCAACCAATCATGAAAAGACAATACCCAAAAGCCGCACGTTTTGAGGGAAATGAGAGGATATTAAACCCTGTCGGGCAGAAGCAAGGAAGGGATATCAAAGAGAAAAGGCAGGTATTGGTAATAAATTAAGGCATATAGCAGTTCAATCATATAATCTGTTATTCTTGGTATGAGTTCCTTGTGTGTGTGTGTGTGTGTGTGTGTGTGTGTGAATCTTGTTTATGACTGCTCACTACTGAATTATGTGTATACAGTCTAGGAATATGATATTTGTACAATGTATATGATTGCTTCTATATATGTTGTAGTGTCCCCTCTTAGAATGTCTTGGAATTAAGGGACAATTAACTTGAATTCTGTATACTTATTATGAATTACAATACCCGATACCACTATAAACTCATGTAATTGATAATATAAAGTCAATGATGTGTTAAATGACTGATATCAATGCCACTTGCTATCTCTGATTTAGACAATTAGATGTATCCTTAATGAGTTGATCTTGTAGATAAATTTGCACTTAGTGCAATGATCACTATGATCTCTACTATATCACATATGGCAAATTAATATGCACGATGATCTTCTCTTATAGTTGCTTACTGCAATTATATTTCTATGCCTGATGTAATCTTTAAATGTATGCAATGGAATGTAAGAGAATTTTACTTGCAGCGATAGGATTGTTGTCCCAGATATGAACCTTCAATTTATGCAATTGCACTTAGTGCAATGATCACTATGATCTCTGATATATCACATATGGCAAATTAATATGCAAGATGATCTTCTCTTATAGTCGCTTACTGCAATTATATTTCTATGCCTGATGTAATCCTTAAATGTATGCAATGAAATGTAAGAGCGATAGGATTGTTGTCCCAGATATGAACCTTCAATTCATGCAATGGTTGATATGGTAATATCTCTTATAGCGACATAGTTGCTATCTCAGATAGGGAATTATAAACTTGCAACAAGTCTAATGCTGTTTCTGATATGTACGATTCTTCCTTGCAATCAGTGGTACTGTCTCTGACCTTCCTTGATGTGCTTGCAACCAGTATTAGCCAAATAGGCAGATGCTCAAAGAGCAGATCTATAATAGATAAAGAGGGAATAAATTATAATCTGATTCTTTCATATACTCTTTAATCTGCTTATGAAAGCTTCCATAATCTGCGCTCATTTCTCTTTTTGATTCTCCCATACATTCTTATAAATCTGTATATATCTTCCACTACAAGTCTAAAACACAATTCATGTTTTTTCTTTTCTTAGCCTTGTAAATTTGCTCTATATCCACTCCAAATCTGTAAGTAGTTTTTTTTTTTAAATCACCATACATACATCTTCACCATGACCACCTATTATTTTGTTCTTTATCAAATCTAAGATAACCTTATATCGGGTGTATTTTATACACTTCCCTAACTATTTGTCTTCAATGATGATTGAGTAATTGAATGTGACTGCCTTTTATATCTTATGTGAAGAAGAATAAGTCACTTGGCGATGACAAGTCCCATGTCTCTTCATACTTGCCCTTCTTCATAGCTACTAACTCGCACCTCTTCAGTTATTGTTTAGACTTGTTGACTTATGATGACCCTTCTTACAAATTGGTGTTTGCCGCTAATTAATCACTTCCTTGATTATTATATCTTTATTTTAGTCACTTGTTTATGTATATCATTGATTACAGTTTATTCTTCCGAATCGCTTTGACCATATCAAATTGCTACCGCTTGTTAATACTCACGATGGTAATGGATGTCAATCAATCATTCTCCTTGTATTGTTGCCTAATCAATAGTTATTGACACTTGTTGCAATACTTATCAATGACATCGTAACTTTGTTAATCTGCATAATTTATGACCGTCGATTTTCATATACCATTGATTGTTTATTGTATCACTACTGTAATTCACGTCCTCCGCGGCTTGTATAGTCATTTGTCAGAGACGCCGTATGTTTGCATCGTATTGTCAATTGCTTCTTACCTTAGTCGATTTAATGATCACCGATTTGTATGACCTATCGTTTGATATCTTCAAGCCATCATCTATAATATTAATCAATATCTGGCATATTCTTATCTTTTTCCATGTCATCATGGTCACTGATATTGAAGACTTCGTAATTGCCTTCTCACCATGGGACGTGGATGCTACAGTGGTCTCTCTTCATTCACTTACGGTATTACTTATATCTCCATTTGTCTTGTAATTATATTATGTTATTATTATTTATTTATTTATTTTTGTACTTTAATATTATTATTATTATTAATTTTTACTATTTTAATTTTATTATTATTAAATCCTATTTCAGAAAGGGGACATCACATATGTACATACATACATACATACATATATATATATAGAATGGTGTGCATCGGCATACTTCTGAATGAATATGCATTGCTGTTTATGATTATCTGACATAGCATAATAGATATATTGTTGATTAATGATGTGTTACTATCTATGATTTTGGTTTAATATATGGACATAGGAAATGTGTGATTAGGATATAAGATGTTATGCATATTTATACTGTCCGACTGCTGTAAACAGCCATGGTAAAGAAACTAGGGAATTACTAGTAGAGAAATGGTGATGGGGTCATCTTATAGGCACGCCACCTCATGGTATAAGATCGGGGCGTCCCATGGGGCCAAAGGGGTACAAAGGGCTTTAGGCTTTAGAAAGAATGGACTTCCAGGGCACCCTATTGTGAATACTCCTTATGCTCTCTATCATGGTAAGTGAATGCATTAAGAATGTTTAATCATAGGAAGTAGGACAGAAGTGACAAGATTAAGGAAACGGTTAGAGGACACCTCACTAGGTACTCCACCTCATAGGATGGCATGGGCAACATGAAGCCAAGAGGGATGCTATCTCCACTCTTGGGCCTAGGGTAGGGGTTCTCTAGGGCACCCTGTCAAGTCACCCTATCTTAGCTCTTATATGGTCGAGAGTACTTAAATTGATTTAAGCAATCTTGTGATTAGATATATACTCTTAATACATGATTATTTCTAATTAAAGAGATCTATTTTGTGAATTATGATTATAAATGATACATAACTTGTTTGCAGGGTCTCAATCAAAGTGAAAGGTATCTCTAACCCTACTTTGTTTCAATTAAAAATTGTGACCTAGGGCAAAATTTGGGTAATTATAATTTGGGGAAATTACAAAATACAAGCATCAAAAGATAAAATTACAATACGAAGTCCTATCTCCTAATTTGATTAGAGATGACAAAAACCATTTTCCAAAATATGTTGTGAGTGCAATGGAGTAGTTTTAAACTTAGTTTGAGGACTCACTGAGTACTCAGTAGGACTCTCCCAACTCGTGAGTCCTCAGGCAGCCAAGGCAAGTCGAACAGGACTCCCAAGCCGAGTTTGGTCAAGTCTAGCTGAGTACTTGGTCGAGTCATCCTTGAAGACTCCCAAATCTTAGGTTCAGACTCCTGAGTCCTCCAAGACTCCCGAGTGCTTAAAAATTGTGACCTAGGGCAAAATTTGGGTAATTATAATTTGGGGGCATTACAAAATACGAGCATCAAAAGATAAAATTACAATACGAGGAGTCCTATGTCTCCTAATTTGATTAGAGATGACAAAAACCATTTTCCAAAATATGTTGAGTGCAATGGAGTAGTTTTAAACTTAGTTTGAGGACTCACGCTGAGTACTCGGTAGGACTCTCCCAACTCGTGAGTCCTCAAGGCAGCCAAGGCGAGTCGACCAGGACTCCCAAGCCCAGTTTGGTCAAGTCTAGCTGAGTACTCGGTCGAGTCATCCTTAGGCTCAGACTCCTGAGTCCTCCTCCAAGACTCCCGAGTCCTAAGTTTGAGCTCTTTTGGCACCTGAACATAACATAGCGTCTAAAATTTCAGATTTTGAGACTTATGAGGGTCATATGACAAGTGTAATGTTAGCATTTTGACAAATTGGTCGTTGAATTAGACTTTTATGTTCTCTAATGCATTGATTTCCTTTTTTCTTTTGTAATTATGCAGTAGTTTTTCACCAAGTGTCGATTCAAAAATTTGGACTGCCCACTCAAGTTCGATTCCGAGTTTTCAAACTTTGGTTTTAGGCGTTAGGGTTGGTTTCTGTACAATGAGCAACGACAATGGTATGAGAAGATTGATGAGACCTTCAATTCTTCAATAATAATTAGAGACAAAAAGGCAATGAAAGTAAGAAGATTTTGTGCATTAGCATATTGGGCTCCAATAGTTTGTTATACTACATATTCTCCACCCCTCCTCTTTACACTCTTGTTGTCCCACTAAGGTTCCATTCACCCTGTTTGGAATTAGTTCGTCCTACTAGCTAACCTCCTCGCCTTCACCGACCTGAACCCCCAAATCAAACAAGAATCGAGATAATTTTCACAAAATCACTTCAAGAACAAGAAAAACAAAATAAACAAAAATATAGAACCATCAAAAGCAATTAAAATTCATCTCACAATAAAATACCTCTGTGTGAAGAAACTCATATGGATCTAACACTGGGTATTACAATGATATATATATATATATATATATATATGAAAACGGTCATAAATAAACCAAATATTCAATGTACTTTTGAAGTTTAAGAAACTTATAATATATGGAGGAGAGAATGGAGCCACGTAGAGACTTCTTAGGCATAGGTTTCACGCAATGCATAATCGATGGTTTACATCGGCAGACAAATCTAGGCCTCAACCAATTTGCATGTCTACTAGCAGACTTACATTGCAAAGAAAGACGCAAAGTCGACTTGTAGTATGTACCCCAGTTGTGAAAGGGGTAACCCAAATTCCGTTGGGAAATAGAACTCCTTTGGGAGCTGCCAAAAAATTGGATAACAGAGGTTTCTATGAGACCAAGAAGGACTCTCGGCCCTTGGAACCCATGCATTTTCAAAGGAGCAATAACAGGTTTGAGAGGGATCCAAAAAGTCACAATGCACAGGCAAAAGGCAGACATCATATTTGCTTCGCTCCTATGGTTCCAAGTTCAAAAGCTTTGGTCATTCCTATACAAATTATGCAAATCAAAAGCTCTTTCTTGAAAACCAAAGGTTTCTTCGCCAAATGGATGGGTCGGGGCTTAGTCAAAAACCAAATCATTAATTGGCGGAAAGATCACTCGAGAGATCGGATCACTATGAGAGCTATGCTCAACGAATTCTTCATTTTAGAATGCGAGACAGAGGAATTGAAACAAAAAATTTCAAAGAGGAGCCTCTATTTATGGAAGGGTGAGCCTTCTACATCAAAGAATGGGAGCCCAATTTTAACCCTATTAATCATAAGATAGTCAAGGCTCCTAAATGGTTTAGGCTTTATAACTTGCCTACTGAATATTGGAGCAAAGAGACTTTGAAGGTTATCACTCAAGAAACAGCAACTTGATCAAAATTGATTAGTGTATCTATTTTGGGGAGGGCAGATCCTTTGCACGAATCTGTGTGGAGCTAGGCCTAGAGGAAGAAATTTGGGAGGAGTTGGAAGTCCTCACTGAAGGAGGATCTTGGAAGTAGTAGGTTGTCTTAGAACAACCCAGAACTCTGTGGAAGGAAAAGCCTACGTCCAAGGCAACAATCTACGAAAAGGTTGGCTTATCAGTCAAAAAGGGTGGAGAGAATGTCCCCGAGGAGGAGGCAATAGAGCCATAGAAGAACTTTGAAGAAATGGGAAAGGAGTCGCCATTAAGTTTTCCCAATAATGAGTTGGAGAAAGAAGACCCTAGTAGCCCACAAACAATTATGGATGCTACCTCAGAAGATGTTTCTTTAAAACAAAAGACAAAAAGCCCTGGTAGGTACCATCAATGTTTGGAGTTGCCCCTTATCAGATGGGCCCTTAACCTCCGACCCCCTCCAAATCTTGAATGACAAGGCAAAGGAGACAAAAGACCAGGAAGGGTTGGGAGAGCAGCAGGACCAAAACCTTCAATTTGGTTCATTTCAAAAGGGCTTACTTAATGAAGAGGGAAAGGTAGATTTGGAATTCGAAAGAGATGCTTCGCAATTTGTGACAAACCAATTGGCTCAGAAAGAGATAGTTGAAGAAGGGGATTTTATGGAAGTTGTTGGTCTCTATCTGAATGAGAGTGTGGAGTTGGAAATTGGGAATACTACTTCGCCTCCCCCTTCTCCGGGCGAAGCAAGTCCAAAAGAGAAAACCAGTATCAAGAATACTGAATCACTCGGAAGAAAGCCAAAAGAGTTGTCCCAGACTATGGTGATAACAAGAGGTATGTAGTGAACATAAAATGCCTATTATTGTGTTTGATAATATCGATTATCCGTCAATGTATTAATTTGTCTGTATTAAGTTTGTTATCACTGTCGAGTAGTTGTTGTGTCGGTTGGTTGACGGTTGTGTTCCTCTTGGCAACCTTTGGGTCCTTTAAATATGTTGTGTACTACCAAGGAAGGGAGTATGGTATAGTCAGGTAAATTGTAATCCCTGGCCGACCATCTTTGGTCTTCATCTCTGTAATGAATTCATGAGCGAATGAAGATATATTTTACTCCTATATCTAGTATGCACTGTCATTTGTATTATTAATTCATGTATGTAATTTACCAGGTATAGCAGTAAACATTTGGCATCATTGCCTTAAAAAAAATTGGGTTAGCATTGCATGATTCATGCCCTTGGATCCCAATAAAGGCGAGAAGAGGCCACAAGGTAGTCGAGACTAGGTGATCCGGCGATCTTTAAGAATCGTAGAACAAAGAGAACAGGGGAGAAGATAACAAGAAACATTTGAGGAAAATCCAGTCGGACAATTTCCATGTCGGAACCCTTCCATACAGTCAACATTCAGCGACAAGTGCGAAGAAGGAAACCTTAAATTAACAAACATATTGCACGACATTGAGAGTCTATCCATCCCAGGAGAGCCCATAATTAGAGAATCTAAACCGAAGACCCTCGGACAAAGGGAGTACAAGTACAAGTTAGAGCCTAAAAAAGTACTTGAGAAGTTGGAAACGTTGGAGGTGGATGTGTAGAGGACGCGCACGTGGCTGAGAGTGCAAGGAAAGCATCGGGATGCGGCGGTCGGAACAGTCCAACCAAGTCTGATGCACAAAAGAGCAAGCATACGAGAAAGATGATGACTCCTCTGACAAGTTCGAATGTGGGTCAGCAAAAATTGTCGAAGTTCACGGGAAACAGGTCAGAAGACCCTACACGGCATTGGAAGATGTGCGAGACTATTTGGGTAGCGAACGGTCAGGTTGACAAGGACTATTGATTGGGAGCATTTCCAACAATGCTACGGGGTACAGCCATCAACTAGTTTACAGAATTGGATGCTTCATCCATGGCCACTTGGGATGCACTCAGGAGGGCGTTTGAGGCCAAGTTTAAATTGCTATGAGATGACAATGAGATTGTTACCGAAATTTATATTACCAAACAAGGGAAAAACAAGAGTGTCCGAGCTTACAATTGTAGGCTCAAAGAACTGCTGAACAACATGGAGAACGAACCGACTAACGGCTTGAAGAAGCAATGGTTCATCAAGGGATTGATTCCCTCCCTGAGAAGAAAAATGAAGGTAGTACCTTCATCCTCGTACACCGATGCCTACAATCAGGCAATGGACATCAAGAATGAAAACAAGATATCCTCCCGAGGGAAGAGGAAGACGGGTGATGACAAAAGCACCAAGGGTGATAGCGATGATGAATCAACAACAGTCCAGGCCCTATGGCGGGATATGATGAGAATGATGAAAGAATTGAAGGCCGAGAAAGTAAATAATAAAGAAAGTAATGAACAATGGTGTATGGAGTGCAAAATTGAGGGGCACATGAAAGGTAATTGTCCTAAAATAATGTTCTATGAGATTTGCCAAGTGATGGGTCACTCAATAAAGGAGTGTCCCTATAATTTGAAAACTAGAAGTACACAAGTACTCTTCACTTAGGGAGAGTCCACTCCATCAAAAGCACAAAATGTATCACCAAGTGGTAATGGGCCTCAACATGGAGGGCGAAATCAAATACAATATGACTTCAAAGGACGTCCCATCATACAATGTCGACAATGTAGCAAATGGGGACACTTTGTGAAAGACTGCCAGAATAAGAAAGAGAATGCACAATTACTGTGCAAATGGTGTGGACCAGGTGACTATGATGACACCAATTTCCCGAAGCATAAGGGTATTAATATGTTGGACATGGAACAAGACGAGGCAATTTTGGCAATCACAAGAGCATAGACAAAGAAGGCAGTGTACCCGGACCCTCATTCGGAGAAGAAATGACTCCAAGAAGCGAGAGTAGAAATAGAACAAATGATGGCGAAGGAAAGAATAACTTCCAACAGAACTGCAAGTGCGTCATTGCAATCGAAGTCAGAGAAGAACATGGTTCGACAAGTGCTACAGACAACCGTACCCATCAAGGTGGCAAACCTTCTTCAAACTATGCACAACTTAGAGTCAGAATCACCAACATCGTCGATGACGACACAGTCGGCCAACACGAATGTAAGTCGCAAGGCAAACCAACGACGAAGTCACCACCACAAAACAACCCTATGTTGTTGACGTTGGGCATTGGAAGGAAGTTGGCCGTCGTCGAGATGGAGATAATGGGACATCCGTTGACAAACACCATTGTCAACAAAGGCTCCGGTGTGAACGTACTACCTAAGGAGACATGGAAGGGGCTTAGAAAGCCAACACTCTTGCCACCAACCTTCCATCTAGTAGGTGTTGACCAGCATGACATCAAACCACTTGGGGCGCTCATGGCACAGAAGATCCCCATTGGCATTCAACATTTCTTTCTAGACTTTGTGGTCATCCCACTGGAAAAGAAGCCATATGATGCCCTCCTTGGAAGGGGTTGGTTGATCATGGCAGAGGCAAACCACAATTGGAAGAACACACTCTCTATCGAGAGTGACGGAAGGAAGTACGTCATCGACTTGCGAAGCTAGGCGATCAATCAGGAGTTGGCATCAGACTCAGAGTCTGAGCACAGAGACTTCGGGATGGAGGAAGGAAGAGTAATGGAGCCCAACGATGAAGGGGTGTTAGAACTCGGAAGTTGCTCAGAGGACGAGACAAGTTCTCTAAACAGGCTATTCCACTAGCAAATGGAGGACTATGAGGTATTTTCGCCAACATGTAATTTTCTTGAAGCTACAACTTGTGTTGAAGAGGAACTGATGAAAGTGTGTAAAGTTATGTAAAGAAAAAGCGAGTCGAAGAAAATTTAAAAAAAAAATATTGGCATCGTATGGTCTCAATTTTGTATTGTACACCCAAACTTCAATCCTGTACGACCTCTTTTTAACAATATACAACCATTAAATCTGGTACGGCCAGCGACTTCAAGTCTCGTACGACTACCTTCAGTGCTCAATGTACGGCCAACTACTTCAAGTATCGTACGACTACCTCCAATGCTCAAAGTACAACATAATTTGCAACTTAGCATACAACAAACTCCAAGACTTGGCAACGACAGTAAAGCACGAGACTCTTTGATCCCTTCTGTACGGACCTAACATCCCATACATTATAGTTGCCCATCTCTCATACGGCCTCCCAAGTCTCTCACCGTACGGCACCCTCCCAATTCATTTCATACCGTACAACACCATTCAGATTTATTCCACATCGTATAGCAAAGTGAGTGTCTCACAATGCGCCAGTCATCTATTCCTCTCATACAGCTAAGTAGTGTCATACGACACTTTTATGTTCATCCAGTATAGCCTGAATATCATTATTACACCGTACGATAGCATTACACACTACCATTTGGCAAGATAATTATTACCGTACAGTAGAAACTACACCATGTAAGACAATGTTCAAATTTTTGGACCGTACAAGAGCTCGGCAAAAGATCACTCCAATTCGTACATACAACTCACAACAATGTTCCTCCATGCCGTACAGACACTTGGTTCATGGAATATCGTACGGTGTATAATGTACGGTACATGGCTCTTGTTCATTGTTTGGCAGTGTACGGGTATGTTCATGGAAGATCGTATGGTGTATGACACATGTTTATGGCCTGTAGTTTTGCAACGTACAGTGTGTGGTTCATGACATTCTAAACATCTTCAAGGGTAGTTCATACATTGTCTCAGTTGCATCTGTCAAGTCCCCTTTCTAGAGTGGACATCAAAGACGGAGGAGTTGGCCTATCATTGGAGTCTCGTAGGCTAGCAGAGATGGATAGGGACTCATTCAGTGCGTACAGCGACCGGATTTTGGCTTTACAGGCAGTTTGGAGCCAATTTGGAGCAGTTCCTAGATTTTTGGGGATATCCCTAAATTTTAGGTCGTGACAGTTGTCAGTCGTGAGGTTATTCAGGACCCTTAAGTTGGTGTCAGTTTCAATGCAACGGGATTGGTTTCCTAACTTCTAGGAGCATCCCTAGATTTTAGGGAAGGGACTGCCAATTGACCCATCTCGTCCGGTATCAGTCACAGACATGTGACATGGTTAGTTTCATGTTTATTTGGTTGATTTGGGCTATCAGAGGCAAAAGGGGAATATATTTAAATATTTCCTAAGTTAGCAATTAAATAATTTATAATAAGGCTATTTATATAGCCATTTCGGAGTAATAAGGGGATAATTGCTTCATTTGGTTAGGTGTGCCTTTGTGTTATAGCTTGTTGGAAAGGTCTCGAATTATTATAAACTATTTTCACTATCCGGAGACTTTTTGGCGCCTTGAGTTATGACATTTTAATAAAGTAATGTTTTTCCTATAGCCTGGACACCTTTATTTGGGAAAATGTTATTTTATTATAAAGTGCTAAGTGTATTTCTCCTTTAGGGTTCGATTTGCTCTTGGGAGGAGTTATAAGGAGATGAAAGCCTAATTGTTGATTATCTTTTGAACATTACACATTGTGAATTTGGCAATTGCTCTAGTGGAGCGATTTGGAGGTCTGGGACACAAACCCCAGAACTGGAATTGCTCGGACGTAGCCCTTAGCAAGGATTGGGATAGGATTTGTTCATCATGCACATTGATTGTCAGAGGAAAGGGGCGTTAGTCTTCATTGCATACATATCCTTTTGAGAAGAGAAGTTTCAGCAGGGCGGCCAACCTGTTTCAGATCGGGTGCTTCCTTTGAGGCAGCCGCCTGGAGTTTATTTGAGGTGATGTATTGTTTACACTCATAGTATTGTTAAATTCTTAGTATATTCCTTATCATTTTCAGCTGGAATTAGTTTGTCATTATTTATGCAATTATTTGTATCACCCAAAAATAAAAATAAAAGTGAATATATAGAGAAAAGCATAAAAAATCAGAACTTGGCATTTATCCGGGCAAGGGTTTAAACTTTAAACGCTGGTCAAAGATAAATTCTTAAAACAAAACAGTTATTTGCATTGAGATTGGTTTGGAATCTTTCAGTGGTATCAGAGCCTACATCATGCCAGTCTGTAGGGTTTGTGGGATTCTGTCACAAATGACTGCTGAAAAAGTTATAATAATTCACTGCAGCAACTGGGTAGTTGATAAATAGTTTTGATAAATCATTCCAGCATTTGGGTATTTGATAAAAGGTTTTGATAATTCATATCAGCAACTGGGTAGTTGTTAGCCTACACATTTATGCTTTCAGTTGACAGCTGGTAAGACAATAATGGTCAAACAGAAAGACTGACATATTAAAGGAAATCAACAAATGAATGGCTTGGTTAGAAAAATGAAGAATTTCGTCCAGGTGTCCAGTGAATATCAATCAGGCATGTCAACGTTGATTGAGAAATGGGCAATGAAAGAAAACAAGATGACAAAAACAAGGCAAACCCAAGTGGGACAAGAAATCTCTTGTGATGATGCACATGAAATAGTTATAAACAGGACTGAAACACATGTAGCCAGCATTGATTTGGGTGGAACAGCAAGTAATACAGAGGGTTAGGTTGATTTTGCTAAGTTTGCATAGGAGAGTAATCCAAATACAAGTATTTCAGAGGCATTGTGAGATGACAATTCATGTCATGATGAGTCTGATTTCTTAGACCAGACCAGAGAAATCAGAGCATTGTGTACTCATAGTGGCACTGAATTCTAGGATCGTGATTCGATTGAATGTGCAGACACATGGGGAGCTGATGAGAGTGTGCATAGTGTGGTGACAACAGTTTCATCATTGACTGGGGAGGTGGTCTCAGAGGTACAGAGTTGCAGTACTATAGATGAGGATGCATGCATACTAGATACCCCTTATAGAGATGTACCGAACTCAGACATAGTATCCTACCATAGTGTAGATCCAAAGGTAGTACACATGCCTGAGAATGATCATTTTCAGACCCCTCATTACTTGATTAGACAGCTCAAGGTTGATGACAGGAGGGTAGACACAGTGGTTGAGCACTTTGATGCCACTCGACGGATGTTATCTACGCTCAGTTGGAGCGCTCTCATGACTGATGAGCAGGATAGTAGCAGATTTTCAATGGCAGAGTTCCATGCTCTTCATGAGGCTATGGGGATATTGAAGCAGGATTATTTGGAGTTAGTGGCTGATCGGAGTTATCTTCTAGAGAAAAAATTGTATCGGCTATGATGCCTTGATGCGGAAGGAGGAGGAAGTTGACGAGCTCACCCATGAGCTTGAGGCGATGAGTGAGTCATTGGAGTATACCCAGGCAGCCCTTCGGGAGGCGAACTTACAGTTAGAGGAGCTTACCGACAGTCTGGGAGTGGCAGAGTCATCATCAGAGGCGATTACAATACAGAGTTTCCCAGTGACACTAGTGGACTCACCAGAGAGTTGTGTGATGGTTTCCGATAACATCCCTACAACATCTTCACAAGAGACCAGCAAAGTGTGCTTGGAGTGGGAATACAGTGCTCGTGTTAATTTGTTCCCTCCTCTAGGGAGCAAATCTACTATTACACCACCTACAGCTGACCATGGACACCAGTTTATCTCACAGCAGAATCAGGGTGGCCAGTTGTGGTCTATGAAAGGTCCTTCTTGTTAGGACTTCGGAGATCAGATGTATGAATTATACCCAGATTCGTGCGATGAGACCAGTGGAGTGACGGTGAGCTTATTGGGCAAGATTTTGACACAGAGCCGTTGAGAGAGCCTGTTGTACTTCATCTTGACTGCACAGTGATGAGTGCATATCACTCCTCATTTAGACCGTTGGGTGATGATGA
>MU225196.1:1181603-1234929 GCA_018584345.1 Thuja plicata
GAGAATAAACACTTCCTCGCCAATCTGGTATTCTGGTATGGTACTTTGTATCTTTCATTGATATTGGTAGTTAGTGAATTATTGGTAAATTGGTTGTATAGTATCTGTGAATGTTTAATATATCCTTCTGTATATTTGGTGCTGTTAACTATTCTATAGTATAAATCTGAAATTATATTTTTTCTACTAATGCTAGGAAAGAAGAGGAAACTCTAAGAGTGCTAGGATTCAAGTGGGGATCCCTTCCATGCTCTTATTTGGGGATCCCCTTGGACAAAGGTATCAAGTCAAACAAGTTTTTGGATAACCTTTGTGAGAAGATCTCCACCAAAGCTGCCTCTTGGAAGGGGAAACGGCTGTCTTGGGTAGGTCGTATAACAATGCTCAAAGCAGTTCTATCAGCCATTCCTATATATCTACTGTCATGCCTATCCCTCTCCTCAGGGGCCAAACAAAAGATAGATCACTCCCTTCATAGATTATTTTGGCAAGGAAATGAGGAGAAAAACAAGATTGCTTTAATGGCCTTGGACAAAGTAAACAAAAGATAGATTGCTCCCTTCGCAGATTTTTTTGGCAAGGAAATGAGGAGAAACACAAAATTGCTTTAATGGCTTGGGACAAAGTATGCAGAAATAAAGATTCAGGTGGTGCTGGGATTAGACAATTGGAATTTCAGAACATTACACTGGGGGCGAAACTTGTTTGGAGAATGTATCAGGAACCCCGTTTAAAATGAGAAAGGATCTAGAGGCATAAATACCTTGGGGATGGGGTTGAATCCAGCATCCTTCTTATCTCTGGTACTCCTCATGGATCTAGGATTTGGAACTTTATGCAAGAATGCAGATCTCTCATATCTGATTATATCACTTGGGATATCCATGATGCCAGGTCTGCCCTCTTTTGGGAAGACTCATGGAGTGGTCATGCTTGCTTAGACACAGTTTAGGTAGCTCCGGTCACCAAGGTGTTTCTTGTACAGCATTGGGACCACTTTGTAATAGATTATCTAAAGGTAGAAATCAAAGGCAGGATAAAATATTGGTCCTGGAAAAACTTTGATGATTTGGGACTGCCTTGTAGGGAGGTTGAAGAGCTCAAAGAGGCCCTCAAAAATAGATTAATTGTGCTCCCTGAAGGTCAGGATAGTATCATGTGGAATGCTTCAAAATCTGTACAGTGTAATGCATAGGATGCTTATAGAGGCCTTGAGAGAGAACAGAGATGTGGAGAGGAAGCGATCCCCACTAAACTATGTGGGTATAAATATTGTTTGCCCAAGGCCGGAACCTTTACTTGGGCTGCACTACAAAAGAAAGTGCTGACAGCTGAAAGGTTTAGAAAAATGGGCTTTGAAGGACCATCCAAATGTGTCTTATGTGATAGCAGCGAAGAGACAGTAAATCATCTTCTTCTCGGGTGCTCATTTGCTCAAGAGTGTTGGATGTGGCTTTGTGCGAAGCTTGGGTGGAAATGTGCTCTCCCGAGTGGCATTCTGAGTTTGCTCAAATCATGGTCGTTATACAACAAAGCATCTGCCTTCTTGTGCCTCTGGATCATTGGCCCCTCAATTCTGATGTGGGAAATTTGATAAGAATGGAATCGGAGGCTTTTTCAGGAAATGAAAATGAATATGAAATCCTTTTTGAATAAAGTTGAAGCTTTAATGGTTGAAACAACAAATAGTAGGATAAGGGAGCAAATATCCAGTAACTTTCCATTTGGGGAATGGGATGTTAAAATAGAAAATAATTGGTTTGGTCTACGAAACCCTATGATCGTTGGACCTGTTGGTTCCAAGTTTCCAACACTAAGCAACTTAGGGATGAAGCCAAATGGTATGCTCCTCAATTAGGATGAGTGAAACTGAATTTCAATGGTGCTTCTAAGGGGAATCCAGGCAGATCTGGTGCTGGGTGTTTGATTAGGGATTGGCAGGGTTTGGTTGTCAGCAAATTAGCCCTCCCTCTCCCTGAAGGCACAAACAATGTTGCAGAGTTTAGGGTATTGATCTTGGGACTTCATAAATGCTGTGAACTCAAGCTCCCTTTGGTCGAGATTGAAGGGGACTCAGCAATTGTGATAAATGCTATTAGGAAAAGCACAACCCCAAGCTGGCACCTTCAGGCTCTGTTGGAGGAGGCTGTTAGCATCATTAATTCCTTTGAGATATTCACTGTCAATCATATCCATAGGGAAGCAAACAAAGAGGCGGATGAGCTAGCCAATATGGCTGCAAATGGGGTGGAAATTTGCTAATTGGATCTTGTCAAGGAATCTCTGTTCATGGTGGAACTGTGGATGCCTGTCTATGTCTCAGTTACCACTAGAGGGTGTCATAGCCCTGATGGTCTAGGTTCAGTTCAATTGGAGAGGCTTCTTTAGTCTTACATCCCCATTATAGATGTGTTAGACAGGTGGGCTGGTAAAGAAACTGATACTTCTTCTGAAAACTTTGATCTATTCAATCATTTGGGGAGTTGGAAGATGTCAGAATATATTTTTCTAAAACTGGTTCAGACATAGGATTATATTGTGGAACCAATGCTAAAATGGTAGTTAAATCCTATACAGGGTCAAGGAGATTAACTAAGTTGGCTTTGCTCTGATCCAAGCTTTTAACCAGAGAAATGGATTAAATCTTCAGTATCAATGAACGTTTTTTTGGGAGGTTCTACTTGGACAGAAGTAAAATCTTTTTTCTTACGAAAGTTACAAACAATTATCGAGATGTAGACTGAACTTGCCCTTTAATGCACAAAGGTATTTGCTGCTATTGTTAGGGCTGCGCAATGCTGGAGATCATGTTCTTCCTTAGACGACTTTTCAGGGAAGGTTATGTTTCGAGCCAGATATGAGCGAAATGTGGTGGGGCCTATATTGATCGTTCTTGCTTTTTCCTCTGGTAACGGCTCTGATCATGGCTGGTATTTGCGTTCAGAGATTTTGGGGGACTGGTTTTGACTGTGCTATGCATTGTTCTGTTGGTGCCCTAGAGGCCACCGGCTCCTTTGCACTGAATGGATTTTGTAAATATTTTGGCTATCAATAAAAAGTCACTAAAACCATGCGTGTAGATTCCCAAAATAAAAAGTCACAAAAACCATGCGAAGTAACTTACCTCAAGATTCTGCACAAATTACGACGTGCTGGAAACGGTGCCGATGAAAAAAATGGGCAGAAATTGAAGGAGATATATACGAGACCCTACCAAACCATAATTTCTTCTAAATCTGACGAACCAAAACCAATCCCCTACAGCTACTGCTTAAAATTAGATGTAGACATATCAGAGTTTAAGAGTTGCGAAAAAAAAACCGGGATTTTAGAGCTACTAGACTCTTGAATCCGGACAATGACTTTCGAATCCTTTTACACGAGAATGTTGGTTTCCAGTCTTCAACGGCAAGCTAAAATTTGTTTCCAGGCGTTCGACAATTTTTTTTTTATTCACCCTGGTCCAGTGGTTGAAAAAGGTTCAATAAATACAGGCGTTTGCATCTGAAGGGAGGTGAAAGGACTATGATAGTTTTATTAGCTGTCCACTCTAATTTCAGGCGGCTCTAACCCGATGTCCCCATGCAGCTGCTTAAGTCTATTTTTCACTTAAAAATAAGTTATGCAAGTGTTCTTGTGTGATATTTTAATAACGGGCACTATTTTCATGGAGCAGTTGCTGCTTATTAAAAAAAATAAGCTGTCAAAAAAAAGGAGGGGCTCAAAATAAGCAGCAGCTACATATTAAAACAAATGATAGGTATCTCCATAGAATTTTTTCTCTCTTTTTTTCATTTACTTTTATTATTTTTCCTCCCAAATTTATGTCCGTATATTTTTATAAATTAAAATAATTTACTATTTTCAGTCTGCATACTTCACTAATTTTAAGCTGTATAAGCAGAAAAATTAGTATTCATGGGGTCACCCGCTCCTTAAAATATTAAACAGTGACTGCTAGCCAAAATAAGTCAAGCAGCCGCATGGGGACCTGCCCTAAGCTCTTGAATAGTATATTAGTTTTAGGTAATAATAAAAATTAGCGTTTTATAAAATGTGATATAAGATATTAAAGTTATTGTTTGGCTTAATAAGATTTGTTGTAACAAAGATTAAAAGTGGTCATTTAAAAATATATATTCATAGGTGTTTTAATAATTGTGCCTTGAAAAAAAATTGTACAATTGATTTGATACATATTCCTCTACTAAATGTTTTTATGGTTGGATATGTATAAATGTTTTTATTAATTATGGTTACCAAAAAAAATTTGCACAAATCTTCTAATTAAATATTCGAATTTTAACTATTGAGAATTTGTTATATCGAGGATCAAAAGTTGTCATTTAAAAGTAACATCAAATAGCTATTCATAGATGTCTTAATAATTATGTGCTACAACCAGCAAAAATGAATTTAAATGTTTTTATTACTATATGTATGCATAAATGCCTTGTAAGCTAAGGTTACCGATAAAATTTTGCACAGATCTTCCTATTAGTTTTTGTGATAGTCGTAGGGAACTTGAAGTAGCTAGCTGCACAAATTTTCTCTATTTTTTGTTGAGTTTGGGCATTATGGTGGGGTGGTTGGACGGGGTTGTGCCCAGGTTAGGGGGTATTTTCTGCTATAAAATTGTAGGGCTTTAGTAGTGCATTTTGAAGGGTGTAGCTGGGTATTTGGGTGTTATTTTTTGTTGGAATAACTTAGGAAAGTTATGTACTGAGAGGGGGGGGTGAATCAGTACCCTTAAAAACTTTTAACTACTATTCTTTACTCTTCACCGAACTGAATATCATTCATAAAAACATTGAAAAGCATGTAAAGTAAATCATGACACATAACTCCATGATTTTTGGTCACGTAGAAATCCTTTGTTAGAGGAAAAAACTGTGGTGGGGATGACACCAACAATCCTTCACTGCTGCGATATAAAGGTTGCTCAGTTAGAGCTACAATGTTAGCTACTTCTAATAGCTTACCATGTTAAGAGTACAAAAAGACTTCTGCAGTCTGCCTTGTTAAAGGATTTTACAATCTCTCATCTAAGATATATAGCCGGTGAGAGGATTTACAAAATAAGACTTGTTAGGGCCTACCCACCGAATGGGATTTCTACTCTCCTAACTATTACAAAAATGTATGCAAGTATGCATCAACCATAATGTTGTTTAGACTCTTTATGCTCTGCAAGTGCATTACCTCATTCTGCACTTGGTAACTTATCTGTTATGCACCTTAGAAATTATGCATTCTAACTCCTTTAGCTCTGTCATTGTAACTGCTTATCTCTCTTTAATATTCACCATCATTTGTCATCTTCATGTTCTGTTCCTTTTATATGATCTTAAGGCGGTTAACCCATTTTAGATCCTTCTCCTTCTGCGGTGGAGGTGAAGCGGTGCAAGGTTGGTTTCATTCCCAATGCATTTATTATACTTGTCTTTCATTGGCTGAGTTGTCTTGTGATCATGTGCAATCATATTTTTGCAATCCCAATGCTCTACCTAACTTTTACCTTAAAAATTGTAATTGATTTCCCGCTTTGCATTGAGGTTCAATGTATCAAATTTGAATTGTTATGTCGACTCTGGTATACTCGGTAATGTTCTTTGATCTTTCTTGGTAGTATAATGTCTACTCGGTGACTCACTCTGCTTGGTGACTTAGTGATTAGTGTTGAACAGTAACTGTCACTGCTTAACTCAGTGCTTGTTACTATTTGGTGCTCGATGTCTGATACTCTGCTTTACTAACTGTTTGCCTTAGTGTAATTTATCTTTTACCGACTATCTCCTTTGTCTATCATGACTTTGACAAAACTAATGACAACAAACTATCTTATATGAGTATCAATCTCCCCCTTTAGCATTAGTTGGCATTTTGACAAAAACTTCAAAGTCATCAAAATTTGTACAACTTCTCCTTAGATAATACTTCTTATAACATACCATAGCTCAGTCAAAATTTTCCAAATATTGTGTAACTCCCTCTATGCACATACTTATGTCTCCCTTATGTACTATATCCATACATATTATATTATCCCCCATTTTTTACAAATATGCCCAAAACAAAATTGCTTAGTGCTTGATAGGATAAACTTATAACTTATCAAAAATGTGTGGGTACTTTCGTACATCAACTAGGGATGACTCCCAAGCATCTTTGAGTGTTTGAACTACAATGATTTGAGCCAATGATGGTGTCCACTGAACTACCATCGAGGGTGTTGACCAAATCCTTGTCCTTCATCAAATGCCTTTGCATTGATTTAATGTGGGGAATCAAAAGTGCTTGCAGCTCTATATTATTTTCTCATCTTAGTTCTTGTTGCATCCCCATCAAGTGTTTCAACCTCGAGTAATAGACTTGTAAAGAACCAGGCTCGGTAGTGACACTTTTTAGCTGCTTCATCTCGGTCTCAACATACTCATCTTTCTTCTTTATATCCTTGGTAAAGTGGTAAATGGAACATACTTTCTAAAATATTGAAAGAATGAGACAATTTAGTCTCAATATCGATAGAGGCCTCGGAAAGTGATACCTTATCTACTGCAATGTTATTTAGAATTGATTCAATCATTTTTAGTTCCATCTTCCTTGAATGAACCTTCGTCATGTAGTCAGTAGTGACTTGATTTGGATTTCAGACTTGTCCCACTAATCCTTCTACTTGACTAATGATATATTATTTTTTATCAATAGTGGCATCTGGAACAATTTCCTGTAATACATCATTGACGCTTTCTAATACATCAGTCTTCTTTCTCTTTTGAAGTTATTTATTTTGCATTGCCTTAAGTCTCACCAAATCTGCATACTCGATCATTTCATCAGGGCTCATAGTAGATAGGTCTACATTTGGTAATATGATAGGTTGGATCATATCTACATGTTTCATCTTCTTTGATTACTTATTCTTTTCTAACATACTTCCACTTGGTGAATTCTTTGGGAATGAGATGTCTTTAGTGCATCAGATGTTGTCTCTGTTGTACTAGTTCTAGCTCTTTGCTCCTCTTGTTTGTTTTCCTCCTTCATCTCCTCATGTTTCTCCTCTACTTTGTTCTCTTCAATTGTGTTCTCTTTCTGCTCATCTTGTTGTTTCTCGGCTTCCTTCTAATTACTTTGTTCCTTTGGTTCATCTTTGTTGGGCTCTTGTAGTTGTGCAATAGACTCAGTTGGGGGAACCAATTCGGTGTTCAGTGTTGTTGGTTTCTCGGTAGATTATCCTTCTTTGTGTCCTTCACTTGCTTAGTTTCCTTTTCCTTATCTTTCTTTGTTTCCTTTGGTTGATCAGTGGATGCTTTTTTTGTTTCCTTTTGAGGTTCGGACGTGGCTGCCTCCTCTGTATCCATAGTTGTAACACTATCACCTTAATTTGTGTGATAATCTTGTACTTGTTCCAATATAGGCTACATGAATGGATAGGTAGTAGCCTTATCATTTATATTCATTGGTTATGTATCAGTGTTCTTGGTGGCCATAACATCTTCATCTTGTGATATATCATCTCGTGGATCCTTATCAGTAATATCTTCAATGATAACTTTATCGGTGTCAATTTTCAAATCAATAGGATCATTCTTAACTTGATCATCTTTTACAAATTCATCGATTATGTTTATCCTTTTCTTGCTCAGCTTGAGATTCAATCTCTTTGATGTTGAATATCTCTCTCCACTTGACATCAGTTTCTAACTGTAATTGCTCCAATTCTCCTATCATAATCCTTAGAGATCTTCCTTTTACAAGGAATCATGTAGTGATCTCTCTCTCTCTCTCTCTCTCTCTCTCTCTCTCACTCTCTCTCTCTCTCAAAAATAAAAATTAAAAATAAAATAAAAAATATTCTTTGATGCTATTTAGATAAGACCTAAAACTCCCACTCTACATGTATTTTATTTTATAAGCAAAGAGAAAACTTTCTTTGAAACTATTTACACAAGGCACAAAATTCAATATGTATTAATATGTGACTTAGACCTTACATATGAGTCATTGGTTAAGGCCTAATATTTTAATATTTCATAAAAGGAAAACTACATGATTTCTAATCAATATTGACTCGATTTAGGCCTATATAACTCTTTGTGAGAATAAACAACTCATTTTTTATAGGAAAAATAACATTTGCTCAATGTATAATATTGTCACATTATCTTTAATCTATGTCTAAGCAGAGGACGTACAAAGAATCTTAATCTTATAAAGTGATTTGTTGATATCACCATTGAACCACTAAAAAAATTATTTGATGTACTACCCACACTTAAAACAATGTCCCATGCCAAGGTTATAAAAATACTTGACTTTGGATGTTAGTTGGTATCTTGCACAACTAAACCAAATTGTGTAATTAAGTTACCCAATCCCCACATAATAAACTTCCTTCAACCACAACTAAGAAACAAAGATTGATGAGTTTAAAACATATATACGCCCTGGTAGAATACATTCATTAGTAGTAATTCACGTTGAAGACAATAATACTAATGCATATTATATATGTAATTTCTTTTACCTATTTAGTCAGTCATCATATATTAAGAATTTTGAGTGACAATCTTATAGCCTATGACTAATTTCTTATTTAATATTTTTTTAAATGTCATTTATCTATTTTCCTATTAATTCATGTTGGGGACAATCATTGCATAAGTGAAATTAATATTTAAATTTATAGCAATTTCAATGCATTAAATTTTTGTGATAAAATTTCAACCACGTCAATAATATAAGTCTTATTCAAACATAAATTTGAGGCTCAAATTTTAACTACTAATTTTTAGTTGTTGTTGTTTGAATGATAATGAACATTATTATAGTCATTGCAATGGTCCCTTTGTATTATAAGGTAGTAAGACAAAGTAATTTGAATATCAATTGTGGAAGTTTCCTTTATGGAACAACTTCAGGAGATGAACGGAGTGGGAGAAGGAGCGGGAGGATGTTTGAATTTGAGTGTAGGCGGGAAACCGGTTTCGCAGGCGTCGGGTGCTACTGCGGAAGCCCGTGAAAGAGACCCTCTGGCAGACCAGAACAATGAAGACACAAAAAATAAGGATGGGGTCCCACGCAACAAACAGAAAGATCCAAGTAAAGAGGACATGGGGACGATGGGGAAATCAAGTGTTTTTCCCAGGCCAGACGCGAATACAGAGGCTCATTCATGTGATGAGGAAGATTCTGCCATGCATCGTCCTTGGTCAACACTATTTGGGATTAAGCCTGCTAGAAAGTCTCCTTTCCAAGTTATAAAGGACCTATCTGATAAGGAAAAGGGTAAGTATGCTATTGCACTACCTGACGAACTGGTTGACCATAATATTGCAACCATGTCTCTTACTCTGGTCGGTAAATTTGTTGGGTCGAGGCCAAATATTGGCATAGTTAGGGCTTGCACAAAGAAAAAATGGAACCTAAAGGGTCAAGTTGAAATAACAGCTATGGCGAAGGGCTTTCTATCTTTTGAGTTCTCATGCCAGAAGGACCATGCTAAGAACTTATGTGTTGGAGCGTGAGCAATAGGGAAATCCTCTCTAGCCTTACAAAAATGGTCTCCAAACCTGGATCTTAATGAATCTTTCTATTTTCAAGCCCCTATTTGGGTAAGGCTACCAGAACTCGCCCTGGAATTTTGGTACGAAGATGTCTTTGTTGGAATAGCCAAATCCGTCAGAGAACTTCTATCGATTGACCTAGTGAAGGTTGATAGAAGGCATCTTACCTATGCTAGAATATGCATAGGGGTGGAAGAGGGGAAAGACATTCCAAAGGTCATAGAGATTCATTCCAAATTGGGAAAAAGATTGCAAAAAATTGGATTATGAAAGTGTGCCTTTTGCTTGATTTCACTGCAATAAACCTGGACATGTGGCCAACAAGTGCCCAGTTTTATTAAAGGAAAAAGCCAGGAAGGCCCAAAGGATAGCAGGAAAGACCAAGGACTAGGTACCAAAAGCCCCAACAATGGAAAAAAACCAGATGTTTCAGGCGGGGACTGAAGCAAACAACAACAAAGTTTGGAAGAAAAAGGATTCATCAATGGTCATCCCTGATAGAAAAAAAGATACAAGAAGAAATGGAAGACATCAACAACAAAGATAATGTGGTGAACTCCCTGCATTAGGATGATATTTTTTTGGAGATGGTGGTGTTTCGACCCTCAGCTGGGTCTGATAATGTTCCAGAAGGCAATAATAATCATGAACCCTTAGGTGCGGATAGCTCCATGGAAGAGATGAGATATGGAGAAAGGATAGATTCGAGCCCCTCCCATCGTGAGATGGACAACTTCTCATTTGCACCGGGATCCTCAGAACCTTCCTTAGAGTTTGGAGAGTTTAAGCCCAAGAAAAACATGCTAATGGGTGACTCCTCCCATGAACCAAACCCTAGAATAGAGGTGGAACAACCAGAGCAAGTATTCAAAATAGAAGAACTGCTAAAATCGGTCACCCTGGGACAACTCACAAGAATGGAAGAACTCTTTGCAAAATATAAAGAAGGGATGGAGGGAGAGTGGACAAATGTGAAGAAGAAAAAGAACAGTAGGGATCCCTCCCCGGTCTCCCCAGCAACAATTAGGAGCAAGATCAAGGATGATGTGGGTGTCAAATAGAAAAATCCAGGGAGAAAGTAAGCGACCCAGATATGGCAAGAAGAAGCCTGCAAGACTATAGCAGATGGAACCCAAAAGACCATCTAGGATGCATGCACATCTAGAAATAAATGAAGCTAATCTCTTGGAATATTCGTGGGCTTAATGGTCCACATAAGCATAATGTAATAAGGATTATGATAAGGGATCATAGACCAAATATAATGTTAATCCAGGAAACTAAGATGAAGAAGGAGAAACTAGAGTGCATAAAATTATGTAAAACTATGGATATGGTAGCCACTGGTTCGGATGGAGCCTCTGGAGGTTTGATGACTCTGTGGAACTCCTCTCACCTGAAGGCTGAAGTCATCTACAAAGAAGGTAATTTGTCACTTTTGAATTTCACTAACATAAAGGATAACGAAAGCTGGTACATCATGAATATCTATGCTCCTAACTCTAAAAAAGGCAGAAGATCTTATTGGGAAAAACTTAGAAGCATAGCGTCTATGTTGGATCTTTCAAAAGGAATTATTATGGGGGATTAAAATACCCCCCTTAAAGAAGGGGATAAATAGGGAGGTATTAATCCAGATTTGGAAAGCAGGCAAGATCTTATGGATTTCATTACCAATCAAGCCCTCTTAGATGTGGACCTTTAGGGAGTGAACTTTACCTGGAGTAACTGGAGAATTGGGAAAGAGTGCATCCAAGTCTGGATGGATAGAGCTTTGATCACCATTGCTTGGCTGAATTCGCACAATTGTAAACTTTCTACCTTGGTGCGGATTAGGTCGGACCATTCTCCCTTGGCTCTCTCTTTGAAGCCGCTTATTAAGAAAAGAAACTTCCCCTTCAGGTTCAAAAAGATGTGGACCACTCATCCTAATCTGAAAAACAAGATTATGGAATGGTGGAACATTTACATAAAAGGATCGACAGTGTTCAGAGCGGCTAAAAAACTCAAAAACATCAAGATAAACATCAAGCAATGGAATAAGAAAGAGTTTGGTGATATCTTCTCCTCCAAATAAAATGCAATAACGGATCTCAATCTTGTCCAAGAGGAAATCCAGAGAGAAGGGTATGATGAGGATAGATTGCATAAAGAAAAAAACCTGCTATCAGAGTACCAAAATGTTATAGGGAAGGAGGAAATTTTTTGGAAGCAGAGATCTAGATCCATATGGCTGAGGCAGGGGGACCAGAATACTAGGTTCTTCTACTTGTCCACAATGAAACACAGGGCTGCCAACAGGACCAGTAGCATAAAGAGGGGGGACCAAATCTTGCAGGATGACAATGATATATCTAATGAGGCGATTGATTTTTTCTCATCCCTTCTCTCAAAATGCCATGACCTCTCTGAGGAGGACCATGAGGTCCTCTTGAGCAACATACCCAAAATCATCTCAGGAGATTAAAATAAAGTTCTGAGTGCAATTCCTAATATGGAAGAAGTTAAAAAAGCCCTGCATTCCCTTACTGGTGATAAGGCCCCGGGACTGGATGGTTTCCCTATATTTTTCTTCCAAAGGTATGGGGAAGTAGTCAAATTTGATGTGGTCAAAGTGGTGTAGGAATTCTATGGATCCAAAAACCTTCTAAAGGAACTTAATGCTACTTTCCTGGTTCTTATCCCAAAAGTCTCATGGGCGGATTCTATCAAGATTTTCAGACCCATAAGCTTACGAAATTATTTCTATAATATTATCACCAAAGTCATTACCATCAGAATTCTCAAAGTGTTCCCCTCTATCATTGCTCACTAGCAATCAGGATTTGTTTTGGGTAGACAAAATCTCGATTCCATTATGGCGGTGCAAGAAGTGATCCACTCCTTAGATGTTGGAAAGAGGGAAGGATTCCTCCTCATGCTGAACCTGTCCAAGGCCTATGATCGTGATGACTAGTCCTTCTTGCTGAAGGTGCTTGGATCTTTTGGTTTCAACTTGAATGCTTGCAAGATCATCCATCAACTCATATCTTCTCTTTCATTGGCAGTTCTGGTCAATGGTTCTTCATTCGCTTTCTTGAAAGATTATAGGGGTTTTAGACAAGGAGACCACCTGTCTCCCATCCTCTTCATTATTTTGGTTGATTGCCTTGGGAGATTAATCATGACAAAAAGGATAAGTGGGGAGCTAAAAGGTATCAGACTGTCCTCAGGTATCACCATTTTCTCTCACTAGCAATTCGTCGATGATACCATTTTTAGGAGGGGAGGCTTCGGTGAGAGAGTCTAGAGTTGTTAAAAACTTTCTTAACTCCTATACTAGAGCCACTGGACAATTTATCAACTGGAATAAGAGTTCAATCTTCTTCATCAATACCCCTGAGGATAAACAAAGGAGAATTGTGAATATCTTGGGATGTGGCATTGGATCCCTTCCATCTAATTACTTGGGTCTCCCTCTACGTGTTAAGCCCCCTAATGAGTTCTGGAACAAACTCATTGATAGATTCAACGGGAAATTGGTAGGGTGGAAGGGGATCACTCTCAGACAAGTGGGTAAAATCCAGTTGGTAAAATCTACTCTGCAAAACCTGCCAACCTATGCCTTAAATCTCTTCTCGATACCTACTAAAACTGCAGAGGCAATGGAAAAATTCAAAGAAGATTTCTCTGGTCGGGGGCTAAGGAGCATAAGATATTTCCTCTGATTGTTTGGGATAAAGTTTGCCTCCCAAAAAGTGTTGGAGGTCTTGGGATAAGGAGAATCAGGCCTTTCAACAAAGCTCTCCTAGTGAAATAGATATGGCGCATCTTCCATGGCAAGGGGGAGTGGAGAGACTTTTTTGAAGATAAGTATCTCTCTAATGATTATATGAGTTATTTCTTTTGTTGTGATGATATTCTAAAATGCTCTTTTATTTGGAATGGATTCCTCAATGCTCAAGAGTTAGCCAAGTCTAAATCTAAATGGAAAATTGGCAATGGTCAAACCATTAACTTCTGGGATGACAATTGGCTCTAGTTCGGTCCATTGAAGGACTGTGAGCCTTACAAATTATGGAGGGATGATTATATCCATCAATTTTCCCCCCAAGTTTGCAACTATAAAGTGGGGAACGTCTGGGTGGACTTTCCCTCTGTCTCTCAGGATTTATCTTCCCTCATTATTGCTCTGAATGCGGTCTCTTTATCCCCTAATCAGGATGTCTTTCTCTGGGAAGGATCCCCCAAAGGTGCATTCTCGGTTGCTTCTGCCTACTCTTGCCAGATGCAACTAGAAGCCAAGCCTATTTGGGCTAAATCCTGGTCCCTTGGCCTTATTCCCAAAATTAATGTCTTCTTCTGGATTTTGCTTCAGAACTGTATCCTTACTATTGATAACCTTTTAAAGAGAGGCCTCCTGATCCCTAATAGGTGTGTGCTTTGTAAGTGTCGAGTTGAATCTGTGGATCACCTGTTCATTCATTTCCCCTTTGTCAGTTCCATATGGCAGTCTCTCCTCTCTGTTTTTGGACTGCAATGGTGCTTTCCCTCCTCTATCCAGGAACTTTTCTCCCAATGGACCCTGCCTTTCAAGCACACTGCTCTTCACAAAATCTGGACTTGGGCTCTCCCCTCACCTGTGTTGGGGAGTTTGGAAAGAGTGTAACAACTGTATCTTCAGGGACTTTTGTGCCCCTCCCAAAATCATTTTTGAAAAGATTCACCATGCTCTAATGGAAATTTTTGTTTCTTGTGGTGGTACTAACCCTTTTACATATAAATATAACTATGGTGACCCTAAGAAGATCAACTACAAAAGATAGAATTACTCTTCGAGCTATCCCCCGGAAGGATGGATTATGGCCAACTTTGATGGCACTACCAAGGGTAATCTGGGAAAGGTAGGAAGTGGTGGTGTGATCAGAAATTGCTATGGTAAGGGTACTGTTGTTGTCATCCTCCCACTTGGCACCCAAACCAACTACTTTGCGGAAGCCAATGCAGCCATCCAAGTTACCAAATTATCCCATGATATTGGGATCAAAAACCTTTGGCTATAAGGTGACTCTAGCAACATTATAAACTGCCTTAACAATTTACACCCACCGTCATGGACTATAGCCAATATGATTGAAGAAACCCACAATCTCTTGAAAACCTTTGAGAAGATACACATATCCCATGTGTATAGGGAAGCCAACCAAGTTGTTGACTGGTGTGCCAACTTGGCTGTGAAAAGTGACACTTAGTTCAGATGGCTTCGTGGAGGAGACCTCCCATGTGAGGTGAAGGATTTAGTCAAATACGACAGAATCTAGGAAAAGGAGGGAATTAAAATTATTAATCATGAAAGTTAATGATGTGTTTGGTAAGGAATTTACCATAAATGGAAAGTATGAGATTGACAGGAAGGGTAATGAATCCAAGTCCCATTCGCATGCTTTCTGGGTGCCCATTCACAAAGTTAAAACTTACCTTTTAAGACATACCAGAAGAACAATCTGGAACACTTCAATGATAAATTGTTTGTTAAGCTATAAGTTGAATCACCATAACATGACTCTAAGTTTTAATATTGTAACGGGTGGAAAAATACACAAAAGGGATCCCTATGATGATAGTGAGAAATGGAGGAGACAGACTAAGTTCTATAATTATCTACAGTAAGGTGGTATCTCTACTTTCATCGAAAGGATTCATGGTGGGAAGCCGTCGCTGACCAAAATGTTTGTGAAAAGTTGGGATGAGGGCAATGTGGTGATTTAAGGGAGAAAATTTATGGTCACTGAGGAGGTCATCTCCACTATTACTGGCATCCCCATTGTGAGTGAGAAATTTTATAGGGATCGTAAAATTTTAGACTCTGCGACCAACGACTTCATGAGGAACGAGGAAGAGAAGAAATCTCTCATCAAAGTTGGGACTTATTACCTACCAGGAGGCATCAAAATGTTGTGGAGATTTGTCCTGAAGGCTATCATCTCTTATGTCACGCTAGTTATCAGGTTCAATAGGATCAGATGTTGGAAATAATGGAAAGTGTGTACTGAGAGGGGAGGGGTGAATCAGTACCTCTAAAACTTTTATCTCTTTTAACCTTTATCCATTGTGTAATAAATTGCATAACCAACCATGTGTTCTATACTATCTTTGTGTAAGATATATCAATTCTTTAACTTTTAAAAAACATGTAAACATTCATAGAAACATTCATGAAAGTAATTGACTCATAACACAAGATATGGTAACACAGAAAACCCCTATTAGAAGGTAAAAATTGCGGTGCTGATGGCACCCACAAAATCTTCACTATCTGCAGATTAGAAGGGGTTGGTTAATGATCCAGGTGGATTTTCACCAAAAATTGAAGTGTTCCAAAAACTCCAGAAAACAACACTGTGTTGAAGAGCTCGTCGATACAAATCCAACGCAACTTGAACGGAGTTAAACAGAGTCCGTATGAAGAAGTTATTGCAGGTCAAAGTTGGAAAGAAAATGTGTTGACTTGATGATGTCAGCAAAAGTACAGTCAGCAAGGATGATGACATGGCAGCAAGTCAACGGTCTTCAATAAAATTCTCTTCATTGGGGTCGACCTAATGACCTCCTACTTGTAAAACATTCCTCTTACCACTTCACCATGAGCAACGTTTGAAATGCCCTCGGAGCCCCTGCAATTTAAATGTAACTTCAACACTTTATTAAAAGGACATAAAGCAGTATGATGAGGACTTGAACCTGCAAACTCCTATCCAAACATTGTCGTAGCACTTTTTCAATAACCAATCCACCAATGGAGAGCTCTATGTTATAAAGCGCATAATAATGTTTCTAAATAAACATGTCTGCCTATATTAAGAGAAAAAGTAGGCTGATGGTTTGAATCGTCGACCTACCATTCCCATCATTTCGCATAAAAGCCATGATTGCCAACAAGCCAGCGTATTCGTTGGTGACAATTTTGGGATAAAATTATATCTACTTAGTTTAAATCCGAAGGAAGGGTTATTTTTAGAGGATTTTTAAGATATAATATTATTTTGGGGGGATTTGTTGTAAATAATGGGAGATTGAGAATATTTTGTAAATCATATGGTTATCTATCATATTGAGTAAATTCTTTGTATAAAAAGGAGTGAAAAGGGAGTTTGAATTACGGGATTTTTGGTGGGTTTCTTAGTGGTGATTTTTGGAGCAAAAATTGTGAGAGAATTTCAAAGTTGGAATTAGGACTTTGATAGTGAATTTTGTCCTTATGCATTTGGAGCTTGTTGCATGTGAAAATGAGGATTTTCTTTTGTAATTCATTATCATCCAAGGAGACGCGAATATTGTAACAGGTTGAAGACCTTGTAACCATTTTCTGGAGCAAAATCAAGGATTGACCACTCCATTGGAGGGACCCGGAGACCCGAAGATGTAGCCAATTGGTGAACTCCGTTATCAACTTTTGTTTCATCTTCTCTCATATTTCTCTCTTTTGTTCAAATTATCGTTATTTAATTATTATGTTTATAAAATCATTTTAATTATATTTTGAAGACCTTCATTTAATTGGGTAAAAAGTTATTATTCACGTACAATAGTCCTATATCCTAACATCAGATCAAGTGGTATCAGAGCTTTTGTTGTGACTAGTGTTTGCAGTGGTGAATGATAACAAGAGCCAAGAGCCAACGAGGTGAAGGCATACTTGTAGAGTATAATCCTGAGATTGGGAAACGAAGGATATTTCCACCGAAAATGTCAGAGATTGCAACCAAACGTGAATCTATTGAGATTGATGAAAGAGACTTTTGGAAAGCCTTCCTTGAAATGAAGACCATGGTGGAGATACTGTATAGACAAAGGCAAGAGTGGAAGAAATTTGAAGGAGGCACTGGTCCACGGAGGCGTGAAGAATATGGAGATCGTGAAGATAAGAGGAAACAACCAAGAGGTGGTGATTCACCACCAAAAATTCCTTCATCTCCTTCTTCTCCTTCTTCCCCTTCTTCTTCTTCTACTTTTGTCAATCCTTTTAAGAGCACATTTAAGCCTATTATAAAATTGGATGTAAAATTTGAATTGCCTAAATACTGTGGGGAGCTTAATGCTGAAAAGTTAGATGAATGGCTGCAACAGGTAGAGGTCTATTGTAGGATACAAGGCCTACTAGAAGATGCCTCTAGGATTCAGTTAGCCACTCTCCAGTTGGGAGGTACAACTCTCACCTGGTGGGAGAGTAGGATTAGAGAGGAGCTTTCTCACCATGGTAATGTTAGTATGACTTGGATGGAATTTGTTGCTTCTCTCAAGAATCAATTCTACCCTCTAGGTCATATGCAACAATTGACAATGAATTGGCAAACCTTTAGGCAAGGTAAAGGTCAATCTGTCCAAGATTACACCCATGAGTTCAGGAAAAGGGCTATTGCTTTGAATGTCCCATTGTATACTCAGGATACTTTACTAAAGTACATAGGTGGTTTGCATTCCTACCTTAGACACACCATACTAATGTTGAATCCTAGTAATCTGGATCAAGTATGTGTCCAAGCCACTCATTTAGAGTTTGGTGGTAAGAATGTATTTAGTAACAATTTTGTACAGAAATCACCGAAGTTTGAAGATACAGGTAAAGAAAAGAAGACATCTACAGTTAAGAAGGATTTCACATGCTCTCATTGTGACAAGAAAGGTCATGATGAAGAACACTATTGGAAATTGCATCCAGAGTTGAAACCAAAGTGGGCTCAGAAACAAAAAGGTAAGGAGAAGGCCGCAAATGTTGTTATGGATCTTGGTTCAGAATCAGAGGATGAAACTAAGATAACAACAATGGGTTTGAAAGGTAAGGTTCCTATAGCTAGTGTTTCCTTTGATAGTTGTGCTTCTACTTCTCAAGTTAATGATGTCCCTGAAGATAAGAAAAGAAATGAGCTTTTTCACACAAGGGTTGTTGCTAAGCATACTAAAATTGATGCACTCATAGATAGTGAATCTCAAGTTAACTTAATTTCTGAAGATGTTGTAAGGAACTTGGGATTGAAAACTACACAAAATAAGAGACCTTATCCACAAGGTTGGGTTTGTGAAGATAATAAGTTGCAAGTAATAAGGCAATGCACTTTGAGATTCGCAATCACAAATAAGTTTGTTGATGAGGTACAGTTTGATGTGGTTCCGCTAGATATTTGTGGGATAGTGTTGGGTAGCCCTTATTTATATGATCGAAAAGCTATTTTCTACAGGGAATTGAATCATTATCATTTGTTTAAAGATGGCATTCAATATATTGTACATTCTCATAGGATTAAGACTGGTTGTTCTTTTGCGAACATAGGGCAATTGAAAAGGGTGATTAATGCAAGTAAAGATTTGACTCTTATATCTGTCAATACAGGTGCTTCTGGGCAAGGCATTGAGGTATCCAAGGTTACTAATGCACAGATGTTGCAGGATACACCGATTGTACAGCTTGTGGAGATGGAGAATGAAAGCAATGATGGTCTAAATCTTCGACGTATGGTTGAAAGTTTGGATGTCCCCTTGGGTAAAATTGTTCCTGTTGTAAAAGATTGATATGTTGTTGATTTATTCTCTTTCATATCTACATTATTGCTGAGCTTGATACTAGTAAATGGTTGTTGGTTAGTGACTATGACAGTTGATGTAGATGCTTATGGAAGTGATAGAATGATGTGCATGTTCAACAATGTTGTTGCAGTCTTGATTATGGTTGTGAGCCATGTATACAGGTGTATGGATGATACAGGACAAGTGGGGATTCCAAGCCCTCACTTATTGTCTGAATAAGTGCCACTTTTGGAGGTCCAAAAGTTTTTCAGTGGGGAGGCGTGATCCAGGTGGATTTTCACCAAAAATTGCAGTGTTCCAAAAACTCTAGAAAACAACATCATGTTGAAGAGCTCGTCGATACGAATCCAACGCAACTTGAACAGAGTCAAACAGAGTCTGTATGAAGAAGTTATCACAGGTCAAAGTTGGAAAGAAAATGTGTTGACTTGATGATGTCAGCAAGGATGATGACATGGCAGCAAGTCAACAGTCTTCAATAAAATTCTCTTCATGGGGGTTGAACTAATGACCTACTTGTAAAACATTCCTCTTACCACTCCACCATGAGCAATGTTTGAAATGCCCTCGGAGCACCTGCAATTTAGATGTAACTTCAACGCTTTATTAAAAGGACATAAAGCAGTATGATGAGGACTTGAACCCGCGACCTCCTATCCAATGGAGAGCTCTATGTTATAAAGCACATAATAATTTTTGTAAATAAACACGTCCGCCTATATTAAGAGAAAAAGTAGGCTGATGGTTTGAACCGTCGATCTACCATTCCCATCATTCCCCATAAAAGTCGTGATTGCCAATGAGCCAGCATATTCGTTGGTGACAATTTTGGGATAAAATTATATCTACTTAGTTTAAATCCGAAGGAAGGGTTATTTTTAGAGGATTTTTAAGATAGAATATTATTTTGGGGGGATTTGTTGTAAATAATGGGAGATTGAGAATATTTTTTAAATCATATGGTTATCTATCATATTGAGTAAATTCTTTGTATAAAAAGGGGTGAAAAGGGAGTGTGAGTTACAAGATTTTTGGTGGGTTTCTTAGTGGTGATTTTTGGAGGAAAAATTGTGAGAGAATTTCAAAGCTGGAATTAGGACTTTGATAGTGAATTTTGTCCTTATGCATTTGGAGCTTGTAGTCAAGCTTGTTGCATGTGAAAAGGAGGATTTTCTTTTGTAATTCATTATCGTCCGAGGAGACGCGAATATTGTAACAGGTTGAAGACCTTGTAACCATTTTCTAGAGCAAAATCAAGGATCAACCACTCCATTGGAGGGACCCAGAGACCCAGAGATGTAGCCAATTGGTGAACTCCGTTATCAACTTTTTTTTCATCTTCTCTCATATTTCTCTCTTTTGTTCAAATTATCGTTATTTAATTATTATGTTTATAAAAGCATTTTAATTATATTTTGAAGACCTTCATTTAATTGGGTATAAAGTTATTATTCACGTGCAACAATCCTAGATCCTAATATCAGATCAGTTAAGGCTTACAATTTGATCACTTCTGATGATCTACCCTGTTAGGAGTATTATGTGGAGACTGGTTAAGGTCTACTTTGTTAAGAGCTTTGGCAACATTGTTTAGTCTGCACTTGGTTAAGAGATTTACAATAGGATTGTTAAATCCACCTTTCTTGAAAGGATTTCTTCTATTTGCTACACTTGTTAGAATGCAGACAAAAATACTTATTAACCAGAGTGTATGTAATCTAGCAATTGTTGATTACAGATCCATTACAAATCATATGTATAAATGTATCACCTAATGTGATTAACTAATACCTCTGTTGCTCGGTAGCCTCTGTTCTTGGTTCTTGATAACCAAATTCATATTTTGTTGTTATGCTTCTTGAAACTCTCAGTCTGATCCATAGATGTGCTCGCTGGCTACATTAATCCTCTCATCCATGATAAAGAATGATTACAACATCTATTTATAAGATAGATTGACCTAATGTAGTTTCATGTATTACAAAACTAACTCTATGATCAAAGGTTTAAAAATTAACCTTGATCTCCTAGTCTGCATGTTTTAAATCAGTTAGAATGATTAAAACAATTACAATAATGTTGCTTGTCTCTTAAGTAATGGTTTTAAAATAAATCAAGACTCTATAAATAGAATATATATGTGTTATATAACGTGGAGGTCAGATCCACTTTTTCTGGGATGTAACTAATTTTCTGTGTCTGATGCTTAGTTTGCTCTGAAATCAGTTTGATTGTCTTTCAGTGTTCCTTGGTTGAACTATCTGTCGGGTTTCTCTCTTGTCTGCTCTCTCGGTTTGCACTGTATTCTTGCTCGTCGGGTTCAACTGTCAATTTACTCCTGTCGAGTTCTACTTTATCATCTCCGGTTTGCACTTTTGGTTTACACTGCAAAACTCTGTTGTCGGTTTTCTCCTTGCTTATCATTTTTGGTTTGAACTAAAAACCTGACTTTTGGTGTAGTGTAACCGATAGTTTAAACAACTTGTTTTCTCATTGCATACTAATGGAAAAACTTTATGTTTATCATCAGAACCTATCACTTTGTTCTCATGAACCACTTTAGACATGGTATGCAGGTTTCAATCCCATTCTACTTATATGCTTCTATCAATGAAAATATTAATGGTTATAGGGATAAGGCTATTGCGAATCCTGCTCTGCATGAGGGTCTTTTACTTCTCGTTTACGAGTGCTTTAAAGCCCAAATTATCGAGAAGGAGATTCCTGATAAAGAGGACATAATGGATGTCTTTGGCTTTGATTATGTCCCCTCAGAGACTGAAGACAGTGAGGGTTTGCACTCTGAGGGTCAGGAAGATTGTGACATTAAGAAGAAGAATCTGGGCTCCTCCTCTAAGAACAGAGCTACCAGTACTCATACTATCAAAAAAGAGAAAATAATGACCCCTTCCAAGAAACATACTACTACTATGATATCTTATGAGGAGAAGTATAACGATAATGAGGAAGGGATGAAAACTGGTTATGAGGAAGAGATATCCAACGAAAAAGGAAAAAAGAAAAGGGAGACCGCTATTGTGAAGTACCAAAATAAAAGGAGTAAGAATAGGGAAGAAAGCACAAGTTGGAAGACTCTCGATGACTAGATTCACAGAAATACCCCTAGCTCTTGTGATAAGGTGAAGGATAAAATCTAGGATGAGCATGACGACACTAACCAGGAAAACCCTTCTCCCCAGTCTTTTAATCCCCATATCTCGGTGAAAGAGAAGGGGCAAGACAATGTTTGTTACTATGTGTCTGCGTAGGGGAGGAAGAGGGTTTGGCACAACTTTGATGTTAAGACTAGAAAAATGGGGATAACCAGGGAAGTCATTAATCCCAAAGTTATCAAAGGTGAGGATGGCAGGATAAAGCTAGAGGAGCTTATTGACCCGACTATGGTGGTTCTTAGTGATAATTCAAGGGAAATGGAGCTCAACCTTCTCAATAATGCCAAAAACAACATGCTGGACAACTACAAGTCATTCAAGTGGTTATACCATGAAGTGGGGGAACTCAAGAATAGAGCTAAAGGGATAGACAACATTAATTGTGATGGCACTGCTGAAGATCAGATGAGTCTAAATACCAGGGTCAGTAAGATGGAGGATAAAATTCTAAGGTCTGAGGCAACTCTTAAAAGCATTGTGGAGCAGAGATTCAACATCCTGAAAGCCTCCAATGAGCATATCAAGATTCTCATTAAAAAAATGGAAGAAAAAGTCAAGGGAACTGATGTGGCCAAAACTAGTGTGGAACAAGAGTAGAAGCCTAAAGAGGGACCTGGAAAGAGGACTGGGGCTAGTTCTAAGAAGAAGAAAGAGAATGAAACTATGTCTGATCTCCAAAAGATAAAGGAATCCTCTGCAAAGATGGAGATCCTCAAGTTCAAAGCGGCTAGCCTTCTCGGGAACATCTCCTAATTGTGTTCCCTGGCTCTTATGGTTGTCCCTGTGTTATGTTTTATTTTTAGTAGTTTAGTTTGTTTTTAGCTTCGGCCCTGGTGGTGGCATGTTTCATTTTTGGCATTGTTGTTTTTTGTCTGGGCATACATTCTGATCTTTAGCTTTGTAATTGGGTTTCAGGCACCCTGTAAAACCTGTTTTACTTAATAAAAAATATGAATATCAATTATGCCTTCAATAAAATACTCTTCTATAAAATTACACTATTATTAAATGGGAAAAAACTTACACTAAATATTTTTTAATACTATTACATTAAAAGAAATAATAAATTATTATTATAATATAAAAAAAATTTATATTTGAGTTGGAGCAAAACTTTGATGATGGATCATATTATATTTTTATACATTAATCTATTATAATTATTATAACAACATTGACTAACTATAAAGAGTTGTCCTTATTTGTTGTAACAAGAATGAATATTTCAATGCAGTATAAAATTTGACTAGCAATTATGAGGCAATCATGTTATTTCAAATCTGGTTAATCAAACATGCCTAATCATATCATCATATCACTAACTATAACACAAACCCTTGTCATAACACCTAACTTGAAGCTTAACACCAATCATAGCCCTATCTTTAACACCTAACTCAAAGTAGTAAATGAAAACCATAATCCTAACTCTTACAAATAGAATAACTCATTCCTATTTGAAAACTTAGCCTTAATCGCATTGCTAAGTTGAATCTTATTCATATATTAATTAGACTTAGGTTTATATTTATAGTTCAATTAGAATCTGGTTAGGTTAAATAATAATGCTATTAATAGCTTAATATTTCATTATTATTATACTCCTAATACAATAAAATAAAGTAATATTTTGATATTATCAAATTAAAAATAAATATAAAACATTATTGATTTTATAAATATAATACACTATGTAACGCCCCGCAAGGGAACCCATGATAAATTAACCTAACTTTACCCTAGGTTGATTTAATAATAATTTTTAAATGTTAAAACATACTTTAACAATACAAATGCGGAAGCAAGTACAACCACAAGTCTAAATGTCAATGCTAACACATGATAAGACATGATACTAACATACATAAACTCAGTTAACTATCCCAAGGGCTCCAAGGCGTAGTTACTTTTAACTACATTAAATAAACTACTAAGATCCACCATAACAAAATCACATGATTTATCCTAATTCTTTAATTAGCCATAATGAAATGAGCACATATTGATAAGGAAACTAACATATACATTGAATAGAAGGAATCAAGATACATTCATCATATCAATATAAACCAAGGTACAATCAATAAGATGCAATTGATACATCATGGCACACATATAGTACATCTTCCATTGCACATGTCGCAAGGATCACAATAATGAATCAAGTCACAATACAATCCAAGTACATATATACATCTCTTGAAGAATTTATCAAATCATTACATCATAGAACACAAGATAACATCTCATGATAAAAAAAATGAAAGTCTCCAAGCAATGAACAAGGAGATAGAAGAAGCAACAAGGGTCATCCAATGACAATAACACGAACGTTGGATCTCAATCGTAAAATAATCACTATCACCCGACCACGTGGAACCCAAAAAGACCCACTCCCACTATGTTGAGGAGATAACACTAGGCCTCATTCAAAGAAACAACCAAACAAGAAAGACTAATGCAAATGGTGCATTGGATAAAATGGTAATGAATGGTTATAAGGTAATCAAGTATAAATGATCGAGACATAAATTAGGTGTACCAAATGCTCATATAGGAACCTAGAACACATATAGGGAAGTGTCATCATATACGTCTAACCCATGAGTCTCATCCTAGAAGCCTCTCTAGACCCTGACACTCAAGTGACCATATGCGACATTAGTAAACATCTCATATAGACAAAGTTACTAACTATGCCAGACAAGCGAAGTGTTGACATGCTAAGAAGAAGGTTCAACAAGATGGTAAGTGATCTCCTCCACCCTAGAGTGTTTTGGAGATTAATACTAATGGTTCTTCTAGGGGGAATCTTGGGCATGCGATGTTTGGAGGTATTATTAAGGATAATCCAAGTCAAGCATAATTTTTATTTTCTATTTATAAGGGACGAGAAACTAATAATTACATAGAAGCTTTTGTCATCCTCTCTACAATAGAAAAATCATGTTCTCTAGGATGATGCAAGATTGTTTGTGAAACATCCAAGCAATTACTAATATGTCAAATAAGCAATAGCTAGGAGATTTTGATTAGCAAATGGTTATAGTTGTTAGAAAAATCCTTCGATTGAGATATTCTTTGGAGTTGGTCTCCTTATACTATGTTCCACGAGAGTCGAATAAGGATGTTGATTAATTAACTAAATGGGCCTTCGAGTGCCCTTATAGATGGAATGTTGGTGATTGGGACTTGTTTCCCTTTGACTATGCTCAAGTTCTTGATAAGATTATCATGGATGATATGATTGCTTAATGGTGGCCCTATTTGGGCCTTCTTTAAATGGGTGTTTGCTTTTTGTTTCTCTTTGTGGGCAAGTTGACCTCTCTCTTTGTCCTCCTCTTTCTCATTCAATAAGTTTTACCTTCTTTCATAAATAAATTGTACATACAATGAAACTTAAATATCTTTATATGTAGCAATTATAATTTAAAATAAAATTAAATAAAATAGTTCTAATTGAAATATATCGACATTTCTTTAGATAGATGTATTTAAGATATCTATAAAGTAGTTTAATTAAATGTGAGATAAATATTATTTTTAAATAATATCTATTTTAATTATCCATTCTTATTTGTCTATTTAATTAAATAATATTTTATTATTTACTTAAAAATGAGCTAATTATCCATTCACAAATTTTATTTATATCTTACTTCTAATCTTATTCTTAACTTAATCTTCTTTAAATTAGAAACTTCTTCTTTCTTTAGTCAGCTCAATTTGCAAAAACATAAAACTTTATGTGCGTGTTTATCCATCATTTAAATGAATAATCCATTATTATCTTCTTGTGATTTTAAATTTGAAAATTTCTTTTTTTAGTTGAGTTAATGCATCTTAGTTAAATTATATAAGTGTATCATTTTATTCATCATTTAAATCATATACAATCAAGCAAACAAATCCACTTTGTAAAATATATTACTTATTGTCTTATTAGTGTTATGGAACAAAGATGTTAAAGATCAAGCGCATACCTTTAAGGTGAAACACATCAAGTCTTTTATTGAGGTTTACATTTGATTTTACAAGTTACGATGGTAACTTGATTTCAGTTTAAGCTTTCAAGTTCATTTGTTTTCTTAAATTTTTATTTTTATTGTTTATAATTTAATAGTAAAAATTGTAGTCGGAGTGAAGTTTAGTGGTTATTAAACTAGCGCTTGTATCTAAAGAGGTGCAAAGGTTAGCCGATAGAAAAAATAAACAATTACACAACTTCATGCCATTGATGACCTTCAATAATCATAACGATTATCTTTATAAATTTTATAAATAAATATTTACATAGACCAATAGAGGTTAATATTTTAGAATTTAAATATATATAGTTTATTTATTTTTACTAAAGAGATATTTATCTTGTATATAATAATTTTTAAAAATTATTTTAAATGTAAATTATAATCATTGAAAATATATACATTATTATGGAAGATTTTGACATTCCTATTTATTATGGTAAATCTAAAATATATATTTATATATAATTTTTTAACTTTAATTTTTTTTTTCTTTTATTTAGTAAAGAAATTTATTTTTTATTTTCTTATACTCTTATATTTCTTCTCCTATCAATTATTCATATTAAAATATAGTAAAGAATTATTATCTTAAAATATTTCTATAAAATAAATCAAATCTAAAATGTTTGTTGAATATTACATTAAATTTTAATTCTACATTTAATAATCTATTTGTTTCATTCTCTTCATTATATTTTGATCAAATAAAAATAATAAAGAAAAAGTATATCAAATGCAAAAAAAGGGATTAAAGAAATTCAAGTTAAAAATTTTAATTTAATTTTTTTTCTTTTTAAAAATATATTCGGATGGATCAAAAATATTTGTGGCCAGAGTATATGTGCAATAACATTTATTGCTCAATTTTATCAATCTAATTATAAACATAGATACACCTTAAATTATAATTAATTCCACATTACCCAAATTAGGTTAAAATGAGTATTTAATTTATGATTTATAATCATTGCAAAATGATATAATAGGAATATCAAAACATCAAATTTTAAAAATGGATTCATGCATTTATCAATAATTGGGTGACCCTTTAAATGAAGAGGAGGAAACTAAAAATCATCACACAAGATTATCTTTGTGAAGCTCTGAAATAGGTAATATATTAGTCATCTGCTCATTCAAACATAACTAATTGGGCGTCCCTTTTGAATCTATACAAATTCATTTGTTCCACTATCATAAAACATCAAATGGTTAGTGACATCTAAAAGATTTGGGTGAATTTGAGAGAATTCATTGACAATCCCTTCATAGTAACAGTAATTTTTGTGCTCATCTTGAGTTGCCAAACTGAGTGTGATGACACAACACAAAATGTTGGTGAGCTTTCTTGAAAATTCCTTTCATCCTCTTCATGGAATGAATGTGGCGATTAGTAGCTTATGCCTACCCATCACAAAGCAAACATTATAGGCCTTTATAGGCCTTTCAAGGAGGTGTTGTTGCTCTCTACACCTCCAAATTTGGCTACTTCTTGTCAAGCTTTTTGTTTGTGTTATGGTTTTATGGATACGTCTTTCTCACCGTTGTAACAAAGGTGAAAACAAAGGGGCTGCCTCTTCATCTACACCATTCTCAGCATTTCAGTCTGCCCCTTCTATACGTCATGTGCTTCATATTTCTTTCCTTCACAATATTCAAGCCATGCCTCACTTCTTTATCTCAAACTTGTCCAGAACCCTTCGAGACTGTTCGGTATATTTCTAGTTTTTCTGAGTCTTGCTAAAAGTTTTTGATTCCCAGTGTCAGTTATGCCTAAAATGTTAAGGTCTGTTCTAGTGTACCATCAAATTTTCCTGCAAGTGTCTGTGATCTGAGCAATGCAAAGCAAATGGTTGAAAAACCTTAAACCCTAGGTCATTTGTGTCTCTTCCGTGCAAAAACCCCAGTCCTTCTTGACCTTGTTATAATTTGAAGTTACTTTTAACGAGTAACTTAAGTATCTTATAAGCCATGTGCTTTTTATCTTTTTCCTTTATCTCCTGATCTCGCAATAAGAACCGAATATTCCTTTTGATCTAGCGACTTGGCGCAAGCTTGTATCTCTTAATCTCAAGATGAATGGAATATGCTCTAAATCATTCAGAGATTAAGCACAGATGGTTGATCTTGATCTGATCATGCAGTTGGCGCGTGATCTCTAGATAAATATGAAGTTGGCTCAAATATTCAGAGACTTGGCAACAACCGTGGATGCAATTTTGATCATATGGCTAGCGCTAGATCTCAATATTTAACCCGAGTACAAGAAATCTTCAGCAATTTAGAGATAGCTTAGTCGCATAATCTTGTAATATAACCCGAGGTTAGCACAAAGTTTACTTTTGCTTTAGTCACGTGATCTCCATAAGAAATCCAAGTTAAGTGATTCATTATGAGATTCAGAGAGGATCGTTGATCTTTTTCTAGATGAGCGGCTGACGCGTGATCTCCAAACAAATGCCAAGGTCAAGCTTTCCTTCAGTGATTAAGCGATAGCCATAGATCTTGTTATATCCTTGACTTGATCGTATGGTCTGCGCTTGATCTCCCAATTAACTCATGAGTTAGTGAATCTTTCAGAGACAGAGATAGGGCTTGTCACATAATCTCTAGATAAACCTATGGTAGAGACCAAGCTTAGTAAAGTTTATTCAGCGATTCAGAGATAACTTACTCGCGTAATCTTAGAATGAAAGTGTGGTTAAGCAGATAGTCTTGAGATTCTGCACAGGTCGTTGGATTAAAGAAAAATCAAGGGTTATCATGTAATATCGAGAAGAATTAATAAAGTACAAAAAGATTGTGAGCCTTAGTGCTAATTATTGATCAAGAAAAGATCTGAGGGCTAGTACGTGATCTCCAAACAAAACCCGAGTTAGAAGAATTCTTCAGCGACTTAGAGATTCATTCAGTCGTTGAATCTCCAAAAGAACCATGGTTAGTTGTGGTTAAATCAAAGCCAAGTCAGGTTTTCCAAAGATGAATCTGGACCGTTGATCAAGGCAGAGATGTGTGTCTGGCGCTAAATCGCTAGAAGAAGTCAAGAAGCCATGGATTATTCAGCGATCAAGAGGTAATGACTAAGATGCAGACATGTGTATAAGTGGCTAAGAGATCTGGGGTGTTCGTAAAGTCTCTGAATAAACCCAGGGTTAAGTAGATCTTTTAGCGATTCAGAGATAGCCTTTATCTCTAAATCTCCAGACTTGACTTGAGTTAGTCTAAATATTATGAGATTGCGAGAGAGCCTTTAGTCGCATGATCTTAGAACCAACTGGAGTTAAAGCTAAAGATTGTGAGATTCAGTGTAGGTTGTAGATTAAAATAAAAATCAAGGGTGGTCACATAATATCCAAATAGAACAAGTCAGCACTGATCGTAGATCAAGATCTAATCATGTGGTATGTGCGTGATCTTCAAATAAACTTAGGGTAAAGTAAAACCTTTAGTGACTTAGAGTTTTCTCATTTGCGTGATCTCCAAATGACTTAAGGTCAAGTTAAAAGCTAAAAGCTAATTTGACAAGAAAGATCTGCATTGTTAACATGACGCAAATCCTACAGTGTGCGCGTGACCTCTGAATAGATATATGGTTAGTTGAAATGCTCAGCGATTCAGAGACTTAGTTAGTCGCTGAATCTCGAGATAGACTCAGAGTTAAAACAAGGTTATCTTATCACCTTATTGTGTGATCTCTAAACTAACCTAAGGTTAAGATAAAATATCAACGACTCAGCGAGGATCATTGATCTTTTCTCAGATGAAAGACTAGCGCTGAATCTCCAGATGAAACTTGGGTTAAGAGAAATATTTAGAGACTTAGAGATCTTTCAGTCGTTGAATCTCCATATTTAAATCATGTTCAAATAAAAGCCTAGTAAGGTTTATTCGGTGATTCAGAGATAAGAAGAAACAAGTTACTCAGCGTTAAGAAGTAAATCAGATGCAAAGTAAATTTAAAATGATTGGCCAACGCGTAATCTCAGAACAAAATTAGAGTTAAGCAAACCATCTAGCGACCTAGCGAGAACCATAGATGAAGAAGAAGATCATGTGGCTAGTGCTAGATCTCATGATGTAACTTGAGTCAAAGCAAACTCTCAATGACTTGGAGATAAATTAGTCATGTGATCGCCATATGAACTATGGTCTAAGTATGGTAAGATCTTAAGGATTTGTTCTCATGCCATTACAAGGAAATAAATGTAAAAGCCAAGGCCTGTTAAAAACAAAATATTCTAACATGGTACAAGTAATCCATTGAGCTGTGAAAAGAAAGAAAATCTATCCAATCAGATCGCGGGTCGAGCCTTTTTGCATATATTAAGGTTTTAAAACTAAAAAAACACTCATGAATCGTCCAACTAGGCTTTTCAAAACTGATTTCCTATCAACTTCAAGCGCTACGGCTAGGAAAGAATTGATGTCAAGACACACAAAGTTATTGTAGAAGTGATTAAGAAAGGGTTTCCAAGTTCTTGACTAGATTGGTGCATTCAATTTTCAATGATAAATAGATGTAGCCTTTGTACATTGTGATTACCAAAGTTTTCAGAGTATAGTGCAGAGAAATTGCATAAGTTTTAGAGTGAATTAGCGTAGCTTGTGTTTGAGAGAAGAATTGTTTAAAAGATCAGTAAAGATCAGTGAAGATCAATAAAAATTAGTAAAAGATGATTCAAGCTGAGTCGAGTAGACCTTCAGGCAGTGGCAAGGCCAAGGATGCAGAGAAGGAGCAGAAAGGAAAAAGGAATTTCTTAGACGAGTTTGCTGCTCTTCTGCTAGGAACAAACCAAAATAAAAAGGTAGGTGATGAATATTTCTCTGATGCTATGTCAAATTGTAGAGATCCCATCACTCCTGGGTGCTCTGGCTTTCATTTGTTTAATTATTTCTATAGCAATATGGATAGGCAAATCCTAGTTTCAAACCCTTGGACATTAGGTCTAGCAAACCTAATTGTCCAAGATGTCTTCGTAGATGTTGACCTATTGATAACCCTAGCTGAAATATATGAATCTACCTCCAAAACAATTAGAAAAGGTGATGAAATATCCTTAGTGACATTAGATAGGTCATCATTCATGAAAGCCTTTGAAATTTAACATGCCTCTGCCAAAGAGATAGACTTGAAAAATTGTAGAGCAAATATGCCAGAGAGGTCACCATAGTTAATAAGTTGGTCCAAGCCCACGTGCCTAGGTTGAATAGGAATTATGTGGCCCCATTGCCTATTTTGAAGGGTGCACCTTATGAGTTCAAAGACCTCTATTTCTACATGAAGTATATAGCCTATGGATTGTGTAGGGTTTTAGCCATAGATGGACATCTTGAGAAGCTGCCTGCAAATTTGCTAATGATCATCTTAGATATTTGAAACTCCCATGCCAACACAAATTTTGAGTACATCCAATATGTCATAGACATAATGCATGAGGGAATGATTAGAATTCAAAAGAAGGTAAACCCCAAGTTCATGCATTATTATCTTCTAATGCATTTGATATTGTATTTCAACATTGACAACCTAAATACAGAATTTCTAAGACCAAGAACTCAATTCCAAGGCCAACTAAACCCCATACAATTATGGATTAGGGTTTGGAACTATACCTCAAATGAGAATGAATTATATGGCTTTAAGAACTGGATAGTACATCCACTACTAGAACTATTGTTCCTTAATGTAACTAGGCTACCAATCAGAACACTTCAACTTCTGAGACCTTTCCAGTACGTAGATAAATGGCCAAGAGATCACAATTGGGGTGATTTCTGATGTGAAAATACTTTTACCATAATCAGGGTTTATGGATGCTCCTAGCCCCCACACATATTTCCAAAGTATGTGACTCCAAGAGTGGCCTTGATAGAGTTCATCTGGCACCTGATGTGGAAAGACAAGGAGCATCTGGCTCCTCACAGAAAAGGCACCTTCACACCTAGACAATTCAAAGTGGATAACTTTTCTATAGGAAAAAGGGCCATGGATGTAGTGAATAAGTGGTTAGGCCAGTACAAGATGAGCATGGCCTTGTATAGGTATGTAGATCCGAAAGGTTTTATTAAAATTGATAACAAGTTGCTAATGTTACCCATTTTTATTTCCCAGCTCAATAGAGTGGAGCTAGTGATGTTTTTAAATAGTTTTAAGGGTGCATCTTGGTTTTTAACCATTTTTTTTGTCAAAAGAGAAAGATGCCATAAGGGAACCACAGATAGATGTAACTATTTTGAATCAACAAGAAGCACACAAAATTGAAAGTTTGAAAGACTGATCTCTTTATTCATAAATGCATACAAATGAATAATGTCTCACACAAGCCGTGAGACTAACCGTAATATGCAAATGAAAAAGAACATATACATTTACAAATTCTTTAAAAATGAAATGCATAGGTAGTAAAGGGTGACTCATCATTGCCTAGATGACGAGCCCAACTTGTGTTTCTTTGCCTTGTCTTCAGTCCTCTTTCATGACTTGCGTTAAGCCATTACTTCCTTTCCACTCCATTCCTGGATATGAGAGAGAAAATGATGTTAGATCTCATAGATCTAAGAAATGGCGAGTCATCATATACTACATATACCTATTAGAATAGGAAAAACCCTATTCTCCCAAGAACACCTACATGCGTAACCTGTTACATGGAGGAAGTGAAGAACATAAGATTGGAGAAACTATGGAGGCCAAAAAGCCAGAGGAGACATCGTATGCAAAAGAAAATAATATATTAACAATATGTTTCTAGAAATTACAATGTGATGTGAAAACTCCTTATCAAAAACAAAGAGGTGAATCCTTATAAAAGGAATCACGAAACACTAAAAGGGAAAACCTAAGGTTAGCTCAAGCAACTAGAGTGAATAGGTGAGTTAGTAATTAGATCATAATGATTTAATTAATAACCTGAGAGACTATTACTCTAACACCCCCCCTTAAGATAAGCTTAGGGAGAAGAAAAACATAGGAGACTACTGTAGAAAGTAGGAAAGAAGGGTCCCGACAACAAGGCCTGATCAGGTACCCAATAGAAGAAATAAACTAGATAAAGGAAACTAAGCCTCCAATTTAGGGAAAGTCCCAAAGAAAGGAACAAGAAAGAGCAAGAAGCATCTCCGAAGCATGAAGCTGAAAACACTGTTAGAAGTAACTGCTAGAACCCCCACTAAAAAAGTGCATGACCAGGTAGAGAAGACAAAGTCTAAAGAGCTGATCAATTGAACCCAGGAAGCAATAGAACCAACAGGAGCGCCCCCCATAATGCTGAACAGGGAGAGGGGTGACAAGAATATTGAAATGCAATGCCAAAAACATCTGGAGAAAGTAGAATCAGGAACACCAACAGTGCAACAGAAGTACAAGCACATGATAAAGGGCAGTGTCATCGACACACGACATGGGCTAATGTCGTGGAAGGTATGCTCACTTGACAAAGGTGGATGAGCACAAAATGACATAACATCGTAACCCCCCATGACACTTTATAACTGAGTGCAAGTACAAAAAACACACAAGGTTCTCAAAATCCCAGATATGCAAAAGCAGGCACTTTATCTCAGTGTGTTTATAGAAAAAATTCTACAGAAGAGAAGCATACAATGCTTAGAAGTCAGAAAGAAGAGTGAGCCAGAAGATCAGAAGAAGAGATCCCAGGACCTGTAGAACCCAAGTAATCCGCCAGAGTGTGAAAGAGAAAATCTTAGAGGAGAGAGAACCTAGAGAAAAATCTAAAAAAAGACCCCTGCAACTAAATAGTTCACTGAACCATCTTTTTGACGATATCTGGTTTGCCAAAAATGGAGTTCGGATGAGCAAGATATGGCTCTTGGAAGGCAGAAGACAAACATTAGACTTTGACAGCAAAAAATATTGTCAAAATGGTGGAACCCAAAGCCCCAACCTCTGTCATTGGAAAGTGCTCGAAAAGAGCTTTCCGACGATATATGAAAGTCAGAAAAATACCCTCGTATGCTCCAGATAGAGCGAAAACAGTGCGGGAGGGTCAAAAATGGCCCCCAAAAAAATTTAAGCCCCTGGGGCTGAAAAAATCTAGCCCCTGGGCGCCATATGATAGCCACAGGGGGCTAGGGTAGAGCCCCCGATCACCCATGTGACCGCTCACTGGGCTAAAAGGGGTCACGAGGCATAAAGCTGCCAGGCGGAGTGGCGCGGCGGAGCGGAGCGGGGCCGGTGGCGGGGGCTGGGTGGCAGAGGCGACCGGGCGGAGTGGAGGGCAGAGCGCAGGGCCGACGGAGCGGCGAGACCGGAGGCCGGCGGGGGCCGGAGGCACTGTCGACGGAGGCTGAGCCGCGGTGGTGCGGCGACGACGATGTTAAAATTGCACTGATTGCATTTTAAAACGCATAGAAAATCATTAAAAAATGATTTTTTTTTGAATTTTTCTCGGTTTTCGTGCCCATATGGCACTGGAAACCAAATGTTTTTTGCCTCAGAGCCAATTTGTCCAAAATGGACAAACTTTATATGGATTCTGGGGTTTTTGGGCGCTCCGAGCGCAACGATAATGTCTGTTTGAGCCCAAAATGACCAGAAACAAAGGTCTCCCTAAATCCACACAAAAAACTTATGAAAAGCCAGAAAAACCTCCAAATTCTAATACATTTTGACAAAGCACGAACAACCAACAGTAAGATGGCTCTGATACCATGTTAGAATAGGAAAAACCCTATTCTCCCAAGAACACCTGCATGCATAACCTGTTACATGGAGGAAGTGAAGAACAAAAGACTAGAGAAACTATGGAGGCCAAAAGGCCAGAGGAGACATCGTATGCAAAAGAAAACAATATATTAACAATATGTTTCTAGAAATTACAATGTTATGTGAAAAATACTTATAAAAAACAAAGAGGTGAATCCTTATAAAAGGAATCACGAAACCCTAAAAGGGAAAACCTAAGGTTAGCTTAAGCAACTAGAGTGAATAGGCGAGTTAGTAATTAGATCATAATGATTTAATTAATAACCTGAGAGACTATTAATCTAACAATACCCACATCTATTAATATATAGTTTGATCTTCACATGCATAATAGCAGCTAGCTATCATGGAAATTTGAGAAAAACAAGAAATATCAAGAGGATCCATATGTTCAGTGTTTATTTAATAGGTTTGTTCAAATGTGCAGAAATAGGTGAGGGTTTTATTTCTTATTGCTTCATTTAAATATATCATCACATGGAAGAAATTGGGCTCCCACGAGGGTAGAGCCTAGCATGCGATCATGCAACAAAGTCATGCTATAGAATGTTAAGTCACAACTACATGATAACAAATGATGAGATGCTATAGGAAATCAATGATGTCATAATATTATTACTTTTAATGGCAAGAGTACATGAAGAGTGAAGTAGCTTCTACAGGTTTAACCAAAAATCAATGATAGCCTAAGAGTAATCATAGTGACATTTAAGGAGACAAGTTGTCATTCAAGCAAGCATTGCATGTGAACTACAACAAGGAACATTCATATTTAGCGCTCAGATCAAAAGATAGTGCTATTTATTATTTAGGTTCAAGGGTAATAATAAGCCAAGGACAATGTTATACATTGTGAAGAAGACTGCACTTTTATAAACAATAATGAGCAGAGGCAGTGAGCATAATGTTGCCCATACGCTAAATACAGTGATATCCCCAGCACTAGATGGAGTTAAAAAGAAATAGCAGCATCCATGATTGCATCAGGATTATATAAAAAATCAATATAATGTAGAGATATCACCATTTCAAGGAGCAACAATGAATCAAATTAGCAAGGATGTACATTGATAGTCACATTGCCATCCTATGAGAAGTAACAATGGAACCTAATATAAATATAGTTTACATGTCACAAGAACAATTATAAAACCTTGAAAACAATAATTATCTATTATTTAAGCCAAATACAATGGAGTATTCATGATAGCATTTATTGTTCAAGGAAATGGTAACAAAAAGAAGTAGTGACAGTGTTACTATAAGGACAGTGCTGCTACAGAAAAAATTTCAAAGATGGAATCTGTAGCAGTAGGTTCTATCTCTTCAGCAATAGTATTATCAGAGGAAAATAAGGCATTAAAGGAAGACGTAAAGCCTCTCCGAGGATGAATTGATCGTAAGGATGAATTGATCGTAATCCAGAGCTAATATGTTTTGCAATGGAAAACATCAAATTCATAGAACAGATTTGAAGACCAGATATAAGAGAGTTTTATAAGGGGGGAGAATAAAACCTTATGATAGAGGAGATATCAAATCTTTGAGATAAGTTAGTTGAACTGCTTGATTGGAAGCAACAACACGAATTAAGCTCTGGAAAAGGCATGCTTGATCTGGTACAAATGGTTTCTAATGTAGACATGAAAATCTAGAACACATGGATTATGTATGGAAAGAGAAATTATCAAATGGCTAGACATATAGAAGAGATTGAAATACACCTTGCTCGTCTCAAGAGGTTGTTCTCCGAGCAATAAGAAGTGATAAACACGATCAAGGGTGAACCAGAGAATCTATCTAAGGAACAATTAAAACATATTGATGCACAATTCAAACCTCCCTTTCCTTATGGTTTTGAAATTTATTAGGAATATAATCTATGGTGGTGTAAATTATCTTTCAAAGCCTGCCTATGTCAGGATTTATCTGGAGTTCAAAAACCATATTTTGTTGTTTTCTATGCATACAAATATTTTGTAAAATGTTCATCCACAAATGTGGACAGTCATTTAGCCTTTCACAATTGAAATGGCTTCAAACATGGTGTCTTTCTACAAATAAACATTATGCAATGATTTGTGGTATTGGAACAATTCATTCATTAGATCAAGTGCAAAGTATTCCAATATGTTTGTAAACAAGAATGTTGACACTGCTTCAGCTGAACACGATAGGATTGAAGGACATATATCAAGAAATTGTATAGAGCTAAAATAATCAAAGGAATTGTTTTATGCAACCCATGCATTGAAAGCAATAGCCAGACATGTTATGCTATATGCAAAGAGGGAGCTAGAGAACATATTTTTTTTAATCATTTTTGACAAGTTTGAAAGCGTGGGAAACATATTTTCAAAGTATACAGCAAACAAGGATTCCAATCATTAAAATGGCGGCCTTAACAATATGAATGAAGATATTCAGTTTGAGTTCAAAGTTGTGGCGGCCAAGGGAACACAAAAATATGCCTCAAGAATCAAATATTTCATAAGTGTGTTGATCATATGGAGTTTGATTATTTCAGAATGCCATACCTATATATGTGTTGGATTCTGCAGGCTAATCGTTATCAAAACCTTCCAGAAAACCATTGTTTTGGTGACACGGTGGCGTCTAGAGCTCCAGCAGCATAGTAGACAATGCAAAATGAAATGAAAGTGAAGGATTCTTAGGGTTTTGATACCCTATATTGACTACACGGAACACATTTTATGGCTTTCATTTTGTTTTCCCTTCCATTTTTTCCTTTCTCGTGAATCTTATGAGATTTTAATGATTTGTAAGTGATATGTAATATCACTACAAAGGAAAAGATTTAAAGAACAATATTATTAATATGATATTTTTTCATATCATTTTATTAATGTTGTTTAAAAATGTGGAATGTAGGCTTAAAAAAAAAACAATAAGTATTTTATTTTACACAATTTAATAAAAGTTAATAATTAATTTATTATTTATTATTTTGATAAATATTATTAAATTAATAATGCTAGTAAGTGGTTTAAATTATCGCTTAATAAATATTATTAATATAATTAATAGTTATGAGAATAATAAACTATGAATTAAATATTAATTATTATTAAATTAATAAAAGTACTAAAAGCCTTATAATTCATTTATCTAATCAATATCTTGATATTTATTAAATAAATAAATTATAAATCATTTGATATTTGTGATGCAAAATAAGATATTTATTTTTTTACATTTAAAATGTCAGACAGGGATATTTTACAGAGTTATGGTAAAGTGCTAAAGTCGTAGGGATGGGATTGCAAGTCTGTAGGGAGTTATTACATTCTAAAGGTTCCTTATGGGCTGTTTAGAGGATAAGACTGCATTTATTAAGAGCATTTATAATGGTATTGATGAGGCATGACTTTGGGGACACCTTTATACCTTTTTGATGTCCTTTGGAGGGCTCAAAATTGGCCTTGTAGACTGAATTCGACCAAGAAGTTATTGTTGGCATTAATGTTGTAGTTGGTTCCCAAATGCATCAGTATGAGTTGAGGCCTCATTGCAACCAGTTCTTCTTCCCTTTGGCTTGCTGTTTTGTAACTTTTTGTAAGTTCTTAACAGAGGCAAAGTGTTTTTGTAACACATTTCAGAAAGATTAAACAAATTTATAACATCTTTTGACAACAAAATATAGCTTGTGCCTTCTCAATTTTCTGAGTTTATGTATCACATGGTTCCTTATTCAAATATTTATATAGTCATTTGCAATTTGAAAGTTTGCGTGGAATCAAGTCTGAACTGTGAGGAAGCTTTTCTCCTTTTTGGGACTATCATTTTTGTCGTCTTTCAAATTGTTGATGCAAGGATTGTATTATTGAGTTGTGTAGGGAAGCTCTCTGTCACTAGTTATATTGTGTTTTTGTTATTTGTCAAATCTTAATAAATTCATTTTGGTGCATCCCCTTTAGGAATAAAATTTCATTTTATGCATCCTTCTACCCCTTTTCTTCTAAAAAAGTCTTAGTTTAAGGTAATTTAGGTGAGGTGCCAATAAGAACCAGCTTACTCTGGAGGTCAGCTTCCAATATCTGAGCCCTCAATTAGGGAAGTTTTCCCATGTATCACTAGATTGTTGAGTTTACTCAATAGGGTGCATATTACAGTGATAACAGTTGTTGGTACGCCCAGTGGGACTGAGAACTGATTCTCAGTTCTTTTTAGACTTTATGTTGTTGTTGTTTGGTGTGTACAATAGTAGTTTCTGCCTTTGGAGACAAGAAAGAAGTACACATGGTGACTTTGGAGGAATATCTTCTGGTTTTATCAGTTTGAGTGCTGGTATGTTCCAAAGATAATCTATTTTTTTCTAGCTCTTTGAGTGGTTTAATATGTCACAACTTCATGGAAGCATGTTTTATCATTCACTGTATCATGAAAATGCTACCCATGTATCTCCCTATCAACCATATCAAAATAATTATAATACTGGTTTCATGCAAATTGACCCCATTACAACAGGTTACCAACAGTTTCCATATGTTTTCCACCCACACACCCCTGCTCATTCTCCATATCAGCCAACCAATGCATATCAAAAGCCCCAAGAAGACCATTTTATTCCAAGTCAGCCTGGTGGTTCTCAGAATCATCCCCACCATGTTGATTACATGAGCATAAAGGACATGCTGTCAAACTTTCAAGAGCAGATGAGGTGTATTGACAGGCAACAAGAGTATAACTTGCAGCAGGATGAGTGGGTTTACCAGGTTTATTAAAAACAACAGGATATGGAGGCATAAAAAAGACAATAGGAGGAGGATCTTGCAAGGGAGTTGGCCACAAAAAAGGAGCAAGTAAGATTGTTACTTTCTCAAGCCCAAGAGCTAGAGGGTTAGGTAACTTCCCATGTTCCCTGTTTTGTACCACCATCATTTGAAGTAATAAATCAGCCTGTTACAATAGAGTTTCCCAAGAACAAATTTACAATTTTTAAGCCAGGTCCCAAGAACAAATTTCCAAGTTTTAAGCCAGGTCCACTTCTAGAATCCTCCATTAAATCTTCTAAATTTGAAATTCCCAGTTTTAGAGGATTCCTTTCAATGCAAGAGAAGATAATACCCACAAAGGATCAGTCCACCACTTTGCAAGAGAAGATAATACCCACAAAGGAGCAGTCCACCACTCTACAAGAGAAATCTATTCAGGAGATTTGTATACCCCAAGAGACTCCTCAAGTTTCTTAGAGTCCTCTGAGTCGACCTTCTTGTCCTACCACTATTTGCCTTTATCCTAGAGGACCTTTTGTTTACCGAGAGGGTTGGTGTAATGATATAAGAAAGGGTTTTGAGGAAATAGAAGAGAAAATACTTGTAGTTGATGAGTTTTCATGTGATGAAAAGAATAGAAAATCAGGATTGTTGGTGATCAGTGGCGACTGTAATTAGTTGGGGCAGCTGGGCATAGAGCAAGAAAGTGATGCTCAACTTGAACTATGGGTTGATTTATTTAATAAGCTTCCATTTTTTGTTGAAGATAAGGAAGACATGTCATTACCTATGGTTGAAAGTCAACTGGGATAGAAAGGTAACCATCAACAAGGAGGTGATGAAAATAAAAGTTTCATGTTCTTATTTGATGAACTCCCTTGTTATATTGATAAAGATGAGGCAGGCACAACTATGTTCATGCTAACAACCAATTTGGCACATCCAAAAGTTATTGAGAATGACGAGGACTTATTATTCCCCAACAATCAATATGGTACTCAACAAGAAGCATATCTAAAATTTGATGTTTCCCAAGACATTCAAAAGAACTATCATGCTGCTGAAAATGTTCTTATTCAAAAAAGCAAAGAAGATGTAGAGGAGGATGTGTTCTGGGATGAACTAGAGTTGTTTTTATCAGACCTTGATACAAAAATAACATCTCATAGCTTTAAAAGTCAAGAGAAGCATGAACATAATGTGGAGGTAGCCATATTATAGCTAGAGCCACCTAAGCTAGTTCATTTGGATCAACAAAAAGGTGTTGAAGAAGTAGTCCAAAACCCATAGGCCAACAATAGAATCTCTAAGTTTTCTCTTTCAAGAGGATGCCCTATTAGACATCTATCAAGGGTGGAGGAAAAAAAAGAATCACTCCTCATCCTGACACTAAAACATGAATTTCTATCTGGAGACGAGGTCAAAAGAGAGCATGTTCAATCAATCTACACCCTCTCAAGTAGTAGTGTGCATGCACATCATAAAGAGGTTGGTAAAATAGTCTGTGACTTTCTAGAGGAGTTACAATATTTTGTTGAAGTTATATCCAAAATATGTCTTCCTCTAGCTGCCCTTGAATATGTCAATCATTGCAAATTGAGGAGAAAGGAGAGCTATTTTGTAGAAACAGTAAATGGATTTGTTTAAGTTGGTCTCTTTGTTGATTAGTTTAGGGTAGGGTATTTTTCTAGTTTAATAAGTGTTGTTGCATATAGATTAGTCACAGTTTTTATTCCCTAAGTGTTGGTTGCACATTTAGATAATTGTTTCTGAGAAGGGGTAAGCTGTTGTAATGAACTACAATTGCATGAGATAGGCATCCATCATATGAAATAGTGAATACATCTATCCACTGCTGCACATCATACATACCTCCCTCATAGAACTCTAATTAACTACAACAGTTTGAAGAAGATGTACTTTTGTTTCAAACCTATTCTAACCCATCAAGTAAACCTATATCATTCATGACAGTGAGTTTGTTAATTCACTATCACAAATCATACACATATATTGGATGAATTAGGAGAGGCTACAGTGTGGAGGTGAGTTGCATAAATGAAAAAGGTATGTGTTTTTCAGAGGTTTTGTCAAAAGATAAGTGACTCTATTCCCAATGGACTTGTCGAGGCAGCTGGTCTGATATGCTTAGTAGGCAAGCATCACACAGATGTTGCCAGAAATGTTACCCATTTTTATTTCCTAGCTCAATAGAGTGGAGATGGTGACATTTTTAGATAGTTTTAAGGGTGCATCTTGGTTATTATAGTTTTTTTTGTCAAAAGAGAAAGATGTCATAAGGGAACCACAGATAGATGTAACTGTTTTGAATAAACAAGAAGCACACAACATTGCAAGTTTGAAAGAGTGATCTCTTTATTCATAAATGCAAATGAATAATGTCTCACACAAGCCATGAGACTAACCGTAATATGCAAATTTAAAAGAACATATACATTTCCAAATGCTTTAAAAAAGAAAAAAAAGGTAGTAAAGGGCGAGTTGTCATTACCTGGATGAAGAGCCCAACTTGTATTGCTTTGCCTTGTCTTCAGTCCTCTTGCTTGCCTTGCATTGAGTCATTACTTCCTTGTTGCTCCATTACTGCATATGAGAGAGAAAAAATAATGTTAGATCTCATAGATCTAAGCAATGTTGAGTCATCATATACTACATATACCCACATCTATCAACATACAGTTCGATCTTCACATGTATAATAGTAGCTAGCTATCACAGAATTTTGAGAAAAACAAGAAATATCAAGAGGATCCATATGTTCAGTGTTTATTTAACAGGTTTGTTCAAATGTGCAGACACAGGTGAGGGTTTTATTTCTTATTGCTTCATTTATATATATCAGCATGTGGAAAAAAATGGGCTCCCACGAGGGTAGAGCCCAGCATGAGATCATGCAACAAAGTCATGCTACAAAATGTTAAGTCACAAATACAGGATAATAGATGATGATATGCTATAGGAAATCAATGATGTCATAATATTATTACTTTTAACAACAAGAGTACGTGAAGAGTGAAGTAGCTGCTACAGGTTTAACCAAAAATCAATGATAGCCCAAGAGTAATCATTGTGACATTTAAGGAGACAAGTTGTCATTCAAGAAAGCATTGCATGTGAACCACAACATGGAACATTCCTATTTAGCGCTCAGATCAAAAGATAGTGCTATTTATTATTTAGGTTCAAGGGTAATAATAATCCAAGGACAATGTTATACATTGTGAAGAAGACTGCACTTTTATAAACAACAACGAGCAGAGACAGTGAGCATAATGTTGCCCATACGCTAAATACAGTGATATCCCCAACACTATATGGAGTTAAAAAGAAATAGAAGCATCCACGATTGCATCAAGATTGTATAAAAACTCAACATAATGTAGACATATCACCATTTCAAGGAGAAACAATAAATCAAATTAGCAAGGATATACATTGATAGTCACACTGCCATCTTATGAGAAGTAACAATGGAACCTGATATAAATATAGTTTACATGTCACAAGAACAATTATAAAACCTTGAAAATAGTAATTATATGTTTTTTGAGCCAAATACAATGGAGTATTCATGATAGTAGTTATTGTTCAAGGAAATGGTAACAAAAAGTAGTGACAGTGCTACTATAAGGACAGTGTTGCTACAAAAAAAAATCCAAAGATGGAATCTGTAGCAGCAGGTTCTATCTCTTCAGCAACAATACTATTAGAGGAAAATAAGGCTTTAAAGGAAGAAGTAAAGATTCTCCAAGGATGGATTGATCATAATCCAAAGCTAATATGTTTTTCAATGGAAAGCATCAAATTCATAAAACAGATTCGAAGACCAGGTATAGAGAGTTTTATAAGGGGGGAGAACGAAACCTTATGATAGAGGAGATATAAAATCTTCAAGATAAGTTAGTTGAACTGCTTGATTGGAAGCAACAACATGAATTAAGCTTTGGCAAAGGCATGCTTGATCTGGTACAAATGGTTTCTAATGTAGACATGAAAAGCTAGAACCTATGGATTATGCGTGGAAAGACAAATTCTTAGATGGCTAGACATATAGAAGAGATTGAAATACACCTTGATTGTCTCAAGAGGTTGTTCTCCGAGCAACAAGAAGTGATAAACACGATCAAGGGTGAACCAGAGCATCTATCTAAGGAACATCTCAAACATATTGATGCATAATTCAAACCTCCTTTTCCTTCTAGTTTTGAAATTTATTAGGAATATAAGCTATGGTGGTGTAAATTATCTTTTAAAGCCTGCCTATATCGGGATTTATCTGGAGTTCAAAAATCGTATTTTGTTGTTTTCTATGCATAGAAATGTTTTGTAAAATGTTCATCCATAAATGTGGACAATCATTTAGCCTTTCACAATTGAAATGGCTTCTAGCATGGTGTCTTTCTACAAACAAACATTCTGCAACGATTTGTGGTAGTGGAACAATTCATTCATTAGATCAAGTGCAAAGTATTCCAATGTGTTTGTAAACAAGAATGTTGACACTGCTTCATTTGAACATGATAGGATTGAAGGACATATATCAAGAAATTGTATACATAGCTGAAATAATCAATAGAATTATTTTATGCAACCCATGCATTGAAAGTAATAGACAACCATGTTATGCTATATGCAAAGAGGGAGCCAGAGAACATTTTTTGTTTTTTTTTAAAATCATTTTTGACAAGTTTAAAAGTGTGGGCAACATATTTTCAAAGTATACAACAAACAAGGATTCCAATCATTAAAATGACAGCCTCAACAATAGGAATGAAGATATTTAGTTTGAGTTCAAAGCTATGGCGACCAAGGGAACACGAAAATATGCCACAAGATTCAAAGATTTCACAAGTGTGTTGATCATATGGAGTTTGATTATTTTGGAAGGCCATACCTGTATATATGCACTGGAATCTATAGGATAATCTTTATCAAAACCTTCCAGCAAACGCTCATTTTGGTGACATGGTGGCGGCTAGAGCTCCAGCAACAGAGGAGACTATGCAAAATGAATGAAAGTGAAGGATTCTTAGGGTTTTGATACCCTATATTGACTACATGGAACACATTTTATGGCTTTCATTTTATTTTCCCTTCCATTTTGTTTTTCTTTCCCATGAATCTTATGAGACTTTAATGATTTATAAGTGATATGTAATATCACCAAAAAGGAAAAGATTTAAAGAACAATATTATTAAAATGATATTTTTCATATCAATTTATTAATGTTGATTAAAAATGTGGAATGTAGGCTTTTAAAAAAAACAATAAGTATTTTATTTTACATAATTTAATAAAAGTTAATAATTAATTTATTATTTCTTATTTTGATAAATATTATTAAATTAATAATGCTAGTAAGTGGTTTAAATTATCGCTTAATAAATATTATCAATATAATTAATAGTTATGAGAATAATAAACTATGAATTAAATATTAATTATTATTAAATTAATAAAAGTACTAAAACCCTTATAATTCATTTATCTAATAAATATCCTGATATTTAATATTTATTAAATAAATGAATTATAAATCATTGATATTTGTGATGCAAAATAAGATATTTTTTTTTTTTACTTTTAAAAGGTCAGACATGGATATTTTGCAGAGTTATGGCAAAGTGCTAAAGTCATAGGGATGGGATTGAAAGTCTGCAGGGAGTTATTACATTCTAGAGGTTCCTTACAGACTGTTTAGAGGATAGGAATGTATTTATTAAGAGAATTTATAATGGTATTGATGAGGCATGACTTTGGGGACACCTTTATACCTTTTTGAAGTCCTTTGGAGGGCTCAAAATTAGCCTTGCAGACTGAATTCGACTAAGAAGTTATTGCTAGCATTAATGATGTAGTTGGTTCTCAAATGCATAAGTATGAGCTGAGGCCTCATTGTAACCAATTCTTCTTCCCTTTGGCTTGTTGTTTTGTAACTTTTCCTAAGTTCTTGACAGAGGCAAAGTGTTTTTGTAACCCATTTTAGAAAGATTATACAGATTTGTAAAATCTTTTGACAGTGAAATATAGCTTGTGCCTTCTCAATTTTCTAAGTTTGTGTATCACATGGTGCCTTGTTCAAAGATTTATATAGTCATTTGCAGTTTGAAAGTTTGTGTGGAATAAAGTCTGAACTGTGAGGAAGCTTTTCTCCTTTTCGGGACTATTATTTTTTCCTTCTTTTAAATTGTTGATGCAAGGACTGTATTATTGAGTTGTGTAGGGAAGCTCTTTGTCACTAGTTATATTATGTTTTTTTTATTTGTCAAATCTCAAAGAATTCATTTTGGTGCATCCCCTTTAGGAACAAAATTTCATTTTTATGCATCCTTCTACCCCTTTTCTTCTAAAAAAAGTCTTAGTTTAAGGTAATTTAGGTGAGGTGCCAATAAGAACCAGCTTACTCTGGAGGTCAGCTTCCAATATCTGAGCCCTCAATCAGGGAAGTTTTCCCATGTATCACTAGATTGTTGATTTTACTCAACATGGTGCAGATTTAAGTGATAGCAGCTAACCCCAAGCATAAGTGCTATCAAAGAACATGAAGAATGTGTTGAGGAGGACCTCATTAGAAACACCTTGGAAGATGAAGAGGTAGCAAGAAGAGCTACATAATATCAAGATTTGATAGGCTTGGAGCAATAAATGAAGAAGGCAGGATTCCATTCAGAGGTTTTTTCCCAGAAGTGCCATATCTGGGAAGACTCTCAAAGATGATTGAGTGTTATCAAACTTTGTATAACCAATTAGAGGGTCTGAATGAGGACAAGCAAAGAGGTCTTGAGAAGCACTCATCCTTAGAGTATGAAGAGGATAGTGAGGGATGATACTTAGTTCATAGCCCTCCTCCCATAGATCAACCACCTACAGTGGAACAGAGCATAGAGGTTGACCTTACAAAGTTTCCTGATACTTAGGTGACTAATGAGCCCCCAAGGAAAAAACAAAGAGTGGAACAAGGGGAGCCATCTCAAGTAGAGATCCAAGGAAATAAAAGGGACAAAGTAAGTGACTTAATTATTAGTGACAAGAGTTTCACCACCAACTTAGAAAGAAGATTAGAGAAGGGAAGAAATTGGAAAAGGATATCCAAGAAGAAGTGGATTTGCCTCTTCAATTATGTCAAGATGAGAGAGAGCTCCATCAAGAGGAATTCTTAACTGATGATGCTTTCATCAAGACTGATGAATTTAAGAATTTCTTGATATGGAGGAAGCAGCAAGAAGTAGGAGCCCAATTGAAATTGACTAGGGGAGAAATTGTATAGAGTGAGGCTTTGTAATCCTTGACAACTTATGATCTAGAGAATGAGACAATAACCTTTGAAGAACCAAGACAATTAGTCAAGTCCAGTGGGATTCTGCTTGTGCCTGGGCGAGATTTGGCCTCTTCTTTCATCATTGATCAAATCATAAAGCAACCAAATGCTAGCTTGTCTTCTGAGACACAAATTGGGGAGATGATCAGGGGATGTGGATATGATCCAATATCCCAAACACTAGCCATGTGGTCTCTGGCACCAAGGAAATAAAAGCCTTCCTTGGTTAGTGTAGAAGAGAAGATGGATGGGGATAATATCATCTAGACAATCTAGAACATTGCAGATTTAGAGATTTCCCAGGCTGTCACCCACTTCTCCAACCTTAATCAAGCAAAGATAGAACAACTCTCTGCAAGGTATGCAAAATTATTTGACGAGTCTATTGCTATCATTAAGGATAGGGAAAGATGCTTGATCCAAATCAATTCATTATAGGGGAAATTGGAGGTGTTGAATAAAAAGATAGAAGAGTCTCCCAAAGATATCCCCACTCTATCCAAAGAAGTTGTGTCTATTCAAATAGAGATTACAGAGGACTTCCCACAAGAAATAGGGCAGCCAAGCCAAATTAGAATGAAGTGGCATTAAGTGCCTTATTGAATATCTTACAACACATGATAGATATCCTAAAGGGAAAAGTGGACCTGGTACACAAAGCTTATAGAAAGCTACCTAGGCTAAAGATAGAGGTTAAAACCCACATCGCAACTTTGGATCCATATTTTGGCACTTGGTCAAGCAGGGGATCACTTTTTGAAAGACTTGAAGCTTTTCAGCCACACAGGACAGATATCCCCGAGATAGTTTTTCAAGTGGGAGAAATGATTGAGAAGATTGGCACAACATTGTCATTCTTCAAGGGCATGGCCAATCAAATACAAGCAAGGGTCAATATGTTTGGCCCAGATTTTAATAGATTTATTCCTCTAGTTAAGAGAGAAGATGATAAGATCAAATCAATGGAAGAATGAAGAAATGAGTTTGATACTCTACTGCCTAGTAAAGAGGCATTCATAAGAGATGATAGTGTCCTAGACATGGACAGATTTAATAGAGCCTTGGACGAAGCCTTTAAAGCATAAACAAACTTTATGAATCTTGTTAGAGATGTCAAGGCTATAACTAATGCCAGATGGGAGAGGCAAAAATTACAGTTACAAGGTTTGCAAAGTTTTAATTGGCCTTCAAAGGATGAATTCACATAGTGGGACAACATCACCAATCTAAAGAAGAAGAAGAAGAATCCAACAACTATTGACTTGAATGTGATGGATGAGGAGTAAAGTGACACTTGGCACCTGATCAATGAGCACAGAGAGGATAATCATCAACAAGGCTAGTATAAGTTAGCATGTTTTGGTGGTCACTGGGTCTCACAACAATCTCAAGAGGTTACCCAAAATATTTTTGGACAAAAGTGCCAACTGCCAAGGATTTGGAATCATTTCAAATCAGCTACTCAAGTGTTTCTTCTCCACCGAATGAAGATGTAACTGTATTTTTGTTTTCTAGTAACTTTTTAGGTTTTGCCTAGCCATCTGAAGCTTGTTGCATCATTTCTCTTTAAGGATTCCAAGATGGCTAGTTCTCTCTATAAATAGAAAGTTGTAATATATTGTAAAGGATGGTGAATTCAAAACTACGAGGCAGACTTCTAAATTTTGTCTAGTTTCAAGCTTTTTGTCTCTCTGAATGTATTGAAGCAAAAGTATATTAATAAAATAAAATAGAGTTTCTTGTTCCACATCTATGATGTCTTCTTGTGTTTATGTTTATGCTCTTGTATGTTTAATTTGTAAGTCATTTTAAATCTACTAGTTATAAGGTAACTGTGCAACTATTTGTGAGTTTCTTTCAAGGAGGGAGTAAATCTTATAAGTAGTTCTAGAGGGCTAGATATTAGTGTAAGAATTTGATACATGGGTGTGGGAATGATAAGGTGGTTTGTAAGGCACTCCATCAGAGTTTCACGTGTGTTTCAATTAATTAATTTTTGTGAATATGTATCTTAATTGACTCTTTTCCTTGGATTAGGCACTGGTCTAGGTTTTGATTAGTAGTTATCATCATCAATATTAAATCTAAATAATCTTTTAATTTTATGTTATTAAGAACATTCATGTTAATCAATTGTATTGAAGGATATAGTTCACTTTATTGATTCCTTAGAGAGATAATCATTAGGTTAGCCTTCATGAGTCTAGAACTCTAAAAAGAATAAGGATGAGAATCCCTATATCACTGTTATTTTCCCTTGTCAAGTTCATGGTCTGGCTTGTTAAGCTCTGCATAAGATTGGTTTTGTTCATTTGTAAGATGTGCTATCAATCATTGCAGTAAAAGGAAAGAGACAAATTAGTGTAACCCTTGATCTACTGTTAAAAGTTACTGAGAAGCAGTAAACTATGAAAGGTACAACTTCCTGAGTCTGTGGAGCTCAAAGAAGGAGGATACATCCTCATCAATTAGACTTTTACTTGTATGAATAAAGAGTTGGGAATCTAAGAGTCAAACATAATTTCTATATTGAGATTCTACAAGAATAAGTACTAACAGAGTGTGGGAATCATTTGTTCAAATATCCCTTTGGTAGGACAAATAGCAGCTACGGTGACCCAACTCTTCAGGTTGACTGTGATCTTAACATAAATATGCCTCTACTTAATATCAGTGGCTACCAGTACTATCTAATCGAACCTTTTGGCCACCGGAAAGAGGGACCTGTCAATCACATGAGAATAGTTGACAAAAATATGTGGGGAGGTTCTTGTGACCTGTCGAGAAGCAACCATACAATGGAATTATAGTCTAGCCCTCAGTTTCACATTTTTTATGAATGCATGAATATAAGTCTACGAGGAGAGTGTGGACAAGAGTGCATTATAGTGGCATCTTGAGCATAAATGGATATCCCTCTCTATCACAGACATCACATCTATGATGCCATCTCCAAGTCACTAACAACAACAGTTGATTCTTCACTTGGATAGTTCTGCATGTGGAGATTTAAAAATTTTAGATTCAGATTAATATTTCCATAGATGTGATGTGTGTGAAAGAGAGGGATTTTTGTTGATTCTCAAGATGCCACTGTAATGCACTCTCCTCAATACTCTGAATCATTAACCGTTTCTCTTCCACCATTAACAGAGGGTAACATATAGAGAGGTTAGCCTCATAAATTTCATTTCCTTAAGTTCTACTTAGCAAATAAAATAGACAAGAAATAAGGGAGTATGGGGAGTTGTGCACAGTAAGAGAGGTATGGAACAAAATGCCCAACATGGCTATTCACTATGAAATTTTTGACATATATTTAAAAGGCACCAGTAAAAAAATTTTGATCAGATGTTTGTTCTTTCAAGCATCAACCAACTTCAAGCATAAGATGTCAGGGTTCAGTTGTTGCTTGGACAACCCTGTAGCCAACTCCAAATATTAGTCATGAACAAAGTATACCACAAGGGCCCATGCCCTCTTTGCATCCATTTTGTGTTTGATACAATTCCCCAATTCTCGATGCAGTATAAATGGATGCACAATTTGTGGATTGTTAGGATAACCAAGCCAGTCTCCTTGAGTAGACACAAACCCATGCCCCATCATGACACAATGCAAAATTTAATCCATACCCACTCAACATTCCAAAAACATGCATCTCTCCATGATATGGATAACTTCATCCTTGGGAGAAAAAGGAAGTCCCCATGCATAAAATAATGCAACAATGTATGCATTTGTGCAGCACCAGAAGTTAGAAATGACATATTTCGCACCCATGATCGCTTTGATCACTTCAATTAAGAAAGGGTGTTGTGAAATGAAAATGTGGCCAAGTCATTCTTCCATTACCAGCCCCTTGAATGAAATTTGTTGCTTCGTGGCACCAAAGGTGAAGTTTTCTTCCATGGCACACAAATTCTCCTCACACCTCACAACCACCTGTCTCTATTATCGCCAAGAAAAAATATTCAATTGGGTTGCATCTCAAGGAATGTATAGTACCAACATTTCTTCATAGTAAATGCACAATAAATTTGGTATGTACCTTGCCAACATTTGGAAAGCCCATTGTTCGTCACCTTGTTAGCATTCATTTCATTCTGGTCGCCAAAACAAGATTTCCTTCACTGCAATCGTCCCAGCATTATCATCTAATTTGGTAGATGATGTCACGTCCCCATCGGATAGTTTATTGCCACCTCATCGTGCCACCTCAATCACCAACTTGGAAAACACATCAACCAAACCGTCACCTTCCCAATATATGTGTGTAATTTTGAATTTTTGAAAGGTGAGTAGTTTTCTTTGGATGATTGAGACAATTTTTTGTAGTCTCCATGTGCAAGCCTTTCCATTCACAATTTAATTGAAAATGACCTCAGAATCACCCTCTAGATGTAACTTGTCGACCTAGAGTCTTTGCGCCATTTTGACCCCCATTAGTGTTGCATGGGCTTCAGTGACGTTGTTTGTCTCATTGCCCAACATTCTAAGCTCAATCTAAATTATATATCCCTCTGAGTCCAGAGCAACACATCCAATTCCTGATGGTTCTAGGTTACTCTTCACCACCCCTTCAAAATTTACCTTCACCCCCCCTTCTTTTGGATATTCCCACCATACTTCCTCCCTCCTTATTTTATTTTTTGGGGCGTTACACACTCTTTGTATAATATAAAATAATTTTATATTAGGATTGGAGTAAGATTATGATTGGATATCATAATTATATATAAAAATATAATATTATTGTTAGAAATAATGGGAAGTGTGTACTGAGAGGGGAGGGGTGAATCGATACCTCTAAAACTTTTAGTTAATTGACCTTTAACCTTATGTAATCAAATCTTTGCTTTACCGATCACATTTTCTATTCTTTCTTTATGCATGTGATATCAATTCATAATCTTAATTGTATGTAGACATTCGTAGAAACATTCATGAAAGTAATAACACATAACACAAGATATGGTGATGCAAAAAACCTCTGTTAGAAGGTAAAAACTGCGGTGGGGATGGCACCCACAAAAACTTCACTATCTTCATATTGGAAGGGGCCAGTTAAGGCTTACAATTTTGATCACTTCTGATGATATACCCTATTAGGAGTATTATGTGGAGACTGGTTAAGGTCTACTCTTTTAAGAGCTTTAGCAACACTATTTAGTGTGCACTCAGTTAAGATATTTATGATAGGATTGTTAAATCCACCTTTCTTGAAAGGATTTCTTCTATTTTCTACACTTGTTAGAATGCAGACAAAAATACTCATTAACCTGAGTGAATGCAGTCTACAATTTCTGGTTACATATCCATTCAAGATTACATGTATAAATGTATCACATAATGTGATTGATTAATACCTATGTTGCTCGATAGCCTTGGTTTTTGGTTCTTGATAACCAAATTCATCTTTTATTGTTCCGCTTCTTGAAACTCTCAGTCTGTCCATAGATGTGCTTGTTGGTCCACAAGGCATATTTCAGTTTTGTGTGCCAATCCTAGGGGTTATCATCTAGGAGATATTTGATCACTATTGTCAAATTCTTGTTGGTATACTTAGGTACTCTGTTGCCTTGTGGATAGTAATTAGAAGAGAATTTGACAATTGCCTAGTTTTTGAAGGCCCATTGCGTGAGCGAGGTGCAGGAGAAAGAGGGAGCATTGTCACATACCAGATAAAATGGAATTACAAACCTAGTGATGATGTGCTCCTCCAAAAACTTGGTCACAACCTCTGTGGTGCAATTCTTCTATGCTTGGGCCTTCGTCCAACGTGTATAGTAATCGGTGGCGGTTAGTGTATAGTCAGAAAATGGAAGCACTTCCATTATAGACATGTTTATCCTTCTGAGTAAGTGGTTTGGGGTCATGGAAAGTGCCTTGAATGGGTTCCTAACCTTAACATGGCTTCCCCCCTATTCTGTCCCTCTTTCCACTCCTGTTTAGCCTGATTTCTGCATTCTGAACTGCAGACTGGTGATTCTGCGCTTCAAGGTCAAGGTCGACTGTTTTGGTCTATGTCAACCTTGAGCCTGACCTAGGTTAGGGTCAACCTCGACCTTGACCTAGGTTAGGGTCAAACTTGACCCTGACCTAGGTCAAGGTCAACCTCGACCTTGACCTAGGGTTCAGATCCCGGGGTCTCACAGTTTTTGGAGGTCGGCCTTTGCAAAAAGTATTTCCCA
>MU225196.1:1246452-1281008 GCA_018584345.1 Thuja plicata
CCACGTTAAAATCCTTGTGTTATGTGTGTATGGTTTATTACTTTACTATTTTACATTTCACATATGCATTTCTAGATTTATCGGTATACTCTGCATATTTACTGAGTGTCGGTAAATAAGTTTTACTGCTTATCGGTAATAAGGGAGAATAAGGTCAGAAAAAGGAAAACTGACGGACAGTTAATTATTATAAAGTATTTCATGGCATGCATCTTGTAAGGGACATAATAATCTGAGGTTTACTTGATTGGTGGTTAGAATAAAGAAAAGTTTTTGAAGCCACTGATTCACCCCTCCTCTTATTTATTACTAATAATTGGTATCAGAGCTTGTGTTCTTAGAAGGAGGGTTTCAAGACCTAAGTCAAGATCACAAGATGAAGAGACGAGATGTGCCCAAGTTGAACACAGACAACTTTGCTTCATGGCAAAGTAGGATAAGACTCCACTTATCAGGTATTGGCAATGATGTTACTGAATACTTAGATACTAAATATGTGTTGCCTACAGGAGATTTGACAGTAGATCAATTGAGAGATAAGCATGAGCTTAACTGCATGGTTATAGAGCCTTCTTCCTCACTCTCCGATGCTAAATTTGAAGATGTTAAGGATTGCAAAACTGCAAAGAAAATGTGGGACAAACTGAAGCTTGAACGTGGAGGTGATACAAATGTTCTGAGAGCCAAGGCAGAAAGCCTTAGAGGAAAATTTGATGATCTCAGAATGAAGGAAGGAGAAAACATCACACAGTACAACACAAGAATAAAAGAAGTAGTCAATGCTATACGAGGTGTTGGAGGTACACTTGAAGAGGAGATAGTGGTAAGAAAAATCTTAAGAACCTTACTGCCTGTATATGCTATTAGAGTTTCTGCTATTCAAGAAATAAGAGTAGTAGCAAACAACATAGTTACTCTTGATAGTTTAATTAGTAGACTGATTTCATTTGAGATGAATAACTTTGATAATAGTGTCTTACCAAACTTAGAGTTTGCATTTAAGTCTTCTATGAGAATAAGCAAATCAAGTCAAAGACACACATCTAGAAGAGATAGTGAAAGTGAAAGTGAAGAAGAAGATCTAGCTGAAATAGAAGCACTCATGGCAAGGAGAATGCATAGAGGCAAAGGTAAATACAAAGGCAAGTTACCACTTGTATGCTTTAATTGAAGAGAGATTGGACACTTCACTGCAAGATGTCCTAACAGAAGAAAAGATGACAAAGGGAATGACAAATCTTTTGAGAAGAAATCTGACATAGGTGATAACAAGGATTATAGAAGTTATCGACAATTAGAAAGAAGAGATACCTGAGACTACAAGGATAAAGGAAAGAAGGCTAGCTACCTAGCTGCTTGCAAAGATGAAGATACTGACACCGAACCTAATGAAGACATCGAGATGGTATTTGTAGCTGTGAAAGATGATTCAGATGAAGATGAAAGGTATGTAGAAACTGCACTCATATCTAAGGTTAGTAAGAATGACATCTGGATTATAGCTAGTGGATTCACTCACCACATGACCGACAACAAAGAAAAGTTTAATACTTTTGAGTATTATAATGGTGGTACTTTAAGAATGGTTAATGATACACCTTGTCTGGTTGAAGGTAAAGGAACTATAATGTTGAATAACCTGATTAAATGTGAAAATGCTTATTGGGTAAAAGTATTGAATTATAATCTATTGAGTGTTTATCCGCTGAATAATTTAGGTTACAGAGTAGCATTTGAGAATAAGAAGGCAAAGATCTTCAATGAATCAGGAAAACTGATTGGTACCGGTGAACAGACAAAAGGTAACTTATTCTATCTAAATGATACTAACACCACTTGCTTAATGACTAGAAACAAAGACATATGGTTGTGGCACAAAATATTGTGTCATTTGAATTTTGACAACATGATAAAAATAAGAAGAAGAAGAAATGTAAGAGGCTTACCAGCGATGACAAAGCCAGACGACATCATGTGCAAAAATTGTCAAAAAGGTAAAATGACAAAGTCTAGTTTCAAAAGTAAAACCCATACATCTGATGATATTCTAGAATTAGTCCATACTGATTTATGTGGACCTATGATGACAAAGAGCTATTATGGAGATAAATATTTTATTCTCTTTATTGATGATTACTCTAGAATGATGACAGTTATGTTTCTAAAAGAAAAATCTGAAGCATTCAAGATGTTTAAGTAGTATAAGGCTATGGTAGAAAAACAAAGTGGTAAGGATTTGAAATATTTGAGATCAGATAGAGGAGGAGAATTTATATTAGATGAATTCACTAATTTCTGTAATGAGCATGGTATAAAAAGATAGGTTTCTGCACCAAGAACACCACAACAAAATGGGATTGCTGAGAGAAGGAACAGATCAATAGTTGATTGTGCAAGAATAGTGATGATAGAGAAAGGCATCACCCAAATATTTAGGAGGGAAGCTGTCAACACTGCTATCTATACACTTAACAAAGTACAATTGAAGAAATACACAAAGAAGACACCTTATGAGATATGGTATGGTAAAACACCCTATGTAAGTTACTTGAAGATCTTTGGTAGTCAATGTTATGTCTTAAAGGATGATAGAAATGGAAAGCTTGACACCAAAAGTGATGAAGGTATTTTTCTGGGGTATTCTACCAAAAGAAAATCTTTTAAATGTCTTATCAATTCCTCTAACAAAATAGTTGAAAGTGCAAATGTAAAGATTGATGAGTTTGCAGAAAAGAATGAGCTGGAAAGCACAAAAGAACCTGAAGACTACAACAAGTTTGTATATTGTGAAGAACCCAACAATCTATCCGAGCAATAGTGATTAATCCCTGAACAACAGAGTGTTGCAACCGACGGTCAGACTGCTGTTACTGATGGTCAGGATAATAATCAAGAAAATGTGCAAGGTAATGAAGAACAGAATGAAGATCAGGATAATGATCAAGCTGATAGACAAAGAACTATACTTGTACTTGCAATATATGTAAGAAGGAACCATCCAGAGATCCAGATCATAGGAGATAAGAAAGATGGTACAAAAACATGAAGTAAGTCTTTAACCTCAAATTGTTTAATTTGTGAGTTTGAGCCAAAATCTGTCAATACTGCACTAGATAAAGAAGAATGGATAAGTGCTATGAATGATGAGATTGAGCAAATTGAGAAGAACCAAAACATGGTCACTTGTGCCAAGACCAGATGAAAAGTATGTCATCGGTACAAAATGGATATTTAGGAATAAGTTGAACAAGAATGGTGAAGTCACAAGGAACAAAGCAAGACTAGTATGCAAGGGGTATGCACAAGAAGAAGGCATAGACTATGGAGAAACCTTTGCACCCATTGTTAGGCTAGAAGGATTAAGAATACTACTTTCTTATGCTGCATTCAAAGGATTCAAAGTATATCAAATGGATGTCAAGTCAACATTCCTAAATGGAATACTTGAAGAAGAGGTATACATTGAGCAACTAGAAGGGTTTTGTTGATCCAGACAAGAGGAACATGGTATGTAGACTTCACAAAGCCTTGTATGGATTAAAACAAGCTCCTAGAGCCTGGTATGAATGACTTCAATCCTATCTAATAAGTATTGGATTCATAAGGACTAGTGAAAATAGTAATCTTTATTTGAAAGAAGATACTGATGCTAACACTTTGATTGCTGAAATATTTGTTGATGACATCATATTTGGAGGAAATGATATGCTACGCAAATCATTTGCTGATGAGATGAGCAAAGAATTTGAGATGTCTATGTTTGGAGAGATCAAGTTCTTTCTTGGTCCACAAATCATACAAAAAAGTGAAGGTATTTTCATTACACAGTCCAAATACATCAAAGAGGTCCTGGAAATATTCAAGATGGAAGATTCCAAACCAGTTGGAACACCGATGGCTACTGGATGTAAGTTAACAAAGGAAGACAAGACAACAGAGATAAATTAGCCTTTGTATAGATCAATGATTGGAAAACTCATGTATGTTGTACACACTAGACCAAATATTGCACATGCAGTAGGAATTGTTGCTAGATTTTTTGCTAACCCTAGGGAATCACATATGACTGCTGTGAAAAGAATCCTAAGATATCTGAAGAATACTGAGGAATTTGGCTTATGGTATAAAAGAGAAGGCAAATTTGAACTAAAAGTGTTTACCGACGCTGATTGGGATGGAAATCTTGATGACCGGAAGAGCACAGCTGGAGGAGCATTCTTTATGGGTGACAGAATTGTCACATGGATTAGCAAGAAGCAGGGATGCATCTCACAGTCTATTGCAGAAGAAGAATATGTTGTTGCTGCTGTAAATTGCTCAAATATTGCATGGATCAAACAGTTGCTAGAAGGCGTGCATATGAAAATATCAGAACTAGTGATTATCTATTGTGATAACACTAGTGCAATAAATATTTCTAAGAATCTAGTCATGCATTTCAAGACTAAACACATTGCCATCAAGTATCATTACTTAAGAGAACAAGTTCAAGAAAAAGAGGTGATACTTGAGTATGTGCAATCAAAAGAACAATTAGCTGATATCTTCACCAAGCCACTGCCCAAGGATACATTTGAGTACCTAAGAAAGAGACTTGGGGTCAAACCCTTGTCTACCAGTCAGTAAAAGAATGAAGGCTACATCAACCTATATATTATCAGAATATCATTCATGTTTATGCAAGCAAAAAGATGAACTTCAAAGCTACATCTATATACAGAAAGGTATATATCAGGACCAAGCACCAGAGCATATTGTTTTATTGTTGATGGATAAGGGAAATTCAAGGAATATATTATGGATGAAAGAGATGATTATTTGACATTAATGTTCGATATCTGTAAGATATTTGTTTGGCATTGTTGTCAAAGGGAGAGAAAGTTTCCATATTTTCACAGTCTTCAAAAAAAGAGGAAAGATTATCCATTATCAGATTAATCCAAAAGGGAGAGATTATATCTAAAGGGAGAGTTTCTGACAAGAGACAGAGACATCAATGAAGTAGAATTGTCAAAAGAGAGATATCGAAACAAGGAAAGGATGCAACACATCAGAACAAGAAACACAGAGAACTGCAAGAATCAAATCTAAGCTAATACAGAGCTTACTGACAGTCAGCTATTTTTATCGGTTATCAAAATAAACTATTTGGTAGTTTGATGAATCTCAAAAATTGTATTTCATATTGTATTAGAAATAATATAGCATGATAATATTGTATGTTTCCATCAATGCCAAAGGGAGAGATTGATGACATAATTGATGAAATGCTTGATAATGTTAAGTTGAAGATAATGCAAGACATTAAATTAGTTAATGGTTTGTATTGTCATTGATGTCAACTTGATATCATCTGTATGGTCATGTATATAATGCCAAAGACTGCAGAGAATCAATGGAACAAAGATTATGCTTTCAGCAATGCATAAAAGTCAAGTATTCACTAAGTGATAGATAACATTGACGAAGTGCACACCATCGATAAAGGCAAAGAACCATAGTCATAGTGATACCCGATGAGGAGAAGACAATATTTCCTGACAAAGAAAAATCACAGGATGCCCGACGAGCTGAGAATAGAGTTGCCCGACGAGTAAAATCCAATGATGCCCAACGGATGGAGATCCTGAAGCTGACTAGAGTCACACCAACGGAACTAGCAGTTCTCACCGATGACTAACTACAAAGTTAACTGAAAAAATAGAGAGTTCAAAAAATGACAAAATATCTAGCTGACAAGAGCTAAAAGATAGACTTAACTGGTTGTTTTCATTGTTTTATTTGACCAGAGTTAAGTGATTGATTTAAAGAAGATTTGTACAGTTGGCATAAAGATAACTAGGAGATAAATAAGGAGTTAAGATTTAAATCAGATTGGCTGGATTGTTTTTCATGCCAAGAATCAAGGAACGGTGAATATCATGTCTATATAAGAGACAAGCTTAATTTATTTCCGTAACACACGAAGAGGGGGAGTGAATAGAAAGAGGATGTTGAAGAGAAACTGATGAAGGATAACTTCATACAGTCCTGATCAATCAAGCTGAAGGAGAGCTAAAGAATTCTGTAGACACTGATGAACAGTGAAGGATAGAATCGCATAGAAAAAAGTGTGGAGAACAATTGATACATTGATTAGAGAGGTAATGTACTTAAATAGATCCAAAAATCTGCAATTCAAGTTGCATTAGAAATAGGTCATTGTGTTTCAGTTTAACCATTGAAGCATCAAGTCTCTTAACAGAGCAGGACTTAACAGTCTTCTATATATTGAGGTACATCCCAAGGAGTGCCACAAAGGTTGATTCATGAAAGTAGCACTAGATTTGCATAAAGCCTATTGACAATCTAAGAAGGAGGCTGATTCAAGGATGGTAGCAAACTGAGTTTCTCAATACTAAGTGACAACCTCTATGTATAAAATCCTCTAACAAGGTCACACCTAACAGTGTGTTTGTAACCTCTAACAGGGTTGGCTCCTAACAGGGCTCACTTCAGAAGAGTGAAAATTTGGGGTACCTGTCCCAATGGTTTTTTCCCTTAACAAGGTTTCCACATTAAAATCCTTGTGTTATGTGTGTATGGTTTATTACTTTACTATTTTACATTTCACATATGCATTTCTGGATTTATCGGTATACTCTACATATTTACCGAGTGTCAGTAAATAAGTTTTACTGCATATCGGTAATCATGGAGAATAAGGTCAGAAAAGGAAAACTGATAGACAATTAATTATTATAAAGTATTTCATGGCATGCATCTTGTAAGGGACATAATAATCTGAGGTTTATTTGATTGGTGGTTAGAATAAATAAAAGTTTTTGAAGTCACTGATTCACCCCCCCTCTCAGTTATTACTAATACATAATTCTAAATCTAGTTAAGATATCAGTGGTATACTTTTCTTGATTTAGAAAGATGTAGTTTTCCTTTTGACTTACTTCCAACTCTAGAAAAGAGTGTAAAAGGCCCAAGTCCTTCATATCAAATTCAACAGCAAGGTCTTGTTTGCATTTAGCAATTAGATGATCTTCACCTATTATTAAAAGATCATCAACATAAAGAACCAATATGATCATATCACCTTTATAAGTTTTCAAAATAAATGTTAGGATTTGCCTCATTCTTGAAGTATCCTAGTTTAGTTAGATAGTTGTCTATTCTTGCATACCAAGCTATAGAGCCTTTTTTTAGTCCATAGAGAGCCCTTTTAAGTTTGCAGACATAATGTGTTTTGTCATGTATAGTGAACCCTTCTGGTTGTTCTATATACACTTCTTATTCAATTGAACCATTCAGGAAGGTTGTCTTAACATCCATATAATGTATCTTCCATCCTTTAGAAGTTGCAATTGCAATGATGGTTCTTACTAAAGTATATCTAGAAACCGGTGCAAATGTCTCTTTATAGTCAATTCCAACTTTCTGTGAGAATCCCCTTGCAACAAATCGAGCTTTATGTTTTTCAATGCTACCATCAGGTGCATATTTGTTTTTGAACAACCATTTAGAAGAAACAACTGATTTGCCTTTAAGTCTAGGTACTACATCCCAAACATCATTTTTTAGTATGGATTGATACTCTTCAATCATGGCATATTTCCAGGCTTGACTTGCTAAGGCTTCCTTAGCATCAATTGGTTCTTGATTTGTAAGCTCTGTTAACAATGCTGCATAACATTTTTGTGTTCTAGTTCTTTTATTTTCTTTGAACATTTCATCTGGTTCCACATTGTTTTATTCAAACATTTTCCTTGCCCATAGTGGTCTTTTCTTGTTATAGACATCTTCATCATTTAGATTTGGAGGTTCAAGTTCTTCTAAGATATTCTCCCTCTTAATTTTAGCAGGGGGTTCTTCTTCTGATTCTAAGTTTTGATTATCTTTAGAATCTCTGCATGTATTGCTTTCATCAAATTTTACATCTCTGCTTATTTCAACTGACCTTTGTCCTAGAATGTATATGCGATATCCTTTGCATTTTTCACTATAGCCCACTAGAATACCTCTTTTTTGAGATGGTTCTAGTTTGGTCCTTTTTTCTTTTGGAACATGAATATAAACTGGGCATCCAAATATTCTGAGATGACTTAAGTCTGGTTTGTTTCCAGTGAAAGATTCTTCAGGAATTATATCTTTTAGACTAGAGTGTGGACATCTATTTTGTATATATACTGTAGTATTTGAAGCTTCTGCCCAAAATGAGACATGGATGTTTTGGTCATGTATCGTGGCTTTAGCTACTTCTATTATCATTCTGTTCTTTCTTTCTACTACTCCATTATGTTGAGGATTATATGGCATAGTATACTCCCTCTTAATCCCAACAGAATTGCAGAATTCTTTAAAGATTTTAGGTGTGTATTCACCCCCATTATTTGATCTTAGTATTTTGATTTTCTTCCTATTTGATTTTCTACTAAAGCTTTGAATTATTTGAACTTAGATAGTACTTCAATTGATTCTTTTAGCTTCAAGAAGTATATACAAGTTTTCTGAGAGAAATCATCAATGAATATTATGTAGTATAGAGATCCCATTAGGGAAGGTGTTGACATGGGCCCACATAGATCAGATGGAATAAGTTCTAAAATGTCTTTAGACTTGTGTTCACTAGAAGGGAATGAACTTTTAATATTTTTTCCTAGTGCACAACCTTTACAAATGCCAGAGTATTTTGATTCTATATTAGGTATTCCTGAGGTTATTTTATTTATGATAGGTAGAGCACTATAACCTATGTGACCTAACCTCTTATGCCATAATTCATTTCTATGAGAAATTTCATGGTTTAATACAACCTTTTGATCACAACCTTTTGATCATATAGTAGTTTATATAAGCTACCATCTCTAGATCCTATTGTTACAACATTTTTTATATTTGAATTTTTAGGCCAAGTAAGAACTTTATCTTCATTAAATGTGAATCTATATCCTTGATCAGCTAGCCCTAAAATAGATATTAGGTTTCTTTTAATTCCTAGTACAAACAGAACATCTTTTAAATGTAATGTTACCCTACTTCCTAGTTTGATTGAACAAGTCCCAATTCCTTTCACGGGGTAGGTGGAGTTATCACCAATGGTGAATTCTTTAGAAGAATGTCCTTCAAGATCTTCAAAATAATTCTTGAATCCAGGTATGTGTCTAGAAGCTCCACTATCAATTATCCAGGTGTTCTTATTTGTATTAAGTTCACCTGATAATGCTAGAAAGAATAGTGAATTATCTTCTTTGGTTTCAGCTATATTTGATTTTCCTTTATTTCTGGTAGGACATTCTCTATGAGTGTGCCCATATTTGTCGCATCTGTAACATTGAACCTTCGATTTGTCTTTCATATAAGATTTATTTGAGAAGTTGGCATTATTAGAAAAAAAATTATTTCCTTTCCTCTTGAAGAACTTCTTCTTCTTGTTGAAAGTATTTATTTGTAGTGCTTGAATCTCACTTCCCTTATTTGGTCCAATCCCTCTGGATATCAACCGAGTTTCCTCTTGTAAACAATCATTTTTGAGTTGGTCAAATTTAGGCAAAGGAAGCCTTCCACTGATACATTGAATAAATGACTCCCATGATAAAGGTAATCCCCTTAGAGAAATTAGGGAAAGATCAACATCATCAACTGTATTACCGATGGAGAATAGTTGATCCCTTATTTCAGTGATTCTTAGAAAGTAAGATGTTATTGTTTCTCCCTTATTCATTTTGATATTTATCATTTGTTGTTTTAGAGTTAATATCGTGCTTGCAGTATTGATCTCAAATGTATTTTGAATGGTTTTATAAACCTCATAAGCAAATGTTAACCTTGATATGCTTGGTAATATTGAGTCTTTAACTGAGTCAATGATTAGATTCTTGGCTTTATTGTTTCATCTTTTCCATATTGCTTTTTCTGTCTCATCTTTAGGTATTTTAGGTTCTTCCTCTATGTAGGATTCTAGTTCTAGTTCTTGCATCAATGTATTGATTTGAATCTTCCAAGAGACAAAGTTAGATGCACCTTCATGTCTGTCCTCCATCCTAAGTGTGTGGGCCATATTTTATAACCTTCAAGTATTAAAATTCCTGATTTCTTATTATTGAAGATGCAATAGTTTTATGTGTCTCTGCCAATAATTTTTGATAACTGGAATAATCTAAGTCTCTATCATCAATTTAGATGTCTGTAGATTAATGAGCTTCTACCATCAATTTGAGTGCCTTTAAGTTAATCTACCATTGATTAAATGTCTACAAGTTTAATGGGTCTCTACCTGATTTATCCTTGATACACTAGCAAAAATTGTAGATGCTCGGGTGCTGATGATCCTTGATGCAGATCGCTAATACAGATCACCAATGTCTATGTATATTGTAGATCAATTTATATTGCAAATCACTGGTTCCTGGATTTTCAATGTCTTTAATTATTAATGCAGATTGACGATGCCCTAGATATGGTCTGCAGATTGTCGATGTCTATTTTCTTGCTGTCTTATTCACTTCTCCTAACTTTGCTCTGTTACCATGTTAAGGAAATGGATGAATAGGTAAGTGAATAATCTTCTCTTGTTGATGGTCTGAGGAAATCAATGGCCTTTGTGATTGATTGATTCCTCATTCTAGTCAACATATATATTATACAAAGGGTTAGCAACTTGGAGGATCATGACCCTTCATGATATCCATTAATTACTAACTAATATAATTAGTTTACTTAACATTTCTTAACTAATCATCTGTAGGAGGAGTTTCTAAAACAATAAACATAATTAATTATTAAGAGTGATCTGCATTAACATTACAGTCCAGATTATAATCTAACTGTAATGCTAATGCAGAGCATTAAATAACTGATGTAATTATATTTAATTGTAATACCATCAGATATTAAATCTGATTGAAACTATATTTCAACACATGACACTCCAGAATCAATCAAGCAATTATGTAAATTCTTGCCAAACATCCACAAACTAAGTAGGAAAGGGGGTACCTCCATCGTGTCTTTGAAAATTGTGGGAAAAGCCTCAGAAGTATTGATATTGGATGTGGGTGCTCTTGTACTACTAGTCAATGAAATTTGCTCTGAATGGTCCAAAGATTTTAAAAGGGCTTCCTTTTGAGACAGGCAACCTTGCAGTAATTTGAACATAGATATGTTCACCTCGGTCTTTTTCAATTCTTTGACTGCACTATATCTGTCACTTGACCACGCTGCACTCCTGTAACCAAAAAATGTGTTTGGGTGGGCGGGGGAGTCGTAGGAGCATCCGACCCTTTAGGAGGCATGGGTTTTTTTTGGCCTAAGCATCTAGGGGAGTCGATTGTTTTCTATGAGGTATACCATCCATGACGGGTTCTTTCCTACTTCATAGATTATATGAGTTTCGGTGATCATTTTGGAAGGCATGTACTTCAGAGTATTCAGGCTCCTCCTCTTTCTGAAATGGGAACACAAACTCTTCTTCTTTTGCATATGTATCTGAACCTTCTCCATTTCCACACTCGTAAGAATCAAACATCATGGCGTTTAACTGAGTGCGTGGCTCATCAGGATTCTGAGTATGATGGTTGTAGGAGTTTCCTCTATATCCTTCATGGCCTTGGTAAGAGTATGGAGCCCCAACAAAATTTCCTTTCTAAGCTTCGTATGTGTTTTAATTATCCGCGGGGATGCTACCATTGTTCGGTCGGGTGTTCGATGGCCTAGTGGGCCTTTGCTGTCCAAATGGTTTCTCTTGCGTATTGTTGTTGTTGTAGGTATTGAAACCCTGATTCAGATCCCGAGGATAGGAATTCGGGCCAACAAATGTCCACTGGTATCCCCCTTGGTTTTGGGATGGGTTTAACTTCATCTTGGTGAGCTCACCTGTGATTTGTGACAAGGTTTTCTTCACAATGTCTAGCTCAGAAGCCATGAGAGTATCAGGTTCAGTTTGGGGCACAACTATTTTCTCTATAAACATTGCCTTATGGGTTTTGTAGCCTGGGTAAGTGATGGATGATGGTAGGGCTATGAATGGTTGTGGAAAAATTTGATTCATTGATGGCATGTGAGTGGCCAAAGTTTGACTATTTTCTGCAAATGTATGTGGGGTAGCAGTGTTGTTAACTATAGGCATGGCTATGAAGTTCACTTCTTTTGGATCCTTTTGTTGTGTAAATGTAATGGCCTCATTGTATACCTTTTCCATTGTGTCGCTATCTGTAGGGGAAGTCTTCTTAGGAAAATTGAGGTGAACAGGTCCAAAGCTTTAAGATAAACTTGTATGACAGCAGCCTCTGGTATGGTGTAAGGAGCTTCCAACTTTTCATGCATTTTATGGAAGCGATGGTTGAACATGGCAATGGGCTCTTTGGGATCTTTTCTTGTTGTAATAAATTGGGGATGTATTGCAACTCGATCAACATATAGTTTGAATTGGTTAAGAAATTTGGTTTCAAATTCATTCCATGCAGAGATAGACCCCCTCAACAAATTAGGGTACTATTTGTATGCAAATTCTCCCAAAGTGTAAGGGAAAAGGCGATAGAAAATGTCTTAGTGGGCAGTCTCCTTGCGATTGCAAATTTATTTGAAGGCACGTATGTACTCTTATGCTATTCTTGACTCGCCATATATGAAACATGTGCAAAACCTTTCCATTTTTTTGGGCAGTTCATGGAGTTATCCAAAAACATTCAGTGGTAAACTTTGTGCATTAGCGAAGAAAGCCATCGGGCGAGGCGGTTGCAAATTCTAATTTTGCAATTTATGATTTTGATCTATGGCCATGGGAACAATTGGGACATCGATGTGTGATTGTTTTCCAAGAGGATTCTGTGACTCAACGGGATGGTTAAAGGAGTTCACCTTTGTTTTCCCTTTGTCGTTGTGAGGCCTACGATGGTGAGTGAGTTCAATGAAATTGCCTCTCTTTGGAGATGATCTAAGCACTCGCTTGAACCACTCCAGGGAGAAAGATACAATATTTTCTAGATTTTCAGTCTTGAGTCCCTCCTTCTAGTGCCACTTCTATTGAGCATTATTTTTACACAAGCCAACTTGCTAGGATCTTGAGATTAAATTTCCTCTCTTGAAAGAATAACAAATTTATTCCCAAGGTTCTCCAGGGTCGGGTCATAACCTACTTGTTTACTCAGTTGAAGATAAATGTAAATGTTCACGAGGAGACCTTTGCTGGTAGGTTGAAGACATCAAGCTGCAAAGCAATCTTTAGTACCATTTTTGGTATTTTCTATTTTAACAAGATTAGTGTTTGAAATAAAATGCAATTTTGTACTTTCAAGGTGATTACTTTTAAATTGAAACAGAATCCAAAGGAGAAAGGTAACAAGAGATGAAGTAAATTACTGAAACAAAATCCTATGGATGTAAACCACTGTAAACCATTCCTTGCGAATTGAATGGTGGAGAGATTTGGAACAAAACCAAGAGGTATAAATTAGACAAAGTCACAATTCTATACCCAATGGATGCAAGCATTTGGAGAGAAGATGTATTCACTCATGCAAGATATTCAAAATCTATCACATTGTGAATCCACCAAGATGTGTGCACCCACAAGATAGATTTATCGTTAATCCCAATAGATGATCCCTTCCACACATTCATCACAGCAAGGTAGATGGACAACAACAAACTCCAACTAAGGTAAATGGGAATTCAAAACACAACAAAACAAGAGGCTCTTTGAAAGTAATGAACAATGCATACACACATTCACCAATTCGCATAGATGGCAGCAATTCACACACCATGAATGAAGCACCAAATGTAGATCTTATTTTATTAAGAATCCAACCCTATTACATTGATTTGATTACAATTTGTAGAGTTTTTGATCTACCAACTCTGAATGCCAAAATTAGGGCATCAAAGAGTCTAAATTTATGAAAATAAACTAAAACTAAAGCTTAGATAAAAATAAACTATTGCTAACTGATACTGAATAGCTTGCATGGATTTTAAATCCATTTACAATCAGTTTGTCTATGCAAGAGGGATCAAAATTGTCAAGAAAGAAAGAGAAAGAAGATAGGGTTCCTTCTATGAACTGGAGTCTTCTTCTTGGTTCTTGGAGTTCTTCCTTGGGATCTTCATTTGGAGGTTCTTCTTGCAGTGGGAACTGATAGAGGACCCTTAGTCCGTCCAAAATGAACTCAAGTTAACCATCAATATGATCTAGAGTTTAACTGGCATGCAAAAAGATGATCTCGCTGGAAGCACTCAAATTTTCGGCCCCTGACTTCTACTATGAAGTTTTTAGCATCCAAAAATGGCTAAGTGTCAAACTGACTCTGGAGATCTGAAAGTTTCGGCCTTTTCAGAGGCCGAAAGATCTAGAAGGCTGAAAGGCCAAAAGAACTGGGAGGATGAAAGGTGAAAAGCTGCATTGCCTAAGGAGGTCGAAAGGCTGAAAGGCTGAAAGGCCAAAACTTGCCTTAGGAGAATTTCCCTAAGTGCTGAAACTACTTTTTCCCAAAAATGCTCAATGGTCCAAGGAGTCAGTTTGGAAATACTTCTAGGTGTGCAGTCCATAGCCTCTGTATGATCTCCTGAATTCTTAATAGTTTATCTTCTTCCTTTTCACCTTGTTGACCTTTCACTCTTACTTCTCCTTAAATGTAGTCAATTCAGAAGCAAAGAACTAGATCTCCTCTTCGTGTCCTGACATCCTTAACATTTCTTCCTTTGAGTAGAACAACTATTGTAAGGCCTCCTTGGTACTGATACTTGCCATAATATCCCTGAACTGTTGGACCACTTCTTTTGATGGTTGTAAGTTATTCTTATCTTCATCTCGGTACAAGTTGAGGCCAATCCCTATGAAGAAAACATCTATTTCTTCTACCCATTCCAAGACCTCTTTCCACTTTTCCAATATGGAAGCTTGACATTTTTCATAGACACTAATTATCTTGACTATGCGCTTACTCTAAGTCTCAAAATTGTCCAGCTCTTTGCCTTCATATATGTTTACCAAGATCTAGAAGCATTGTTTCTTAACGACTTGTAAGTCTTGGAGGGTAGCTCACCATTTGCTTGTCTCAGACTCTAAGCCACCTTTGTTCTCCATCAAGTTTATTAAATTTGTGGCCTCAACCAAAATGACCCTGTAAGGTTTGAATACCCGTTTGATGGCCTCTTCCCCGTACTGCTCAAAATATCCTTTCCAATCTGCACTTGCTTGGATGAAGGATAGTGTCAAACCTGCCAACAAGTCTAGGGTGTTCCTCTTTTCTAATACTTCTTGCAATGAGGCCTCTGCACATCTTGGGTCAATAGGACCAAGAATCTTGTGAATGAACTTCTTCAAAGCTTCATTTTGTTCTATCAAGGATTTTATGGTCTCCTCATCCTTACTCATGAACCCTAAGGCATGTTTAAGCCCTAAGAATACAAGTATCTTGCTCCCTTCCTTGGTGGGCTCCCCCAAATCTACCTCCTCAAATGTGTAGTCTTTTGGAGTTGCTTGCATTTAAGAGGTGCTAGCAGAAGGAACTACAACATGTTACTTCTAGTGCCCCCTAGTGTCTTGGGTGACATAGGACATTGTCCGTGCTAGTAATATGACCCATATTTGATGAAAAGCTTGCCCTAAAGAAGCCATATTTATATCATCCCCCTCATCTTCATCTGTCAAAGTTTTTTTCCTCAACTAGATTTCTTTAGTGAATCATGTAGGTTTACTAGATGTAGTGACCAGCTCATATGGGGCAACTTGAGGGATTGAATCCAAGTTTTGGGGCCCTAGGGTTACTTCCTTCTTTGACCCCTCTTCCTATTCCTTTCCCTATTCCTCCCCCCCTTGTTCACCCTCATTCATTCCTTGTCCTTGTCCTTCTTCCCTTCCCTCATCTACCTTTTCCTCTTTTGCTACCTTATGTTGACTTTCCTTGTTCTGGTTTTCATCTCCCAAGGAGCTAATTGAAACTTCGGTATTAAGACCAGTCATGACTTTTAATGTGGTTTTGAAAGGTGACACGACCTTTGCACTCACTGATCCTCTAGGGGTTGGGATGAAGCAAGGCAAAGAGATTGATGGTGGTGGAGTAGGTGTAAGGAGAGTTGGAATGGGAAATGGGAGAGTAGTTGTTATAGGCGGAGTTAGTGTTGGAGTTGGGAGGAATGGTGGTGGAGTGGGAATTGGAGGTAGAAGAGTAGTTGGTGGAGTAGGAATATTAGGTGGTGGAGTAGTAGCGAGGATCTCTTCCACAACCTTATCCCCTATTAAATATTGGGTGATTGGGGAATCTTGTTTTCCAGGCCCTTGATTTGTATTAGAGCTCACTTCTGCGATAGGCACATCAGGCGTTGGATTAGTGAACTAAGTGGGAGGTGGAGTGAGGGTTACCTGTGGCTAAAAAAGGGATGGACCTCCTGTTTCATACCCTATTGCATAATCTGGTGTGTCTTGCCCTCGGTCTGAAAAACCCTCTAGACCTTCAAAGTCAGACATCTGAAACTCATCTGATCCTAAATCCTCCAAGGGATTATCTTGTTCTTTGGGATCCTCTTGGTGTTTCCTAGTAGCCTCCTTCTCTCTCCTCTTTTGAGACCTTGTTTGTTTAACTAGAGGTACCTCTTCTTCTCCTTCTTCTTTTGGCTCCTCTTGTACTGTTTCCAATTGTGGAGACACAAAAGTTCTCTTCCTTTTATATGTTTTCTTACCCTTTTTAGTGGTAGGAGGAGATTTTCCAAAAGTGGATGGCCCTTCATCTGGAAAAGCCTATCTTGGCCCCACTGGAGGATCTATCTACCCAGTCATTCTAGTATTGGGATCCTTGTGCCTTGGATTTGACCCATACTCTACTACGCGTTCATGGCCATACACTGTGTTTGGCTTCTGTGGTGGTGCCTTCTTGTATTGTGGCACTGTATTTTTCTCTCCACGTTGTTTATCCACCTTCTTGGGAAGATCCATTAATGTTTGCACTAGGATTGAATCCATTTTATAAGGCCTTGGGATCCAAGCTCCCGTTGTTTTGAGTACATTCCTAGCTCGAAACTCAATGTCATCGTTCTCATCTTTATCAACTTTGACATTCATGATGGGCCTATCATATATTTTGTCCAAAGTGTAGATGGCCTCTAATACCCTATCTGAATCCTTCTCCCAATCCTTCAAAGGAAGTGAGGTCTTCAAGGTGTGTTGCGCAAGGGTAAGAGACATCCTGCAATAATATCAGATCCCGACCTCATGATCATCTACACAATTGATCCAATGGTCTTCCAGATGTGGTTCATGGATATAGAACCTGTCGATGATGTGGTTATATGTTCCTATCAGGTTGAACCTTGGCTGGGCTATTTTATAAAGCTGTAGTGAGCATTCACCCCATTCAAAGGCCAAGGATTTGCAGACCTTCATATCTTGGAAAGTGTATGGGCCTAGAGAAATAGGGAAGTCCTAGCAATGTTTCTTCTTATGTTTGATATGTTCATAGGCGTCAACAAGCTGTCTGGCCATTTCTATGGTGATTATAAAATTAGATGGATATCACAACAACTTCTTAGGTCTCAAGGTAGACCTTGCCACCCAGATGTAAGTGAATGTCTTATACTATATGTATTAAGCCCCAATGGCCCTAACCTTGGGAGCTGCTTCCTCTAACATCCTCTTCACAAAATCACCTTCAATGGACCAAATGATTGCGAAGATGAAGGTGCCATTGAATATCCTATAGTCTGGGCTATCTTCTGACATGTTTACCTTTCTTTATAACTGTGGGTACAAAATGTGAGGCCATGCATTGGGATCATTTATCTTTCCCCTCTTGGTGAGTCCTGGGTAGTTTTCCCATGCCGCTAATAAGTACACCACATAGGTACTCATATAGAACTTAGGGTTGTGTTTTACTGTCACCAAATGTTCATCCAACCTGTCACTGATGATGGTTCCCCAATCAAACCTAGAATGATGACCTCTAATTTTCTCTTTTAAGAGGATCATCCAATTCTCCATTTGGATAGACCGAGGTAATATATATACCTAGCTTAGTAATGTTAGGGCTACCTGGATATCCTCTTTCATGTACCCCCTCCTAAGGTCTATCTTGTCTAGCCTATCTTTGGGGAGAGGTTACTTGAGGCAATTCTTGTTGATAATGTCATATGCCTCTTCCCCTTTTTTGTTGAACCATCTGTTGCCCTTTTCTATCAAGAATTCATAGAACTTGGCTATGCCTTTGTGGAGGTAGAAGACCTCTTCTATGATGTTTGGTCTGATATCTCACACCATCCATCCCTCTATATTCTAGACCACCCTTTTATCCGAGTCATAATGGTTTGCCAAAGTCATGATCAGTATGGATGATGTGACAACCACTGGGTGGGCTACCGCGTTAACTAGGCCTGACAGGACTAGTGAGGTGCAGTCCTTAGATCTCCCAGCCGGTTGGGAATATCTTGTCAGGAATTGATCCCAATCTATATTCCCGATATCAGTATCAGTGATCTCAATGTGTTTGTTGCCAATATTGGAAGGGGGAGTGTTCCCCTTGTATAAGTAATTCATTGGTGACACGATCTTTTTCTTAGGCATTCCTGCAACGAAATATGCAAGTATCAGTGTTTTATTTGCAGAAGAAACTAAAAAGAACTAAAAAGAATTGACTAATCTAGGAAAACAAGATTAAAAATATCTAAGTAGCTAGAAATGCAAATTTTTGCACTTTCGGCCCTTTTGGGGTTTCGGGCGCCGAAAACTGGTTCGAAGTCTGAAAAGGCTGAAAGTGCGAAAGAGAAGTCATTGATGAAATGGAACATGTAGGATTTTCAGTGTGCAAAAGTTTGAAAAGATTCTTTGGATGCCAAAATTCCAAATTGGATCTCAGACTCCAAAAGTATGAACTAGATCTCAGACTCTAAAATTCCAAAACCTTGTAAGGCATGCAACATCCTCAGAGATTTTGACTTGTCGGTGGGTGCCAAAAACTAGTTCAGAGTCTGAAAAGGCTAAAAGTGTGAAAGAGAAGTCATTGATGAAACATAACATGTCAGATTTTTGGTGTGCGAAAGTCTGAAAAGATTCTTTGGATGCCAAAATTATGAACTGGATCTTGGACTCTGAAATTCTGAACTAGATCTCGGACTCCAAAAGTCTGAAACCTCGTAAGGCAGACAACATCCTTGGAGATTCAGACTTGTCAGTGTTTTAGATGTCTTGGAGGTCTGAAACACTGAAAAGTCTAAATCTCCGTGGACCACTTGGAAGATAGAACTGACCTAGTTTTCGGCCTTTCAGAGGCTAAAAACCTGTGACAAAGGTCACGACCAAAAATAGGAAAAACCCTAACTAGAAAATGCAAAAGGATCAGACTCGATGAGACAAGGAGGGGCTTCCCCCACAAGGCTAAGGGTGTAAAAATCCCTAAAAGAATAGGTGGTGGGGGAATCCAACACACACTGGGATCGACATGCACTAGGTGCGAAACCCTACACCTAAACCACGAAGAGAGAAAAAACCACTAAGTGGCGAGGAAGAAACCTACCTCGCGATAGCTAGGAGCGGAGGAGGGAGACACAAGAAGGTAAAAGGCACAGAGTGAGCTTCCATAAGGAGCGAGGATGAAGCTTGCAAAGTTTCTTCTCAGAAGAAGCCGGAGATGAAAGAAAAGCAAAGTGAGTTAAATTAGAGCTTTTTTCCCTTTTATAACCTGCGGGGGGGACGTCAACACTTTCTATGTTTCGGCATCCGAAACACCAAAATTCTAGAGGTAGACACCTTCATCCTTTTAGTGTTTTTGGAGGCTAAAAGGGCTGATCTTCAACCTTTCAGCCATTTTGATAGTTCGGAGGACTTGGTCCTCCGAAAGGCCAAAAGGGCAAAAAGGCCAAAAAAGGTGTCTACTTTGTTCAACATGCTAATAATGAGACTAATTTGTGAGGGATTGGGAAAGGGGGCATACTCTAAAGACCAAAATAGAAAAAAAAGAAGGAGGGTCCCCATGGTCAGAAGACCAACATGGGGTTTGTTTTGTGGACCCTAACAACTATTTTCTCTTTGCATACTAATGGAAAAACTTATGTCATCAATCTCCCCCTTTGACATTAGTATCAAAAACTGATATGTGCAAAATACTAAAGTGTTTAGTATGTACACCATGTATATTACTTAGTCATTTCATGACTCCTCCTATGCATATGCTGGTATAGTATAGTATATGTGTATGTACACTTGTCTTCATAATACCTCTTATGTACACCATGTATATTACTTAGTCATTTCATGACTCCTCCTATGCATATGCTGGTATAGTATAGTATATGTGTATGTACACTTGTCTTCATAATACCTCTTCCTTTTCCCCTTTTTACTATATGTTCTGTACATATCATTTTCCTTTTCCCCCTTTTTTGATAGTAAGAACAAAGGTGTATACCAATAGCTTATCAAAAATATTAGAGTGAGAGGTCTTCATTTCCTCTATCATCTTCTCCCATTTATCCTTTATATGCTCAAGATCCATTTACTCTAATGTGATCCTGGCATGCATGTCGTAGATGCTGTCTGCTAGAGACATCTCATGGGTGGCAATTAGTTGTCTTGCGAAATTTATGTGTTGTTGCAGAAGTGTGAGGTTTGGTAAAAGTTGATCCTGTATCTCAACAACCTCTTCTTGAAACTATGATTTTGCTTCCCAAAGTTCTTGTCTTAACCTTTTGATCTCTATTATCATCTCATAATGCAATTTGATTACATTTCCATCTGTGGTTAGACTTTGAGCACTTGCATTTAGATCAGAATCAATCTTTTCAATCTTATCATTATTATCCTTCATGAATTTATATAAATTTCATAGCTTTTGAATTAAGGAAACAACTTTAGTAATGATTGGATCTAATTCACTTTTTAATTCTGAAAGCTTTACCTTATTTTCTGCCACTTTTTGGCTAATCTTTTCTATCAATTTATATTGGAACTTCTATTCTGCTTGTTCCTCAATCACCTTTTCTGTATTTATATTCTATGTTTTGATGGCATGGGTGAGAATGAAAATTTGATCTAGAATGGGGGAATTGTGATCAACATCAATGTTGGGAACTATCTGGTTTAAGATATCCCTTGTGGCCTCCAAAACTAAGGAGTCTCGGTGCTACTTTTTAAGCTTTTCTTGCAAAGCTTTCCTTTGACAAATTTCTCCATATTCTTGGAGTGATTCAAAATCTAAATTAGTTGGATCACACTTTGGTATTTCTATGACCTCATCAAGTGTGACCTACAACTTATTCTTCTAGGTTTTCTTCTTCTTCTTTTGTGATGCACTTGTATGCAAAACCATAGCCAGCTTCTCTGCTTGGTCTGATGTGCTACTTGATGGCTTCTGTGGTGTTGTACCTTTTTCTTGTTGCTTGATGTTTTCCTGTCAGTTGTCTGAGGACATCTCCTTATCTACCTTTGGTGTATCTACAGCTTCATCTTTGGTTTCCTTAGGTGTGGTATCAACTGTCTTATCTTTCTCATCTTTCTCTTTTTGCACTTCATCTGTATCTTTTATTTGTGCATCTTTTTCGGTGTTATCTCCATATTTTTGTTCTTCACCAATGACTACCTATTCATTGGTTGTATCTTTCTTTTCTCCTTCTCCTGCATCCTTGGGTATGCTTGTATCGGGCTCAGGGGTCTTCTTCTTCTGTGAGATTATATTGATTTCTTGAATCAATAATGACATCTAGCCCGGTATGTGTACTTGTGCAAAATTTGTTGTAGTTTCCTGTTCGTTGGTTTGGTCCTTGAAAATAGTGACATCTTCATCTTTTTTTACTTCATCTGTAGGATTTCCTCTGATAATATCAATAGTTGTATTGTCCGGCCATATTTCATCTACAACATCCATATCCTTGTTGCCTCTTGTGTTCAATGACTCTTCATTAACATTTGCATCAGTGATAGTAATATGGTCAGGGCTCTGTTTAGCCTGATCATCTTTGTTCTATTGATTTTTGGTAAGAGCTTCTTGTGGCTTGGTACTTGTATCCTTTTTAGGTATATCAAGTATTTTCTCCATTCAACCTCACTCTTCCTATCTAGTTCAAGTAGATGTCCTTAAAGCACTTGGTAGGCTCTTAACTTTGGTGAGAACCTTTTAGAGTGATTCTTCATCATCTCTTCAATCTCCTCCATTTTAGATTCGGGAGGCATGACTAATACTAGGGCTCTTTCTCTAATTTTTTTCTCAGAGTGTAAAGAGAATATCCATATTGCCGATAATCTATCCTGAAGTTATTTTGGAATATTATCTGCCAATTGCATTGAAAGATATTTGAATATACATATCATTTTGATAATTGTCTATTCAATTTTATTATGATCCACGGGATTCAATGTTATCCATTTCTTAATCTTTCTATCATTTACTGTTCCTGATTTGATAATTGATGCACATACTTCATCAACAGCTTCAGGAATCTTGTTCTTTTGGATAGATTCATCCTGTTCGGTGTCCTCAATGTCTTCCCTAGTTCCGAGGAACCTTTTTCTTTTTGTTGGTCCCTTTTTTGTATTTGAGGTTTCCTTTTATAGGTCCTTACTTGACCTTTCTTTATCGGTGAAGGACTTGCATTCTTTGTTGTCTGACTCCTGGTCCTGGATGTAGTAGCAGTCCTAGGTTTCTTTGCTAGTGGAGGTAGTGGTGTATCTAACTCTGTGGATTCTGAGTCACTCTCCTTCTTAGCTTCACCGACAGGTGACTTTCCCTCAGTTTCTTCTTTCTATTCAGTTTCCTCTTCATTCACCGATAGCTTTTTCTTCAAGTTCCTAACCATCTTGTCTTTCTTCCTATCAATCTTCTTCACAACTAAGCCAATTTTAATCCTTTCTTTGGCTTCTTCATAAGTTCCAAACTTAGGTTGTGATTTGTCCAATGACTCATTTATCAATTCCTCAATAGCATTTGATGCTTGATCTATGTTCACCTCATAGTCAAGTAGAGCTAGCCATTCTATCCTCGGTACAACTGGCTTGATGTAGGTGTAGTCACTGTCCACCATAAAACATATGTCAGTCTTGAAATTTTCTATTAACTATTCTGGGATCCTTACTCTCTTCTGCATTCTATCTTTGAATCCATTAAAGTATTCGTCCATCACTGATTCAAAATTATCTCCTAGTGATTTGATGAGATCACTAACCTGTATGGTCACTAGTTTTGTAGTGTCCCATTTAACAGTTCCTATAGATGGGAAATATTCTTGGAAATAGAAAAATATGCACATTATTAGAGATCCAAACTTACATGAATTAAACTTTACATTTCTTAGTCTTCATGTTCTCTTCTAATACTCTTAGCAGAAGTTTTGACAGATCCAATTGCAGTCCCTTCTTGACAATCTTGTATGCTGTATCCGCTGCTCTGGATGAAATGTTGTTCATCTTGCTAGCCTGAAAGAACTTGTATCCTAAGACACATGCTCCAAATTTTAGTTCATCATCATTGATGGTGGATACCTTTAGTCCTTTTCCATCCCATGCTGCTCCTGTATTCTTCTCAATTTCAACTTTAGGTGGGTGCTTTAGTGCCTTTAACTGATCAGTTATGGGATAACTGGTAATAGCATGTATAGCATCCCTGGTTATCAGTTTTGGCTCATCCAACCATAATTTTTTTTCATGTATCATGCTCAGCACTAACCTAATCCATTCGGTCTTGAACTCCTACGGGAACCAGAGGGCATTTGTGAGCCCTTTTACCTCAATGTGCTTATTCTCTTCCTTGATAGTGTCATCATCATTGTAAAGCTTCTTGAAGGCTTTCTCAATTTCTAGGTCTCCTATTTATGCAATCTTGCAGTGTATATATGCTTGCACATCTTCAACGAGCAAAACCCTAGCTGGTATTCTGGAGAATGCACCAACATTGTCAGGTTGTGAAGCAACCTCATGAAATATCTTGTAATGAGGTTCCTCACAGGTTGAATTCTTGATTAGGTTGACCTTATTCTTTTTATCATTCTTGAGCTTAGCAATTCTTGATGTAGTTGCCATTGTCTATGAAATTAGGGCTTTTTCCCGTAAATGAAAGTAGAGTTCTCAGTTATCTCTGTTACTTACTTCAACCTCTATAGTTGTTAGGAATCTGTTTGGAGTGTTGTGAACCGGGTTGGAGTCGCTCTACAATGTTATCACTTCGTGCTCTGGTTTCATTATGTCTCTTCGCTCTAATCGCTTGGTGAAAAATGAAACCCTTCTTCCATTGTCTATTTATAGATTTTACCCTAAGTCGAGTCATTAATGCTCAACCACTTCTCATCGTGTGAAGACAGAGTCATCGGGTGATTTACCATAACATTCTTGGCGATAATGTGATGCTTTGAGCAGTTGTTAACTTGTTATGTTCACTGACAGATTTTGGTGTATGGCGAAGACAACTTTGTCAACTCACATAATTACTAACGAATCTCGGTTTACACTAGCAACTTCAGATTTTATATGTTAACCGACGATTCTCAATAAGTGTAGACAACTTAGATTTGTATGTACACCAATGTATTTCGGTAAGTATTGACCGATGGGATTGTTTTCATAGAATCATAACAAGTAATACCATAGTGCATCTTTAATCATGCTGATTTGGTATTTTAACTTTGTATAATGGAACTGATGCAAAATATAACTTGGTATAATGCAGTTCCATACTTGTTTTTCTTAGGTGGGGGTGGTGATGTCACAAGATCCATTGGATAAGGTGTCATCAATTGCATTTCTCGGTCCAGCTTCACCAGTGTTTGTAGCTTTCCTCCACATTTTGTTTCTCATCTTCCTGATGTCTTTAATTGTGTTTCCATTGGCAAAGGTGCTGGTTTCTGTCATTCGGTCTTTGTAGTCTTTCTTTAGATGACCAACTTTATGACAGTGTAGACATTCCATTCCGGGGTTAGTCCAACCTCTAGACTTTCTTGTCCATTATCTCATACAATTTGCATCTATGTGACCAAATCTTCCACATGCTATACCATTTTCCCATGTGTTGTAATCCCATATATATTGGTTACCGACTCTTTTTGGTTGATAGGCAATTTCTTTATTTTTAGGCTTCCATGCTTGCCTTTTATTTTTCTAGCATTCAAGAGATGTGTGCCCATGTATTTTGCAAGCAGGACAGTATTTGTCCATGTAGGTTTCCTTCTTTGGTTGTTTCACCTTAGATTTACATTCATATGCTTTATGTCCTTTCTTGTTACATTTATAACAAATTCCTATGAATGAAGGTGTGGATTTAGGAGTACCTTTCATTTTTCTCCTGCAAACATTTGATGTATGGCCTTGCCTTCCATAGTGATTACATGTAAGCTTTCTTGGTCTTGGATTTGCATAGACATTCTTTGGATGAGCTTGGTTGGGTGATTCTCCATTGTCGATATAGCCTAGTTTGGTGTTTTTGTTGGCTCTCCTTTGTCCATCAAGAAAATCATCCATCCTTTTGTTGCTTTCTTCAACTCTCTTGATTATTTCATTATATTGTTGCTGAATTTTTACTTCTTGTTTCAACTTTTCATTTTCTTCCCTTAGCTCACCGATAGATTCTATTCTTTCAATGAGTTCTATATTCATTCTATTTGCCTCTTGACTCATAAGAATAATTTTATTTGTGATATCATGATGATGTTCTATAAGTCTTTGTATTTTTGACTCTTTCTCTTGTTGCTTTTCAGTAATCTTCCTCCTGTCATCATTAGCTAGTTTTCTCTCTTGCTCAACTTGTCTAGCATTGTTCATGACATAAATCATTATTACCATCTATGTCTCTTGACTAATTTGCAGAGATTTTACTTGTCCATCCAGATGTTGATTGATTTCATTCAGACTTGTGATGCTTTCTTCTGATGTGTCTGATACTTTGCTAGTTGTTGATCCTGAGGACTCAAATAGATCTAATATCTCTTCTTCATGGTAATCTATTTCATTATAGCGAGATGTCACAATCTTTCTTTCATCTAGTAGCTGTCTCATCTTGATTCTAGCTTCTTTATATTTTTCAAAGAAGATCTTAATTTCTAGCTTCTGATTCTCAATACTCTTGTCAAGCCTATACTTCTCTATTGTATGATCTTTTCTCTTAAGTAATTAAACTTTCCAAATAAGAGATCTAGATCTGATACCAATTGTTGGAAATAATGAGAATTGTGTACTAAGAGGGGAGGGGTGAATCAGTACCTCTAAAACTTTTAGTTAATTAACCTTTAACCTTATGTAATCAAATCTTTGCTTTACCGATCATATTTGTTGTTCTTTCTTTATGCATGTGATATCAATTCATAATCTAAATTGTATGTAGAAATTCATAGAAACATTCATGAAAGTAATAAAACATAACACAAGATATGGTAATGCAGAAAACCCCTGTTAGAAGGTAAAAACTACGGTGGGGATGACACCCACAAAAACTTCACTATCTGCAAATTGGAAGGGGCCGGTTAAGGCTTACAATTTTGATCACTTCTGATGATCTACCCTGTTAAGAGTATTATGTGGAGACTGGTTAAGGTCTACTCTATTAATATATTTAGCAACATTGTTTAGTGTGCACTCGGTTAAGAGATTTACAATAGGATTGTTAAATCCACCTTTCTTGAAAGGATTTCTTCTATTTGCTACACTTGTTAGAATGCAGAAAAACATACTCATTGAACTGAGTGTATGTAATATATAATTGATGATTACAGATCCATTCAATATTACATGTATAAATGTATCACCTAATGTGATTGATTAATATCTTTGTTTCTCGGTAGCCTTGGTTCTTGGTTCTTGATAACCAAATTCATCTTTTGTTGTTCTGCTTCTTGAAACTCTCAGTCTGATCCATGTATGTGCTCATTGGCTACAATAATCTATTGGAAATGAGTTAAGTAACTGAGAGGGGAGGGGTGAATCAGTTACCACAAAAACAAATCCAATTCCCTTAGATGTATTAAACAAATTTAACACTGTTGCTTGATTAACATAGATATTTCACTGTCACTCGGTTAACATAGAAAATCTTAAGATATTAACTCTGATTATCTTTAGTAATTAATTCTAAAAACATAAACCATAAAGAAAATGAAATGTACATAGATAGCACCAATATTTAATGTGGAAACCCAATATGGTAAAAACCACCAATAGCAACTAGTCACTGTTTTTCACTCTTCTGAAGTCAGCCCTGTTAGGAGCCAACCCTGTTAAAGGTTGCAATAACACACTGTAAGGTGTGACCTTGTTAGAGGATTTAATCACCCTGTAAGGAGTGGTATTGTGAGAGGTCTTCAAACACTTCAATGTAGAAATGTCACCTTGTGAGAGGATTTACAAAAGATTGTTAAGTCTACTATGTTAAGATATTTTGATCACTACTACAATTGTTAGAGTAAAAATGGATTGACCTGTTTTGATAAGCATCTGTCTTTGCTGATTCAGATATCTATTCTGGATTAAATAATTGATCCTTATTGATCAGATATTCTGTTTCAGTCCTCTGTATTCTATCTTCAATTAGAATCCCATCTGATTTTGCCTTCACTCTTCATATCACACTTCACATGCAATTCCTCATCACCACTATCTCCCTATTCAATCCAAACTTGAACTTATATATATGATAAGCCTTGTCAAGTTGGCCTTAATATCCTTCCAAATAAATAATAAAACTCATGTCTATTGGCTGTATATAACTAATTATCCATAAAATATAAGCCACTGTTAGTCGGCTGACACTAACTGTTTTACTCGGTCAATACTGAAATCCTTTAACACTCGACCAACACTGTAATGCCCAAGTGAACTCAGTTAGAACTAAAATCACTTTGGTCATCTTCAATGCCCAAGAGAGCTTGGCAAACATTAACTATGCTTGAATAGGATTAGACATTTGTTTAAACACCACTATACTTGTGTAAACATCAATGACAATACACAACTGAATAATTGCCATCAACAATACCCCTCTTTGGCATTGATGGCAACACAACATGTCATAATACAAAGAATTATAGAGTAGAAGAAATAAGAATGAAATTTTATTAATGTCCTTAGCTTCATTCTGATTCTCATCCAAAACTCCCTCTTACATTAATCTCTATTTCTGATAAAGTTCTCCCTTTGTCATCAATCTCTCCATCAGTTTACTAACATACAATAATATCTCCCTTTTTGACAACCAATGCCAAAGACACCAACTAAAATATCCAATGAAATTGTAATGTACCTATCTATACTGATTCATATGCAATAAGCTCTGAATATCTACATCGATATGTTAATTCTATTTTGTAGCTCAGTTGATGCATCACTAAACTATGATTTAGTGAGCCTCAGTTAGGGGAATTACCCCTAGATTTCCTCTAAGATAGAAAAATGCATTCTTAGGTAATGGTTTTGTGAATATGTCTACAATTTGTTCTTTAGTATTCACATATTCCAATCTAACTTCCTTGTCCTGAACCAATTCCCTCAAGAAATGATACTTTATTGCAATATGTTTAGTCTTAGTATACATCACAGGGTTGTTTGAGATATTAATAGAACTGTTGTTGTCATAGTAGATAATGATAGGTTCTATGATTTCCACCTTCATACTTGACAACAATTATTTGAACCATATGATGTTTGAACAATTTACTACTGCAACAACATATTCTGCTTCTGCTGTAGATTGAGAAATGCAGTTTTGTTTCTTGCTTGTCCAAGAGGTTAACCTCTTTGCAAGAAATAGTGCTCCACCACTTGTGCTCTTTCTGTCATCAACACTTCCTACCCAATCAACATCAGTAACAATCTTCAAGTCAAAGTTTCCTCCTTTCTTATACCATAATCCATAACCTTCAGTACCCTTAAGATATCTTAGAATCCTTTTGATAGCCATCAAATGATTCTCTCTAGGATTAGCTAAAAACCTTGTAATAATACCAACTGCTAATGCAATATCAGGTCTAGTGTGAACAACATATTTAAGTTTACCAATCATGGATCTGTATGTAGTCTAATTTACCTCCTTTGAATCATCATCCTTAGATAGCTTATTTCCAATAGGCATAGGTGTACCAACTGGTCTAGAATCTACCATCCCAAATTTCTTCAGTATCTCTTTTATGTATTTAGACTGAGTAATGTAGATACCATCCTTCATCTGATAAACTTGTAAGCCAACAATGAATTTGGTTTCACCAAACATAAACATCTCAAATTCCTTACTCATAACTTCTGAGAATGCTCTGCATAAGTCATCATATCCAGTAAACAATATGTCATCAAAAAATATTTCTGCCAATAGTATCTTGTTCTGAGGTCCTTATTTGATGTACAAGATACTGTTCTCATTAGTTCTATGAAATCCAATACTTATCAAGTAACCATGTAGTCTTTCATACCAGGCTCTCAGAGCTTGCTTCAGTCCATACAATACTTTGCGCAGTTTGAAAACCATATTCCTTTTGTTAGGATCTACAAAGCCTTCAAGTTTCTCAATATAGACTTCCTCTTCTAGAATTCCATTCAAGAATGCAGATTTTACATCCATTTGATATGCCTTGAATCCTTTATGTGCAACATATGCTAGAAGAGTTCTGACTCCTTCAAGTCTTGCAATAGGAGAATTTTTTTCTCCATAATCATACTAATCTGGCTTTGTTTTGGAAACCTCACCTTTATCATTCATCTTGTTTTTGAAAACCCACTTAGTACCAATCACATTCTTGTCTTTTGGTCTAGGTACAAGAGTTTAGGTTTTGTTCTTTTCTATCTGCTCAATTTCTTCATTCATTGCTTCAATCTAGTTCTCATCATTCAATGTATCTTTAACAATTCTAGGTTCAATTTCTCTAAGCAAACATGTACCTTTTATTTTGTTCCTTGTCATTACACCTTCTGTCTGATCTCCAATTATTTGTTCATGTTCATGATGCCTTCTAACATTTTTTGCAAGTAAAAGATCCTTCCTCTTTGATACTAGGATTGTTCCACTATGTTCACCATGCTCAAATATTCTGTCTCATTCTTCTGTCTGATACTCATGGTCCACTGTATGAGACTCGGGTGTATCTTTCTGTGACTTAGGTACCTTTGTCTGCGACTCGGTTTCTTCAATCTGAGACTCGGTTCCCTCTGTTTGTGACTCAATTTCTTTAGTTAGCATCACTGGTTTCATAGGTTGCAACAAGGTTTGTGTTGATGAATTCAGTGGTTGACATGCTTGTTGTCCAATCACCGTTGCCTTTGTCTTAGGTATAGTATCAGGTTCATAATACACAAAGTTTCTGTTCTCTTCAGGATCTTTACTACTCTATTATTTATTTCTCTCTGCAAACTCATAGACCTTTACATGCACACATTCTATGAATTTATGAGTAGTAAGATTTAAACATTTATATGCTTTGCTTTTGCTGGAGTATCCTAGGAATATACCTTCATCGCCTTTTACATCAAATTTTTCATTTCTTGTTTCCTTCAATATGTAGCATTTGCTTCCAAATAATTTAAAATTATGAACATTAGGTTTATATCCATACCATAATTTAATAGGTGTCTTCTCATTACCTTTCTTCAGTTCAAATCAGTTCAAGGTGTGAATTGTAGTGCTAATGGCTTCCTTCCAGTATTTGGTAGCAACATCCTTCTCAATCATCAAGGTTCTTGCACAATCCATGATGGATATGTTCCTTCTTTCTACTATACCATTCTATTGTTGTGTACATGGGGCAGATACTTGTCTTTTGATGCCTCTTCCACTTTAGAACTCATTGAATTCATTAGACATGAGTTCTCCTCCTCTGTCAGATCTTAAGCATTTAAGTTTCTTTCCTATTTCTTTTTCAACTCTGACTAGGTACCATTTGAACTTCTGAAAGGCTTTTAATTTTTCTTTGAGAAACATAACAGTCATCATTCTGGAATGATCATCAACAAATAAAATGAAGTACTTCTCACCTGTGTAGCTTGTTGTTCCAATTGGTCCACATAAGTCAGTATGCACCAATTCCAAAACTTATTATGTATTGTAGTTCTTGCTCTTGAAGCTTATTTTGCCCATCTTCCCAATTTGACATTGTTTGCATATTGCTAGTTCAGGTTTCTTCAGAACATGAATACCTCTTACTCTTATATTCTTACTTATGTTGACCAGGTTGTCAAATTTCACATGACACAACCTTTTATGCCATAATCAGTTTTCTTCTACTTGTGCAATAAAACATGAAAGTTCATTGAGATCAAGATAAAATAAATTACCTTTTGTTTTCCTGCTAGTTCCAACTAGGTTTCCTCTACCATCTAGGAGCTTGGCCTTTCCATTCATGAATTCTACCTTGAAACCAATGTTATTTAGATGTGCCACACTTAGTAGATTACACCTTAGTCCTTCAACCCAATAAGCATTATCACATTTGATTCCTTCAGTAAGAGCAATACAACCTTTAACTTTCACATAGCATGGTTTTTCATTCCCAAAACTAACACTCTCACCATCATAGTGTTCAAGATGTTCAAATTTGGTTTCATCACCAGTCATGTGGTGAGAACAACCACTATCAATTATCTAGGTGTCATTCTTACTAATATGAGAGTATAGTGCAGTCTTTTCATTGTCTTCACTATCTGACTCATCCTTAATAGTAATGTAAACCATTTCATTTTCATCTTCATCACTATCAAAATATTTAGCAATATAACAAGATTTCTTACCTTTGTCCTTGTAGCTTTTGTAGGTTTTGTAATCTTTCTTTCCTTTATACTTGTTAAACTTTTTTCTCACCTTTGTCTTCCTTGTTCGGACACTTAGCAGCAATATGACCAACCTCATCACATGAAAATAAAATCAATGGTATTCTTCCTTTGTATTGTCCTTTTCCTTTTGCAGCTCTCCTTACAAGTAATGCTTCAATGATTTCTAGATCCTCGTCATCAGAATCATCATCATTATCACTGTCAATCTATTTTCCCTTCATATTTCTAAGGTTTAATTTAGCTTTGAATGCTGACTCAAGATTGCTAGGATTAGGATAATAATTGTCAAAATTATCCAACTCAAAATTTGATAATCCTCCAATCAATCCATCTAGAGTTATGTCATTACCATATCTCATCTTTTGAATAGCTAAAACTCTAATTGCATAGATAGGAAGTAAAGTTCTTAATACCTTGCTGACTACTATTTTGTCTTTAATTGTTCCACCAGTAGATCTGATTGCACTAACACTTTTATTGATTCTTTCACTATACTTTGTAATGTTTTCTCCTTCTTTCATTTTCATTATATCAAACTAACCTCTGAGACTTTCTGCTTTGGCTCTCTTTAAATTTGCATCTCCTCCATAATATCATGCAGTTTGTTCCACATATCAAAGACAGTAGGGCAGTCCTTGACTTCATCAAATTTAGAATAGCTGAGTGCATAGGCTATATCAATCATCATTATGTTATGATACTTCATTTCCACCATATGATCCATAGACATAGGTCTCGGTGATTACACATACTTATGATCTAGGAATTGCAAAATAGTATCTCCAATAGTAGACGGATGTAGCCTCATCAGATCTTTCCATGCAGCGAAGTTGTCCTTGTTGAGCTTAGGGATCTCCCTTCTGTAAGACACCTCTGATCTTTAGCTTAGGCCTTTAAACCTTCCCTGTAAGAAATTTCCTCTTTGATACCAATTTTTGGAAATGAGTTGAGTAACTGAGAGGGGTGGGGTGAATCAATTACCATAAAAACAAATCCAAGTCCCTTAGATGTCTTAAAAAAATTTAACATTGTTGCTTGGTTAACATAGAAAATCTTAAGATATTAACTGTGATTATCTTTAGTAATTAATTACAGAAGTATAAACCATAAAGAAAATTAAATGTACACAGATAACACCAAGATTTAACACGGAAACCCAATATGGGAAAACCACCAATAGCAACTAGTCACTATTTTTCACTCTTCTGAAGTGAGCCCTGTTAGGAGCCAACCCTGTTAAAGGTTACAATAACACACTGTAAGGTGTGATCCTGTTAGAGGATTTAATCACCCTATAAGGAGTGGCCTTGTGAGAGGTCTTCAAACACTTAGAGAGTAACAATGGATTGAATTGTTTTGATAAGCAACTATCTTTACTGATTTAGATCTCTGTTCTGGATTAAATACTTGATTCTTACTGATTGGATATTCTATTGTATTCCTCTGTAGTTTGTCCTCAATCAGAATCCCATCTGATTTTGCCTTCACTCTTCATATCACACTTTACATGAAATTCCTCATCACTACTATCTCCCTATTCAATCCAAACTTGACCTTATATATATATGATAAGCCTTGTCAAGTCGGCCTTAATATCCTTCCAAATAAATAATAAAACTCATGTCTGTCGACTGCATATCACTAATTATCCATAAAATATAAGCCACTTTTAGTTGGCTGACACTAACTGTTTTACTTGGTCAACACTAAAATCCTTCAACGCTTGACCAACACTGTAATGCCTGAGTGAACTCGATTATAACTAAAAATCACTTTGGTCATCTTCAATGCCCGAGAGAGCTTGACATACACTGACTATGCTTAGATAGGATTAGACATTTGTGTAAACACCACTATACTTGTGTAAACATCAATGACAATACACAATTGAATAATTGTCATCAACATCACCCTCTCATCCATCTCAAATGAATGATTACAACATCTATTTATAACATAGATTGACCTAATTTAGTTTCACGCATTACAAAACTAACTCTATGATCAAAGGTTTACAACTTGACCTTGATCTCCTAGTTTGCATGTTTTTAATCAGTTAGACTGATTAAAAAAATTACAATTATGTTTCTTGTTCCTCAAGATGGTTTAAAAAAAATCAAAACTATAAAAAATAGAATATAACTGTTTTATCTAACGTGGAAGTCAGATCCACTTTTCTCGGTATATAATTGACTTTCGATGTCTGGTGCTCGGTTTTCTCTGAAATCAATTTGACTGTCTTTCGGTGTTCCTTTGTTGAACTGTCTATTGAGTTCCCTTGCTGTCGGGCTCCTCTATTTCTTCTCTTTTGGTTTATAGTGTAACCTGGTTGTCGGGTTCCTCTGTACCATCTTCGGGTTGCACTTTCGGTTTACACTTCAAAACTGTGTCGTCGGGTTTCTCTTTGCTTAGCACTTTTGGTCTGAACTGAAACTTGACTTTCAGTGTAGTATAACCGATGTTTCATAACAACTGTTTTCTCTTTTCATACTAATGGAAAAACTTATGTCATCAATTGTATATTTATATTAATTAATTTAATGTCTTCCACTTTGAACTGTGACTACTACACACACACACACACACACACACACACACACACACACACAGACAGACATAGACATAAATTATTTTCAAGTTACTTATTTTTTAATCTTTTTTTTACACAAAAAGTTGAATAGGTGCCTCAAGAATGATATCTCTTGGTGTGTGTGCGCGCATGCGCACATGCACACTAGTTATGAGTTAAATATACTCAATTGTATGTTCACACAAAATTCACTTATTGACATAGTGCATGTTATGATCTAGTATCACATTGTCACTTTGGTGCAAAATTATATATATATATATATATATA
>MU225196.1:1281195-1291669 GCA_018584345.1 Thuja plicata
CACACAAATATATAAATATATGTGTGTGTGTGTATACACACACACATATACATATATGTGTGTGTGTGTCTCTAAGTGTGTGTATATGTGTGTTTACATATATGTATATATATACATGTGTGTGTGTATATATGCATATGTATATACATATATATACATACATATATATATATGTATGTATGTATGTATGTATGCATGCATACATACATACATACATACATACATACATACAAGAATGATATCTCTTGGTGTGTGTGCGCACACACATGCGCACTAGTTATGAGTTAAATATAATATTGTATGTTCACAAAAAAATCACTTATTGACATAGTGCATGCTATGATCTAGTATCAAATTGTCACTTTGGTGCAAAAACATGAATCGTAAAAAAATAAATAATCTATAGTTAATGACTCTCAATTATTATATTGGTGCTCTATTTGTACAATCATAGCCAAATACAATTTCAACTATCAAAACACTAGTGTGAACCAAATACAATATTATTAAGCACATTGCTGATACAAAAATCACGTTGTTGAGACTTTAATTTGGAACTATTTGAATTTACAACTGAACATATTCAAACAACTCCGATGTCCTTTAAAAAACTACTATCTCACAATCTTTATCACCACTAAATATATGAAGTAATCATTGATAAGAAATAGATGCAACGAATCTCTTGTTAAATATAATGTTTCACTAATATTTTTTTAAGAAGATATTTGTTTGTATTAGATCTTCTACTTGGATGATTTTTTTTTTTATAATATGTTTTTTAAGTTAGTATTTAATACATCATTTTGATTATTATACATAGGTTTTTCTATGATTTTTCATTTTTTTAATACATTCTAATAAAGTGATGGAATATAGGGGATATATATATATATATATATATATATATATAATTCTTTAATTAATATATGATAAACTAACATTTTAGTTTTGTTAGGGATATTTGAAAAATTAAGTATTGTTATTTATAATATACAAGGTTTTATTTCATTAATTTTTTAAGGAAAAGAATTATCTTTTGAATGACAGCCAGAGATGATTATAGATAAATTCTTGTGAATTATTAATGTGATTGTGAGCGTGGAGTTGGCTAGTGTGATTCCCACTTGCAGTTTGTCATTCATGAATAGTCTTAGTCCCATATTTTTTTTATTCATGTTACTTATTTGGTTCCAATGTTTGTGATGGACAATATGGTTCAATGCAACATGAGAAGGTATTGTGTGATAACATTCAATGCATAACAAAGCCTATAATTAGGTATGTATGGGGAGGCATGAAAATGTGAAACATAGTAAAAAAGGTTGGTCATTTCATAATGTTATGTAGGAAATGAGATCATAGCTAGTAGATGCAAACTAAGATCTAAAATATCCAATGACATGTCATTGGAAGAATAATATGCTTAGTTACAATTATAATAGGAGAGTTGAGCACTTGGATTAATGTTTCTTTGTTATAACAACATTGAGATTATGCAATGCATGTAACAAAACTAGATCATATAATAGTAAATTGAAAATATTCAATCAAAAACAAACATGTACAAAAAAGAAAACAAACAAAAAAGTATAGATCTCGAAATGAGATGCAATAAACCTATTACTCAAATCTGGAACTAAAATTATCAGTCTAGTGGGCTAGGCACGTTATACATGGAGGTACCTTTTTCAATTGATGGTTTGGGTCTTAATCACGATGTTTTGTAGATATTTCCGTCCAAACTTATCTTAAAAGTGTGGGTCTAGTGAGATTATTCACACAATTTGAGGGTTTTCGCATGTTCGAAGTTTGAGATTATGTCTTATTCTACTATATGCAAATATGTAACTATTTGTTGCTATATTTTTGAACTGCACACATAAAATAAGGAAAGATTGTGTTATATAGGAGCTTTCCTAAGTCAAACCTCATGTTGGTGTTCTCACTTCCATAATATAAATTATGATTAAAATGAGAGCTTGCTATTAATGAGGGTAACACAAAATAAAATGTAGGGGTATATTCTACCCTCTTTTGTTAAAAGAAAATCTCAAATGCTAATAATTGTGATCAAGTGAGATAACCCAAAGGTTATGTTTGTTAGGTCTTGACTTAAGTAAGATATACTTAGTTGATAAGATGTGATATGCTAGTAATTGTGATGGGAATCGCACAAATATTCCTTGACTACAAATACAACTCTCTCACTTTGTGTGTGGCTTTTCCTATAGGCCTTTCTAATGATATGACTTTAGATTTTCTAAAGTCTAACAATGATAAGACTTCAAATTCTCTAAGCATTTTTATATTCTTTAGAGACTTTAAACACTTCATTATTAGTACTAAATTGCTTCAAAATAAATTTTGAAAGGGAAAAGGGTTCAAAAAGCTAACTAAAATAATAATTTGGTTCATAAAACTGACTAAAACAATAATCTTGCTCTAAACTAATGAATAGCTACTTTCATTGACTGACTTGGAATTCATAAACCTGATAATGCTTCACTAGATGAAAATAAATAGATATAGTCAGTGGAATATTCAATGGTGATAAAAAATATTTTTAGATTGTTAGGCATCCATCAAACTCATAAGATATATAATGTGATATAAGACTTAACAATTGAACCAATTCTTATAAATGGATTTTAGACTAACCATGCACTGCAATATGCATTACAACTAGTATGAACTTGGAATTCCAACAATACCAGAATCAAACATCTCTTCATGAACTTAATATAATTTAAATAAAATATCCTTAGTTAAGGCAAAACCATGCACACTCACAAAGTAAACACAAGAATGTTCACAATTTAACTATGTTTTTGCATTCATTTCGCCAAGTTTACAACAACAATTCACAAAACCTTCTTACAAAATGTGGAGATGCATAGGCCTCTTATTTTTATTTTTTTGAAACAATGGCTAGGATTAAATCCTTTAAAAGGCCAAGATTTAGCTTCTATAAACTCCAAGGATTTTAAAATAATATATTTTAATTACTCCCACTACAAGATGAAATAGTTGTACCTGACCTCAGTAAAAAATGAAAAAAGGATAATAGATGGAAAATAATAGTTATTTTTGACTTTGTAATATTATTTTAATTAATAAAAAATATTATTATAAAATGTACAATTTAATATTCTATTCCTCGAATATCAAATTTGGTCATTTGTCTTGTCCAATAGCTCTCTCCTTTTGCACATACTCCTTGATTCTCCCCAATATTGGACTCCATTCAACCTGGTAAATATCAAGAATGACATTGATCTTAAAATGGTAAGAATCATAGACTTTTTGAATTCCATGAGCTCACCATCCCATTTGTCCCTATCCTCCTTATACTTGTAAATAATATCATATTTAGATTATTCTTATCTCAAAATACGCTTTAAGAATGGTGAGTCAAGTTTGAGTGCAACAATCCTTTCCCACTCATTTCTAAGTGGAATCACCCTCATTATTTGTATTTTATCCCCCACAGTGACTTCGAGGAGATCATAGTATTCATCCTAAATACATATAACCAATTTCTCATGCTCAACAAAACCATCCTTAATTTTCTTGATTGTGGCTTTCTTGAAATGTATAACTTGAAAACACTCAACTTTCTCTCACTACCCTAATTCTAGGATGTTTTCCCCTAATACGTTTGCTTCATAAATATTTAACAAGGCACCAGGATAATTTTTTTCACATGCTACTATAGCATCAAACTTCCTGTACTTGATTTATATGGATGCAAATCTATAAATCACATGTTGTGCATTTTGTCACAAGTGCATCCACTATGTTGCCTCCTTCCTTGACTAACTTCTCCAATCTAGTATTGATCATTCCTCTGACTTAACTGTTTCAAGTTCTTCCACCAAAAACTAGGAGAGTATCATAGGTGGCATGAAGGTGCCTTATGGTTTTTGAATTGGCTCTAATAGATGCTTCAAATATGTCATTATTTCTTTTGCTTGCACCTTGTACTTATTCTTGGCTTCTTCTTCCTTCTCAAGCCCTTTGATCATGGTTTTTGTATTGTCCCTAAATTCTTCACCATCTTGATCTTTGGTGGTAGGAGCTATATTGATGGTTGTAACATCATAATCAATCACAGTTACCTTGTCCCTTTGATTTTTAATCCTTGGAACTACCACTTGGACCACTCTATTTTGGTTGGAATATCTTGTTAATTTTGAATATATTTTTGCCTGTTTCTTCTCCTTAGGTTGACCAATCTAGGAAAATAAATTATCTAATCACATTGGTGGAGGCCTTACAATTTTTTTGACTTTCCATTTCCCTTGCAACCACATGAGAATAGTTGACTGATTATGAGAGGAGGTCCCTGGATTGGGATTTGAATCTCTAACAACTTTCTCAATTTCATCTATTTTATTTAGTTGGAGGTTCAAATTCATCTATTTGCACATTTTATTCTATCTAGATAGGTGTCTTAATGTGTTCTTCTCCTTCATTAACTTGATGTTCCAATCCAATGTTCAAGTATACCTCCACTTTAAGAGGAATTTCAGCTAAGGCATCATCATATGTGACTTTGGGCTATTTATTTATTTCTTCTTCTTTATTATCCTTTACCTCCTTTGGAACATACCTCATAATCTTTTCAAGAGCATTGAGTCATGGAAATAGAATCAAGACCTAGGGAGAAGTCTTTCTTTGATATACCTTAGATGCTAAAACTCCCAAAATAGGATCTTCATTTTCCACTAAGTCTTCAAAAATATTAAATAATTCCACTTTTATATGTATAGTGGTGGTTGTGGTAGTAGCTACTATGATTGGATCATGTGATAAAATGGGTGAAGGAATGTGTTCGAGAATGATGGGAAACATAGGTTCTACATATAATGGTTCATCAATTATGGTTGGGAGTTCAGTTGAAGTGAAGGAAAGTGGAATGGATAGAAGGGTCACCATATCCGAAGTAGAAGTAGTATAAACTTCCTCATCTATATTAGAATATCTATCATGTATTGTATACTTTGTATTGTGGCTATTATTGGATTTATTCCTCAACTTATCCATGGGACGAATCTTTATTCCTATATTTATTATTATTTTCTTTGACCACTTCTTCTTTCCTTTTTTATTCTAATTGAGGAACTTAAATTTTTTATTTAGCTTGTTCACCATCCAAGGATTGTGATTTCAAATCTCCCACTAGGTTGTGTGTGAATTTGACATTGTTCCTTGTCAGCAAATATTCTTTATGTTCTAACCATTTCCTTGTATAGCACAACGTGGGATCGAATATGGCCTCTATAACTATGATGATCTCCTAAAACCAATCCATGGCGAGAAGCTTCGTATCCTATATGCTATCATACTCATGGTGTTTTATGCAACCTTAATCATCCTTGAATTGTTCAAGAACCTAAAATGGACTATAGATCCCATTTTGTTCAACTTTAATCCTGAAATATGAGTGCCTCTTGACTTCATAGTTATCAGAATAATTTTCCTAATAATATTTTATTGTGTACTTGTGTAAGAATTCTCTTCCAAATACCTTTCTTACCTATTCCAATGGGTCATAGTTATATCAACTTGAGTGCAAATCAAACTCATTGAAACTTCATTAACCCTTTGTGAGTTATGCACACTGGGCAACACAAAAATTCTCATCCCTAACTTCAATAGTTATGGGATATTGTATCTCAGACCTCTTCTTCACCTTTAGTGCTTTGTCCATCGGATACAATTATTGTGCTAATCCAAGAAAAATTAGCTTCTCATTGCCAGTAATTAGTAAGGTGGGATTTCATACTCTGATACTCTAATGTATTAAAAAAAGGGGAAATGAATTAACTAATAACCATATTACTTAACTGTCATCATTGCAATGTTATACCTTGTAAATTTTTGCCTATAAACATTGTGAAGATATCATTGACCCTACTGAACTATGTGTTTTGGTGAAAGTATCGATGAACTATAACTGATTGAATGTTTGAAGATGTTAAGCTGATGATCACCGAGCTACAAAAAGTTAATGCAAGACATTAAATCAGTTAATGTATTGTATTGTCATTGATGTCAAATTGATATAATCTGATTTTTTATATACACATAGTGTCAAAGAATTCAAAGAACCAAAGAGATAAAGGTTATTCTATAAGTAATGCATAAAATTTCAGTATACACTAAGTGACAACAAACACCGACGGACAGTTCACCCCGATGGTTAGAGAAACCCGAGAGAAGAGTCACAATGATACCCGAGAAAGATAACCGATCAAGAATTATCAAGAGAAGAACCACAGTGTTACCCAACGGACAAACAACCCTGACAGATAGACAACCCTGATGAATAGAGATGTCCAAGGACAACTGAAGTCAAGACTGAGCTAATAAGGAGTTAAACACCGAAAAGAACAGAAGTTCAGAAATGATAAAAGACTTAGCTGGAAAGAGCTAAATATGGAGTTAACTAGTTGATAACTTTTGTTTTCATCAAAAAGTTAAAAGACAAAGATAATCTAGAGTTTTAAAGCTATTTTATTTCAGTTGTCAAGGAGAAATCTATGGGATAAAACTGAAGTATGCTTTAAAGAAAGAATGACGAGAATTGCAGATAACACTAAGAACAAGAAAGTCAAGCACTTAGAAATGGTGAAATTATGTCTATAAGAGAGATAAGCTAATTCATTATGAATAAAGGGGTGAATAGAGAAGAAGATGCTGAAGGGAATACTGGTGAAGAAAGACTTCATATAACCCTGATCAAACAAGCTAAAGAATAGAGCTAAAGATTTTTGCGGACACCGAGCAATAGAGAAGCACAACATCACTGAGAAAAAAGAAGTAGAGAAAAGATATTAAAGGGAAAAATTGATCAGAAAGGTATTATGGGCTTACAATAGATCTGAACATCTGTAAGTCTAAGTTGTATTTGTGAACAGATCATATACTATTTTAGTTTAACCATTGGATCAGAAATTCTCTTAACCAAGAAGGATCTAAACATCCTTTATATATTGAGATACATCCCAAGGAGTATCAAAAGGTTTATCATGAAGATAACATAGTGAAATGCCAGATATCAAGTGATAATCTGTTAGTGATAAATCCTCTAACAAGGTCGCGCTTAACAGTATGTTTGTAACCTTTAACAATGTTGGCTCTTCACCAAGCTCACTTCAGAAGAGTAAAATTTTTTGGTTATCAACCCCAAGTGGTTTTTCCCTTAACATGGTTCCACATTAAAAATCCATGTGTCAAATGTGTTTATGAGTCATTTCTTTAATGTTTTGCTTTACACATTACTAAAACATGATTGATTGGTAAACACTAAGTTATTTACTATATTTCAGTAAATGCTAGACTGCTATTCGGTAAAGCTTAAGAATAAGGTTTAACAATGAACTTCGAGCAGTACTTATTTGATAAGGTTATTTCAAGGCATACATCTTGTTGGACTAAAGATAACCAGAGGGTTATAATTATGGCACTAATTTTTTGGGTTGATTTATTGGAATATTTTTGAGGCCACTAATTCACCCCCCTCTTAGTTATTCTAACAAGTATAGTTCAGGATAACAATCACACACTTTATACTTCCCCCTTTGTGTCTTATTAGACCCAAGCATAGTAGTCCACTATATTTGTGTTGCCTAGCCAACATGTATACTATATATGTAGACATTTTGAATGACCTTATGGAATCCATATTAATGAATTGGACATGTATGTTATCACTTATGATCTAAGCCCAATCTATCTTTTCTTCTCTAAAAAATACCATTTCTATGTAGGAAATCCATTCCACATAGGTCAGATTGTGGAAATCCCATGAATTTTCTCAATAATATAACAATGTCACATTATTCTTTATAAAACTTACCTCTCTTCCATTTCATCTATGGGAGTTTGGAGAAATGAGGCCTTGAAATTTTCAACCATTTACTATTAATCTTTGATATGCACTTATTTGGTCCTTTCTCATATTATCTATGATCTTGTCTAGTTTTATGTATGACATCTTCTCATGGGTATGAATGTTGAAGGCCTCAACTATAACATCCCTAATATATGAGCCCAATCTATCTTTTCTTCTTTAAAAAACACCATTTCTATGAGATAGGAAATCCATTCCTCAAATAGGTTAGACTGTGGCAATCCCATGACTCTGCTCAACAATATGACCATGTAACATTATTTTTTACAGATTTACCTCTCTTCCATTTGATCTATGGGATTTTGGAGAAATTAGGCCTTGGAATTTTCAACCATTCACTATTAATCTTTGATGTGCAATTATTTGGTACTTTCTCATATTATCCATGATCTTGTCTAGTTTTATGTCTGACATCTTCTTATGGGTAGGAATGTTGAAGGCCTCGACTATAACATCCCTTGTGAAATTTGAAAAGTTTCCCCCTTCCATTGTCACTAACCTAGTCTCATGCATGTAGTGACTAACACATTCCATAATTAGCCCTAACATTTATTGTGTAGATGAGAATCCTACCACTTGCATAGTCTCATTTTTGACCATCCTCTTGGCCTTTTCTGTTGGAAATGGGCCATACATATTTATTTTTAATTCATTCAAATTGATGTTCCCCAAAGTAGTATCTCCTACTGATGACATGTAACTGACTGAATGTTTGATAATGTTAAGTTGAAGATGATGCAAGACATTAAATCAGTTAATGGTTTGTATTTTCATTGTTGTCAACTTGATATCATCTATACAGTCATGTACATAATGCCAAAGACTTCAGAGAATCAATGGAACAAAGATTATGCTTTTAGCAATGCATACAAGTCAAGTATGCACTAAGTGACAAACAACACCGATGGAGTGCACACCATCGGTAAAGGCAAAGAACAAAACTCATAGTGATACCTGACGAGCAGAAGACAGTGTTGCCCGATGAAGAAAAATCACAGGATGCCCAACGAGCTGAAAATAGAGTTGCCTGATGAGAAAAATCCAACGATGCCCGACGGATGGAGATCCCAAAGCTTACTGGAGTCACACCGACAGAACTGGCAGTTGTCACCGACGACTAACTGCAGAGTTGACCGACAGAACATAGAGTTCAGAAAATGAAAAAATATCTAGCTAACAGAGCTTAAGGATAGACTTAATTGGTTGTTTTATTTGTTTTATTTGACCAGAGTTAAGTAATTGATTTAAAGAATATTTGTATAGTTGGCAAGAAGATAACTACGAGATAAATAAGGAGTTAAAGCTGTAAATCAAATTGGTTGGATTGTTTTTCACGCCAAGAATCAAGAATCAAGAATCAAGAATATCATGTCTATATAAGAGACAAGAATAATTCATTTCCAAAATAAATCACATACACGGGAAGGGGAGTGAATAGAAAGAGGATGCTGAAGAGAAATTTATGAAGGATAAATTCATACAGTCCTGATCAATCAAGCTGAAGGAGAGCTAAATAATTCTGCAGACACCGATGAACAGTGAAGCACAACATCACAGAGCAGAAAATGTGGAGCACAAAGAATTGAATTGATACATTGATCAGAGAGATAATGTACTTAAATAGATATGAAAATCTACAATTCAAATTGCATTCAAAACAGGTCATAGTGTTTCAGTTTAACCATTGAAGCATCAAGTCTCTTAACAGAGTAGGACTTAACCATCTTCTATATTTTGAGGTACATCCCAAGGAGTGCCAAAAAGGTTGATTCATGAAATTAGCAATTAAATTGCATAAAGCCTATTGACAACCTAAGAAGAAGGTTGATTCAAGGATGGCAGAAAGATTTGCCTAAAGCCTATTGACATTCTAAGAAGGAGGCTGATTCAAGGATGGTAGCAAATAGATGCCCGATACTAAGTGACAACCTCTATGTATAAAATCCTCTAACAAGGTCACACCTAATAGTGTGTTTGTAACCTTTAACAGGGTTGGCTCCTAACAGGGCTCACTTCAGAAGAGTGAAAATTTGGGGTACTAGTCCTAGTGTTTTTTTCCCTTAATAGGGTTTCCACGTTAAAATCCACATGTTATGTGTGTATGGTTTATTACTTTACTATTTTACATTTCACATATGCATTTCTAGATTGATTGGTATACTCTACATATTTAGTGAGTATCGGTAAATAGTTTTACTGCTTATCGATAATCAAGGAGAATAAGGACAGACAAGGTAAACCGACAGATAATTAAATTATTATTAGTATTTCATGGCATGCATCTTGTAGGGACTCAATAATCTAAGGTGTATTGATTGGTGGTTAAAGTTTAAAGGATAATTTTTAAAGCCACTGATTCACCCCCCCTCTCAGTTATTACTAACAATTGGTATCAGAGCTTGTTTGCTTATAAGGAAGGTTTCAATACCTAAGTAAAGATCACAAGATGAATAGACGAGATGTGCCCAAGTTGAACAAAGACAACTTTGCTTCATGGAAAAGCAGGATAAGACTCCACTTATCAGGTATTGGTAATGATGTTACTCAATACTT
>MU225196.1:1312069-1346513 GCA_018584345.1 Thuja plicata
TGCCACATGTCATAAGTGTGTGAGACAAGTGTAGGATTCCTCATAAGGAGGAATATCTAAGAATAATAAAGGATACCTTGGTTTATCCTAGTAAATATAACAACCAAGGAAAGATTAATTCTAACAGTAATCCTATTTATGGCCCTAGACTCGGTACACAACCTCCAAGTACCATCCTTCTTTGGGGCTAGGACTGTGGGAACAACATATGGACTTATGCTCTCTCTAATCAACCCTTGGTGAGTTAGTTCTTGGATTTGGTTATAAATATTTTCATTCTATTGTGGGGTCATCTTATAAGTATCTTTATTAGGAAGTGAGGCTCCTAGGATAAAGTCAATCTAGTGACTAATAGATCTCTCAGGTGGTAGGGTAGTTGGTTGACCATCACTAACTATGGCCTGGTATTGAGTTAACAAACTTTGGATCTCTAAAGGCATCTCTTCCCTCATATTTCCCTTTTCACTCTTTGGTTTCAAAACCAAAGCAAATCCTAATCCATTTTCTTCTTTTAACATCCTCAAGAATTCTTTATCACCAAGAAACAGTAGGTTGGGACCCCTTTTCTTCTCTTCCTCTTATTCCAAGGTTGATTGTACCCTAAAAGTTATTCCATCTTTCTTTAAGGAATAGGAGCTCTTAGCTCCATCATGTACTGTAGCTCAGTCAAACTGCCAAGGTCTACCCAATAGAAGATGACACACATCCATGGGAAGGACATCACACAAAACTCTGTCCTTATACCTCCCTATGGTAAATTATATCCAAGCTTGCTCATTGACTATTACATGTTGATCTTTATTCAACTAGGTAACTCTATAAGGATTAGTATGAGGAATCCTTGTCAATTTTAACTTCTCAATAGCTTCTAAAGAAACTATATTATCAGTAGAACCTGAATCTATGATAACTTTACATAACTTACCGAGTACTTTGCAATTGACTCGAAACAAAGATCTTCTTTGGCTTGGCTCTTCTTTGATGGGTTCTTTGAGGAGTGCTCTTCAAACCATCAAATTCTCTCCCATCTCAGAACCTATGATGACTTCTGCAGTCTTGCTACTAGAAGACTCTTCTTGCACATAGTTGGCTCTTTTCTCTCCTCCTTGTGAAGTAGAGATCTTTATAGGGCACCAATATGTAGTATGCCCAAGTTGTTGATAGTTATAGCACTTCATCAAAGAGAAGTAAGATCCTCTTCCCTGATTATCAGTTCTTCCTCTTGAACTATTATTTGAACCTCTTCCTCAGTTGTAACCACCTCTAGTGTTACTCAATTCTCCTTGGTTCTCAGTGAGTTTGGACTCACTCTGGTTCTTAGCCTCATAATTCCTTCCTCCATATCCTTCTCTATGACCTCTATTGTCTCTTCCTCTACCTCTACTATTTGATTCTTGCTTCTTCTTGAACTTCTCTTCCACCTTGAGGGATAGTTGATAGCATTGGTATATAGTCTTGGGGCTTAAGAGACTGACCTCTTCTTGAATAATCCATTTGAGGCCATTCAAATATCTTTCCAATTTTAGGCTCTCCTCTTCCACTACATGGGACCTTAAGCATAGCTTGTGGAATTCTTCTGTATAGGCACTAACTTCTAAGTATTTTTGTTTTAGATTCTGCCTTTTCTTGTGCAACTTCACTTCATAATCACTAGGAAGATAAGTTTCCTTCATCTTGGCCACCATACCTTTCCAACTAGTTATGGGGTTCTTTCCTCCTTTTGTCCTTTCATCTTGGACAAATTTCCATGGTGCAAGAACACCTAGGTAGGCTAGATGATACAATGTAACCTAGGGCTTCTTCTATGTTTTTGGCTTGTAGTGGTTCTAGCTAGACCACTAGGTGAATACAGGGACTAAGAGTCCTAGTTTTTAGAGTGCTAAGTAGGAGGATGTCTTGTTAGGTCCTTAGAGACCTTTGTGTCCATTTAGGTCCAATAGGGTGTTTTTGGTATTTGATTGAAAAATGAGCCAAACAAAGGGATAGAGGTCCTATTTGTTGTTATTTCACCCTAATTAGTGATTTGGACAAGGTTAGACCAAGTTTGGATAGTATATCCAAAAAGTTGCAAAAGTTGTCAATATTGTCATTGACAACATTGACAACATTTATGAAAAGAATGCAACTTTGAGGAATTTAGTTCCCTAATTTTCTGAAATTAGTTTTCTAGTGCCTTGGTCAACTATATAAGACCATCCTTGAGCTTTTTACAGGGTTGGCATTTTGAAGTCACATTGTGTACGGACTGTGAATTTGATATACAGTTATAGTTTTTGGTGTTTTGGAAGATCAGACTGTTTAATGGATTGAAATAAATCTTGTGAGCATCAATTTGAGTAATGTAGGTTGATATAAGATTTATTGTGGCATTAGTTTGTTGGATTCAATAGTTTTATTTGCTTGTTTAAATTCTTTTGTTTTCTGGACTATCACTGTCCTGAATTGAGCATTGTGAACTAATGGAGTCATAGATCCATTTTCCACTTTGGAACTTGCACGTGCTCTTAGATTATGGAAGGTGAATCCATGTACATTGTGTACAATGAAGGAGGGGCCCAGGAAGTTATGACATCCATTTTTAAGGTGATGCCCTAGGCGAGCCAGAGAGGCATGACTAGGGATCACCAGTGATTGCAAAGCTTGTTAGAAGGATTGAAAGCATTCATAGCTGCAATCAGTGAATGTAGGAAGGTAGGAGATTCAATGAAGGAACCCTAACTTGGAGGATAATTTTGGGTTAGCTAATTTTCTAGCCAAGAAGATCCATTTCTTGTGGAGATAGTGGCAAAGACCTAAAACCCTAAATTTTAGGCATGAATGTAGGAGGTACTGTACGAACACCTCTGAGAGCCAAGAACTAGAAAATCCTTAGGTTATTGATAAAGGGTATTAGGATATGGAGTTTATTTTCATACTTATTTGAAGTTTTTAAGAGTTATTGCATGAAAAGAGCCTAATTAGGCCTATAGCTAGTAGCCCTATTTTTGGTGAAATTGACTTGGAACTTGGAACTCATTTAGGGTTTCACTTCCAAAGAAAGTTGTGGACATAGAAATTGATTCACTTAACAATCTTGAAGACTACCTTTCCATATGGGAATTTTTTGGATCCATTTGGATCAAATTGTGCAGATGGAGTAAGAAAGACCAATTTGGGTCTAGGAGAGAGCATGACGAGTTTGGATTCTACTTTGTTGGTGTTCACTAGTTGAAAGTGTTAGGTTCTTGTGAGAAGTTCCTAAGGAGCATAGGGTTATTGAAAGAACCCTAGTAGGTCAGGAGATTGGCCTAGGAGACCCTAGAGGAAGCTAGGGAGAAGCAAGACTAGTGCTACATCAAAGTGGTATCAGAGCCAGTTGAGAAACTTGGGAAGATTGGTATATGTCAGAAGTGGAATCTAGTGGTTCTACAAAGATGGTGACAAATGCAGATCTAGCCAAGGAAATGGAAGAGAAAAAGGAGAAAAATAGAATCCTTGAAGGTACCTTGGAAGCAATGAGGTTGAAGATGGAAGAGCTAGATAATGCTACTAAAAAGGACTTTGGAGTTGAAACCAGTGGTAGGGGTAAGAAAAAAAATGAAGAGGAAGACTTCATCCCCAAACCAGACCCAGTGTTGAATGAGGAACCTTTATTGAAATCTATAAAAGCATTAAGTGGCAAGGCTTTGGAAGGGACACCCTTATTTGGAGGAAAGATGGAGATTGAGAGTGTCATAGACTGAATTGAAGAAATGGAGAATCACTCCAACTGTGAGGGTGTATCTGAAGCCCAAAAGATTAAAGTGGCCAAGTCTAGACTCAGAGGGCCAACTTTTACTTGGTGGAAATACCTTCAGGATGAGAGGGTAAGTATGGGAAAGCAACCAATAGAAAATTGGAATGCCATGGTAACCAATTTGAAGGACAATTATCTTTTGGAGGATTATGAGATCCAAATTCATAGGAAGAGACAAAACTTGAAACAGAAAGACCTAGATGTGGCCTCATATATTGAGGAATTCAAGAGATTGTGTCTAAGGTCTAAATTGCAGGAAGAGGAGTCAATCAAAGTGGCTAGATACTTGGGTGGATTGAAGTGGAACATCCAAGAGGAGATTAGCCTATGGACACCTACTACAATTCAAAAGTGTCATCAATTGGCTATACGAGTGGAAGAAAAGAATAAGAAGAAAGGGGATTATAGCTTCAAGAATACCAATAACAATAGGGGTAGAGGGAGAGACCAAAGGGGTCAAAGAGGAGGCTACCAAGGAAGGGTTAGCAAAAAAAGATCACAAGGAGAGAATAAGTTGACAGAGCAACAAAGTGAAAGTAATTCAAGAGGAAGCTATGATAGAGGTAGAGGTAATCATGGTGGTCCTAACAGAGGAAGAGGAGGTAGGAGTAGTTCTTAATTTAAAACTATGAAGTGTTATTAATGTGGAAAATTAGGCCATCCAGACTATAGATGTCCAGACAAACCTTCTGCAAAAAATAGTGGCAAGAGGATAGAATATACCCATGAGGATACTTCAAGTGTCAAAGCTCCTGAAATAGACCATCTAGATTCAGAGATGGGTGAGAACTTAATGTTCAGGAGAGTGTTGATAAGGCAGCCAATCAAGGATGAGCCCAAGCATAGGAGAGCTCTGTTTAGAATAAGATGCAAGATCTTAGGCAAAGTCTGCAAAGTGATAGTGGACTCTAGTTCAACAGAAAATATCATTTCAGAGGAGGCAGTGGTGAAACTTAAGCTAGCCAAGATACCCCATGTGAATCCCTATAAGGTGACATGGCTCAACAAAGACCAAAGTGTGTTGGTTAAAGAAAAAACATGGGTAGATTTATCAATAGAAAGGTACAAGGACAGATTTCTTTGTGACATCCTACCAATGGATGCTTTCCATTTACTACTTGGGATGCCTTGGAAATTTGATAATGGGGAAGTATATGATGGGAAGGAGAATTCCATCACCTTCAAGAAAGGATGGAAGACTTTCAAAATTTAGTCTTTATTAGAGGATGAAGAGCCAAAAGATAAAAATCCTAATGTTATGTTATGCAGTGGTAAGGAGTTTGTAAAGGACATCAAGAATGATGAGGGGGAAGGTTATGCCATTATGCTAGGACCTAAGGAGGAAGAACAATCAGTGGAGTCATTACCAACAGAGGTGCAAGAATTACTTGAGAAGTACAAGGACATTATGAGTGATGGTAATCCTACAACCCTACCACCTAAGAGGGTTATAAGTAACCATATAGACTTTGTGCTAGAGGCATCTTTTCCCAATAAAGTAGCATATAAGCTTACTCCTGATCAGAACTTGGAGGTTGCTAGAAAAGTACAAGAACTCTTAGATCAAGTCTTGATCAAGAAGAGTATTATCCCTTGTGTAGTTCTGGTTGTTTTGGCATCCAAGAAGGGAGGGAAATGGAGGCTTTGCATTGATTCAAGGGTAATAAACAAAATCACAATAAGGTATAGGTTCCCTATACCTAGGATAGAGGATCTTATGGATTGCCAAGGAGGGGAAATGTACTTTACAAAGTTGGATTTGAAGAGTGGTTATCACCAAATCAGGGTGAAGGAGGGTGATGAATGGAAAATGGCGTTAAGACCATTGATGGATTATATGAATGACTTGCTATGCCATTTGGCCTCTCTAATGCTCTGAGCACATTCATGAGGCTCATGAATGAGGTGCTCAAGGACTTTACAGGGAATTTTGTGGTGGCATATCTTGATGATATACTGATATTTAGCAAGACAAGAGAGGAGCATATTAGACATGTAGAGGCAGTATTTAAAAGGTTGCATGAGGATAAATTGGCTATTAACCTTGAGAAGTGTGAGTTCTTCAAACAAGAACTAGTCTACTTGGGATTTGTAGTGTCCAAGGGGTCTTTGAAGATGGACAAAGACAAAGTTGCTGCTATCCTGAACTGGCCTCCACCTACCACAAACACTAAGGTCAGGAGTTTTCATGGCCTTGTCCAATTTTATAGGAATTTTATTAGGAATTTTAGTGGAATATGTGCACCATTGATGGATACCATAAAGGGTGGGGTCAAAACTAAGTTCAGATGGACAGTAGAAGTAGGGAAAGACTTTGAGTTGTTGAAGAAGCAAGTGGCTACCCAACATGTCCTACAATTGCCAAGCTTTGAGAAGTTGTTTACCATTGAATGTGATGCTAGTGGAATGGAAGTAGGGGGTGTATTGAGTCAAGAGGGCAGACCAATTTCCTTCTTTAGTGAGAAATTGAATGAGGCTAAGAAGAAATACTCTTCTTATGATTTGGAACTATATGCTCTAGTTCAATCTTTGAGAAAGTGGAGACATTATATATTGCCTAAGGAATTTGTGGTACTTACTAAAAATTAGGCTCTTAGTTACATTAACACACAAGAGAAGTTAAGCAATAGACATTTGAAGTGGATGGAGTATTTGCAGGCATTCACTTTTACTATAAAGCACATGAAGGGTCAACTTAATAAGGTGGTAGATGCCTTAAGCAGGAGATTATTGACAATGCAAGAATTCCAATTGAATAGCATTGGGATTGATAGTTTTAGAGAACTGTACAAAGAAGATGAAGATTTTTGTGAGGCCTATAAGGTATGTGTTGATTTTGAAAATCATTTTCATAGCAGGTTCTCTGATTTTACTTTACAAAATGGGTTGTTGTTCAAGGGCAATCAGTTGTGTGTACCTAAGGGGTCAATGAGGATTAACCTCATACAAGAGAAACATAATGGTTCTCTAAGTGGTCATTTTGGTAAGGAAAAAACCTTGGAACTAGTCCAAAGGTTCTATCATTGGCCAAAGTTGGTTAAATATGTCACCAAGTATGTGGAGCAGTGTGTTGTTTGCATGAAGGCAAAAGGAGGAATGAGTAATACAGGATTGTATCAGCCTCTACCAGTCCCTAATAGGCCATGTGAGTGTGTGAGTATGGATTTTATTGTGGGCTTACCCAAAACTAAGTAGGGGTATGATATCATTTATGTAGTTGTTGATAGATTTAGTAAGACGGGGAATTTCATTCCGTGTAAAACTACTAATGATGCTAGCCACATTGCCTATTTGTTTTTTAAGGAGATTGTGAGGATTCATGGTCTTCCTTTGAGTATAGTCTCTGATAGGGATGTGAAATTTATGAGTCATTTTTGGCAGACATTATGGACAAGATTGGGCACTAACCTATCTTTTGGTTTAGCTTACCACCCTTAGACTGATGGACAAAATGAGGTGGTAAATAGGGTGTTGGGTAACCTTTTGAGGTTCCTAACTAAGGAGTATGGGCATACTTGGGATGTGGTCATTTCCCAAGCAGAATATGCTTACAATGACAATAAGAATAGGATGTCAGGAAAGAGGCCATTTGAAATGGTTTATGGGATGCACCCAAGGGGTGTTTGTGAGCTCAAGGATCTTGGTGGAATGGAGTACAGAAGTGGCCATGTAGAGGAATTCACCCATACCATGAAAGAGATTCAAGACAAATTCAAGAAGTAGATCCAAGATAGTCAGCATAAGTTGAAAGCCAAAGTTGATGATAAGAGGAAGGATGTTTAGTTTGACATGGGTGACTATGTCATGGTTCACTTGAACAAATCAAGGCTATAGAAGGGTGTCCCTACCAAGCTTTAGATGAAAAGGGTGGGACCTTGCAAAATCTTGGCCAAATATGGGGCTAATGCCTATAAAGTGGACTTACCATCAGACTTGAGCATACCTCCATTATTTAATTTTCAAGACTTAATCTAGTTCAGAGGGTAGGTGGATGAGATCAATCCAAATAGTCAAGGGGTAAGTGATGATGTGGAGGTTTCTGTCTTACCTCCAAAGTTTTAGATGGTAGCTGAAAAAGTTCTGGGCTCCCGAGTTAAGAAGAATACTAGACATAAAGTCTACATGGAACATTTTATTTAGTGGAAGGATAGGCCAGAGTCAGAGGACTCATGGATTGCAGAGGTAGACTTCAAGAAGGTGGGCATCTCAGAGGATCTCTTGTCCACAGGAGTGACATAGATTTTCCTTTTGGGGGAGTATGGTGCCGGAGCACCTAGATAGGCTAAATGATACAATGTAACCTAGGGATTCTTCAATGTTTTTGGCTTTTAGGGGTTCTAGCTAGACCACTAGGTGAATAAAGGGACTAAGAGTCCTGGTTTTTAGAGTGCTAAGTAGGAGGATGTCTTGTTAGGTCCTTAGAGACCTTTGTGTCCATTTAGGTCCAATAGGGTGTTTTTAGTATTTTATTTCCAAATGATCCAAACAAAGAGATAGAGGTCCTATTTTTTGTTATTTCACCCTAATTAGTGGTTTGGACAAGTTTGGACAAGGTTAGACCAAGTTTGGATAGTATATCCAAAAAGTTGCAAAAGTTGTCAATGTTGTCATTGACAACATTGATAACATTTATGACAAGAATGCAAATTTGAGGAATTTAGTTCCCTAACTTTCTGAAATTAGTTTTCTAGTGCCTTGGTCAACTATATAAGACCATCCTCAAGCTTTTTATAGGGTTGGCATTTTGAAGTCACATTGTGTACGGACTGTGAATTTGATATACAGTTACAATTTTTGGTGTTTTGGAAGATCAGACTGTTTAATGGATTGAAATAACTTCTGTGAGAATTGATTTGAGTAATGTAGGTTGATATAAGATTTCTTGTGGTATTATTTGTTGGATTTAATAGTTTTAGTTTCTTTTTTAAATTCTTTTGTTTTCTGGACTGTCGCTATCTTGAATTGAGCATTGTGAACTAATGGAGTCATAGATCAATTTTCCACTATGGCACTTGCATGGACTATTGGATTATGGAATAGTGAAGGAGGGGCCCAAGAAGTTATGGAAGCCATTTTTAAGGTGATGCCCTAGGTGAGCTAGAGTGGCATGGCTAGGGATCACCAGTGGTTGCAGAGCTTGTTAGAAGGATTGAAAGCATTGATAGCTTCAATTAGTTAATGTGGGAAGGTAGGAGAGTTAGTGAAGGAAACCTAACTCAGAGGATAAGTTTGGGTAAGATAATTATCTAGCCAAGAAGATCCATTTCTTGTGTAGATAGTGGTAAAGACCTAAAACCCTAAATTTTAGGCATGAATGTAGGAGGTACTGTACAGACACCTCTGAGAGACAAGACCTAGAAAATCCTTAGGTTCTTGATAAAGGGTATCAGGATATGGAGTTTATTTTTATACTTGTTTGAAGGTTTTAAGAGTTATTCATGAAAATTTCCTAATTAGGCCTAAAGCTAGTAGCCCTGTTTTGGGTGAAATTGACTTGGAACTTGGAACTCATTTAGGGTTTCACTTCCAAAGGAAGTTGTGGACATTGAAATTGGCTTACTTAAAAATCTTGGAGACTACCTTTCCATATGGTAATGTTTTGTATCCATTTGGATCAAATTGTGCAGATGGAGAAACAAAGACCAATTTGGGTCTAGGAGAGAGCATGAAGAGTTTGGATTCTACTTTGTTGGTGTTCACTAGTTGAAAGTGTTAGGTTCTTGTGAGAATTTCCTAAGGAGAATAGGGTTATTGAAAGAACCCTAGTAGGTCAAGAGATTGGCCTAGGAGACCCTAGAGGAAGCTAGGGAGAAACAAGACTAGTGCTACATAATTCCACCAAGTGAGAGCAGTTCCTCTCAATATTGTATTAGCTATTCTTACTTTCTCAGCTTTGGTCACACTATCACAATCAAAGTGATTTTCAAGACCTTCTACCCATTCCATGATTAATTTTGGATCCATCTTGCCACTAAATAGAGGCACACCATCTAAGGACTTACCACTCATTGCCTTCAACACTTTCAAGAATGGTTCTTCTTGAAGCACAGGGTCTGGCTCTGGGATCATGTCCTCCTCGGTCACTAGTTTACCCTTTTCATCAGCTTCTCTCATCATTTCACTGACTACTGTAGTTTGAAGCTGCACTTCTCCTAACTTACATGCCATTTTGGCTAACTATTCCTTCAAGAGTCTGTTCTCCTCCTTATGCTCTCTGATGTCTCTTTCTAGCTCTGTATTGGACACCATGTTGGATAAATTTGCAGACTCTTCTAAAAATCACACCCAAAAAAAACAAGCCCAAATCTCCTTGCTTGCTCTAATACCAGTCTGATGTAGAACCGGGGATCTAGATGCTACTGAGAGTCATCCTGACTCTAATTAAACATCTCTTTAAGGGACCTTATAGGGTATTATCAAACCCTACCTCAAGGAAGTCACTAAGATCTTCACCTCAACTTCTCTAGACCCAACTCCCACCATTAAGCTACTATTTCATGCTATAGAATCTACTAGGATAGATTCATTATCCAAGCTAAATTGGCTGGTTTAGCCTGAGAAACAAAATAAAACAAATTTCTCATAGAATACATGACAAATACTCAAGATAGTTCCCAAATTCTTTATGTATTCTCTATTCACAATATGAAGTCTATTACATGTACAATCCTCTCTCTATCTTTCTTACAAACTTATAACTATATAGCCATCACTCAAAATATCTCGCATCGTTCAACAACTTTAACAACCTTTGTAAAGAAGGCATGGGAGATCAATAAATGACCCTCCCATCACTAAAACAGGTGTCCCTGTCCATCCAAGACACAAGTGACACATTAGGAGCAGTTGCAGTTGATCCAACTGGTCATAAATGTCACATCCTGTATTTCCTGGGTCATTAACCGACATTATCAAGTAACATACCACCATTATCGAGCACCAGTCCCAAGCACAAAAGAAAATTGGTCTTCAATACCCAAGCATCAGTCAACAACCCTAAGCAGAAAACCCAAGCGACACACCCGAGAAAAAAAATTGAGCGACACACCTGAGAAACAAACCTGAGTGACACACCTGAGAAGCAGAATTGCCTGACCATCAGTGTAACCCGAGCAATAGTATTTCCTGAGCACCAGTGTAACCTGAGCAACAGTATTTCCTGAGCACACTATCTTACTACCCTTCACCAATTATGGTTATGAGTACCTTGGTTGGATTTCCAAAGGTTTATAAACTACCTCGACACACACTTAAACATAAAACAAACTAAAAAGAAACTATGGTGTTTGTTCACTGATTGACCTCGGTCATTACTAGAATGGTGGAACAAAACACCTTACAAAAAATGTTCTCTAACCTAGGTGCTCTTGCACCAAAGACAAGGAGAGAAACTAGAGGATGGATAATATCTAATAATGAGATGGATTTTGTTAAATCCAGAGAAGGTAGAAGCTAAAGCAGTTCAAAGGAGAAATTTGTTTAGAAACAAATTTAAGTCTAGTGGAAAATGTTGTAAAGTGATTGTAGATAGTGGTAGCATAGAGAATATTGTGTTTGAAGAGATGGTAAGGAAGTTGAAGGTGGAATGATTGAAACACCCTAGCCCATACAAAGTTTTGTGGGTGCAAAAAGAGCATCAATTTCTTGTAAGAAAAATATTTGGTCAATTTTTAGATTGGTAATTATAAGGATAAAATATTAAATGTGATATAATACCCATATATGCATGTCACATCTTATTGGTTAGGCCATGGAAATATGACAAGCAGGTTGTTCATGATGGAAAAAATAATACATATACTATCAAGAAAGATGGACATCAGTTTGTTTTAAATCTCATGAAAAATAAAGAAGATGTTGAAGTAAGTTCAAGAGTTTGTTTAGTGTTGGTAAACAAATTGTTCTTCTTTGTTATAACTCTAAAATACCCAAATATTGAAGAAGTAATTGAATACAATAGTTGGGAAATTGTAATTGTAAACTAATTTCCCTCTGAATTTAAAGGTACAACTCCCTTATATGAATGATTTTCAGTGAATTTTGATCTGTACTAATCTAACAGGGGTATGTTCTTGACCCGAGAATAGAAGAGGTAAACCAAGCTAAACCTAGATAGGAAATAGCTCAGGTAGGATAAATTCAACTCTAAATCTAGCCGATTATGAGATTGCATCGATTAGATTAACTCCCAAAATTGGTAATGCATGAACAACTACTGAAAATGCAAACGCAAGACTAAATATTAATGATGAAATGATAATGAATCGATCTATATCACGGAAACATTTCCCAAACTTAGGATAACAACAAATTTTCCCCCTAATTAACTGTATCAAATCATAATACAAAACTCTGGTTTGAATACAAATTGTAAATCTAACTTCGAAGAAACATTCAAATTCAATAGAATGATAAATGCAATGCAATGGAATAGTTAAAGCAATAGTATTCAAACACACATAATTGACTACGCAAAATGCTATCTTTTACACCAAAATTTAGCCGACCTTTGTATTAACTTTTAGTATAGTACATATAGAGTTTGAGTCTAGACTGTTACAAAAAGAGTAACCAAAATAGTTCAACTTATTTTAAGCAGAAATGATAAAAAAAGGTTTATCCATTACAATATAATAAAAATTTGGCACAAAGGGGGAATCTATCTAAGTTTCAGTTTCATTCCCATTGCCTAATTTAGCCCTATAGGTGGTGACAGCTGTAATAACTTGGATGAGCTCTTTGTGCCTGTTGACATGGACATTGGTATATCGGATGAGCCACCTAGAATGTTCCTTGGCCAGGCTCTTAATTACATCCATCTGATCTTTCAACTCTTCCATGACTTTATAGATATATCCACCCAACTACTAGAGCTCTGGCACCTTGTCTAAATGAGTGGATGACTGCTCTGACAACTTATGCACATAATCAGAAAATGATTTCTGCAAATTAGCCAATCCGATCATTTCTTTGCCTTGTCCACTCATCTGTGATTCTATGTGCAGACCTTGAAGAATCTTAAAGTCTTTACTCTGTTCCTCCTTGATCTTAACATCTACTTGTTGCAACCCTGTCTCAGCCTGAATGATCATCTTAATTTTAAACTCTATACTTTGAAGCCATTCGATTAGAGGTTCATCTCCTTTCTACAGAATCTTGGCTTTCAATTCCTCCTTGGTCTTCATCTTTACTGCCACATGAAGTGTCACTATGCATTCTTGACACTTCACTCTCTTAGATGTGAGAGCTTGCAAATTCTTCTCAATATTTCTCCTTTCTATTTCCAATCTTAAGAGAGCATTACCCAGTTGCTCAACAATTACCAATCCTTCAGATTTGAGTCTCTCAACCCATCCCTTGCCGATTTATGTGAAGTGCCTATCTTCTTACAATTTGGCTATTATAGCTTGATTCTCTATGGCATTGAGATCGAAAGTGGTCTGAGTACTAGGAATACTAGTAACTGGAGTGACCAACTGCCGGATGAAATTAGTCAGTTCACTGACTTTGGCCTTAAGCTATACCTTAGCCATTTTAAGTTCTTCCAGCTCTTCTTCAATCACTACATTAGTGGATTTCCACCAATCCACTTTGGTATCATGTCGAGCTAAGCCCATGTAAAATGAGTATAGTTCAAAATCTGAAGGGGTTGAATCTTCAAACCTGCCCTCCTTCATGGGTTTCGCTACCTCCATAGTGAAGTGCCCATTTTCTAGAGCTCGGCCCAATGTGGACAACGTCTTTACTTTCTTAGCTTTTTTTGTAGTGGCGTTAGGTTGCAAGGCTCGAGCTAAAGTATCTTTTCTAGGAGCTCCTTCTTCTACCCTCTTTCTTTTACATTCCAGAGTGTTCTCTATCCATGACTCGATGCTGGTGACCTTGGTGGTAGAGACCAACTGCTCTATAAATAGTTTCCTAATAACTGGAGGAGTACACTTTGGTCTTGAAGAAAATGGATTTATAGAGGTAGGGGAAGAAGACACCAATCTAATGAATTGAGCAGCCTCTTGTTGCTTCTCAACCCTCTCGTCTGATTCTATGGCTGAGGTATTGGAGGTATCTTCACCCACCTCTACTACAATAGGGGACTCTCTCCTTGGGGTATCTTGGGTCGAAGTGTAGGCTGGTGTATCTATAGTGACTGCTTTAGCTAATTTCTTAGGTCCTACGCCTTTGGTGGGTTCTTCTGTCAGCCCTATATCTGGAAGCGAGCCTTCTCCACATGTCTTCTTTGGTTGAACTTCTTTTTCAGGAGGTTCATCGCCTCCCCCGGCTAGTTGAGATGGACCTTTGGTCATTTTTGGGAGTATCACTGAATAAGTTATTGCAATGTTTGAAGTATATTTTTCTAGGGTCCTTTGAGTAGGAGGCTTCCTTTCCGACCTCTTCCTTCTTCCTGCAGTCCATTCAACCCACTGCATTGTTCTTTTGTAGATGTCACCCATCAAGGTTTGCAAATCACTGATGGATTGATCTAGCATGGGATCAAAACTAATAGGAGTGAGTTTTATCTTCTCCAGATATGTATTATCATACATGTGGTTGCCATCATCTTCTAGCCCCTCTAATGCTATGTTAACTTTGAACCTTTTGATTTGTTCAATAGTTAACCCGCCGTAGAATCTCTCTCTACTCTCCAAATCATCTCTGTAATTTTCCTAGTAGTCTTCAATATCATCTACATGATGGATAGCTCGGCTCATTTGTAGGTAGTCATGAGCATAATTAACGGGATCATATTGTGGCCGCAGAACATCATAGGTTTCTAATGAAAACCTCTTTGAGAATGTCTTTAGAAAATTCTTCACCTCAGACCGGGATGCACAACTGTAAGCTCCAATGGTCATGGGGAATTCATAGCCCTTCTTCTTAGCATCAACATAGATCAAATTCACTTGGAGTGCTTGTCTCATCACCTCCACCAGCACGATCATATTAGTAGGATATCTAGGCAGCTTCAAAGGGAAGTCGTCAAATCCTGCAAGATGAATGTATGAGAAATTTCCAAATTGAATGAAATAACATCCAAACTGGCTGATCAAAGCCATGGCCTCGAGAGAGAATCTCCTTTTTGGGCAACCTTGTATCTCCCTACACAGTCTCATTGTAAACGCATCATTAACTCAGAGATACTCGACATAACTGTTGTGCGATTGCAAAGAGGGAAAAAATTTGTAGCTTTTAACATCTTCAAGAAATTCCTCTAATCTAGGGAGTCTTGGCCAAATTTTGATTACCTCTAGAATATATAAAATGACTGAAGACATATAAAATTCATTCTAACGCTTAGCTCTATTTAGGGCATCCAAGAGGTTCTCACTTACCATAAGGGCCCAATCAATGAAGTGATGCTAGGAATAGATTACCTGAACCAGAAAGAAATGTTGCTCGACAAAATTAAGTGTGTCACTCTCACCTCTGATTTTGTGAAGCAATATCAAAATTTACACAATCTATGTCTTTAGGTTTGTACCATACAATGTTTTGGGCAGCTTGCCCTTGGCGCTCCTTGGCTCTTGAAATTATGAATTCATTATCTCTTTCTTCCATAGTGAGTTCTTTGCTATATATTTAGTCACTGCCCGATTGTATGTCATTTCTGAATATTCAGCTTGCTCTGGGATATAGAGAGAGTTTTGAATGGACTCTTGATCAATAGAGAGTAGCTTCATGTCATTTGAAAAAATAATCTGCTTGGTATCTGGGTTGTATCGGGCTATACATTCTCTAACTAGCTCAGGAGCTTGAACTGTGATGAGGAAACCAACGACCTCGACTAACCTACTTTCTTTTAACTTCTCAATGATAGGGTGCATTTGATCAGCCTTCATTCTGTTCTGGAAGTTCTACATATCGAAGAAATTCAAAGAGGTGTCTGTGATCTTATGCTAGTCAGAGGTGATGCCATTCATTCTATTGAATACCATAAATATGGAAGCCATGCTTTGAATGATTTGATTCGGGAATTAGGAATATATCTCAAGAATGTAGGGGAAAAGAATAATTTATATCAGAGGCTTCGAATTCAAACAATTTGTCAAACAAATGGTAGCTCCTATTTGCAACTTTCAACTAATTTTATAAATTTTGAATTCTTATCGTTTAACGACCGACTTCCTACGCCACACGAATGAAAAGACCCAAGCATTAATGAAAAATTCCATTATGAAGTAAAATGACTTTATTTGAATCAATTACTTTGCTCCCATAGAACGTTAAGAAACATCTTTTCACTTTAGTAATCATAACGGTAACTTTCTTGAAGTAGTAGAAAATTACTTTTCCACTTCTCCTTTGGGCAGAGAAATGCTTTTGGAGTGTTCTTTATTTGAAAATCCACTGACAGAAAATTTTACCCTATTGAGATGCTAAAATGATATTTGTTGATTTTATCATCTTTCTTCATGCCTTGGGTCACTCATGAGATCGATTTCCCTTTGAAAACCCTTCATTTTAATGGTTTGGCAGAAAATGTACCCCACAGGTCAAAACCTCCCTGTTGGAGTAGTGGAGAAGCCATTTTCTAATTTTTCGCCAGCAAGCTTACATCTTAGATTTTTCTCCATTTAATCATTCCTCTCGGCCTGCAGAGATGTATTCCAAATGCAATAATCTTTCTATGCCCAAATCATCCACTTTAAAACTGTACTGACTGCTGAGACATCATGGAATAGTCATCTGTGGAAAATACACTCTGCTAGTGATTTTTTGCCAATGGAGAAGCCTTAAACCAATTTCCTGCCATTGAAGCACTATGAAGTATTCAAGCTACAAATTCCAAAATCACAAAAGATAAATTTTAGAAATTTTTGAATTGTGATCTTTATCGAATTTGGGATCTTAAACCTACTAGATTAAACACAACTTCAGATACAAATCCCCCCAGCCTGCAAAGGAGAAGTGAAATTGGGAAAATCCGATAAAGACCTCCTAGCCTAAGGGGAAAGCTAGACTTATACTCCAGAAATTCACAACACTTTCAAGACTACTACTACATACTAAACATCCACTTTTGTCTAAAGATATGTAGACCAAAAGTGGGGCAACAACTGCCTCTATCTGGGGATTTGGACATTCACATGTCCAAGCAAGGAACTCAAATATCTGGTTTCACAAAGCTCAATTAAAGGTGGCTCACAACAAAACTAAAGCAAGCCATGGAAATGAAAGAAGAAAGGAAGCCTAACTAGGAAAACAAAAATAGGAACTAAACGTAACTATTGTATAATACAGGGGTTACCTGTTTTAAATTTAGATCTGATAGAGCTTCAAATCCTAACCATTATATGTTAGGGGTAGTATCTCACCATTTGGATATGTTAGTTTAAAATAATTATTCCCAAGCACCTGATGGATCTTGAAAGGTCCTTTCCACATTGTTTCAAATTTTTTGTGCATGCCTTTGGGTGCCCTGTGCTTGTCCCATAACAACACCATGTCTCCCTCCATAAATTTTTGGGGTCTGCTCTTTTTATCAAACAATTTCTTCACATGCATTTGGTGCTATGTGATGTGATCAACCATTTTTCCCCTTTCTTCTTCCGGTTTGTTCAGGTACAAAATCCTCTTTTCTAAACCATCTTCGTATATGCCATCCTCTACTATTGTTCTCAGTTTGTAAGTTGCTAACTCCAATGGTAATGGAAGACTGGCTTCTACCTCATAAACAAGTTCAAAAGGAGATACACCAATAGCTCTTTTGGGAGTCACTCTATCCGCCCAGAGGGTTTTATAGATTTTCTTATGCCAGGTTCTCTGGTTATCTGCAACAAGTTTTTTCATGATGTTTACCAAATTTTTATTGTTGGACTCAGCTTGACCATTCTCTTGAGGGAAATAATTAGATGAATGACTAATCATGATGCCATACTCAAAGAAAAATTCATTAATTTCTTGAGAAGAAAAGTATGCGGCATTATCCATAACTAACTTAATAGGCACACCAAATCTTACCAAAATGTTTTCTTTGATAAACTCACATACTACCTCCGAAGTAGTTCTCTTGGTTGCTTTTGACTCCACCCATTTTGTGAAGTAGTCAGTCGTAGTGATTATGTAGGTTTGACCTATACTAGATGTGGGATTTATAGGACCAATAAAATTGAGACCCCACTGCTAAAAAGGACCCTCAATTATCACTGGTCTCAAGGGTAGTGCCGCCAAATGAGGCTTTCCAGTAAAAATTTTGCATTTTTCATATCTCGCTACCCAATGGTAAGCATCTCTAAACATCCCCGGCTAGTAATAACACTATCTCAAAATCTTGAATGCAATGATTGATGAGGATAAATGTCCCCCACAAGCTTCATCATGAAACACCTTTAATAACTTCTCTTGCTGTTGTCTATCGACACACCGGAGGAAAGTTCCATCTATAGATCTCTTATATTTTCTGTCCTCCCAAATTACATATTTAGAAGCTTCTAGTTTGAGATCTCTCCTTTTCTTTGAAGTTAACCCTTTAGGGAATTCACCATATGTCAGGAAATACACAATGTTTTCAAACCAAGGGTCCTGCATACTTACTGCCAAAACCAAATGTGTAGCTTTTGGATCTTCATCCGCTTGGTTTTCCACCATTGCCTTGCATAGTGCATTCCCCCTCACCAACTTGGTGGGATTGATCTCTATGTCATATTCTTGGGTTTTAGCCACCCATGCTCCTCTGTTGTTACAGTCTACATCCTTTTGAGTCAATATTCTTTTTACTATAATATCAGGCACATATACCAGAGAGTGAGAGTGTAAAATAGATAATCTGAAATTCTTTAAAGCCTTTACAACTGTGAAAGCATTCTTTTCAGTCTTAGAGTATCTCAGCTCATGATTTTTTAGAGGTACACTCATAGAAGCAATGGGAGCTTGAATTCCCTCCTCGATCTCCTACATGAGGATGGCTGATAGAGTATGTTCAGAAGAATAATAATAGATTATGAAATCTTTCTTATAATCTGTGTGACATAACATAGGAGCATTGGCTATGGCATTCTTTATGCTTTTGAAAGCTTGTTTACCAGGGTCATTCCACTTGAAACTCATGTTTCCCTTCATCATATCCACTATGCATTTGGTAATCTCATAAAAATATGGAATGAACCTCCTGAGAAAGTTTACTTGGCCAAAAAATGATTTCACTCCAGTTTTGTTGATAGGTAAGCTCAGTTGCTGGATTGTTCTTACCCTTTCTAGGTCAATTCTTATGCCTTCTTGGGAAACAATGTGACCTAATAACTTCACTTCAGTCATGTAGAAGATTGATTTCTTGGGATTTAATGAAATTCCATCTTCTCTACACCTTTGCAATACTCTCCTTAAATCATTTATATGGTCTGCTCTTTTTTTGGAAAAGATAGTGAGATCGTCTAGGTACATACCAATAATTTTGTTTTTCATGTCATTGAAAGGAAGATCCATACCTCTCTGAAAGGTAGCTTCGGTGTTGATTAACCCAAATGGCATCTTGTGATACATGAAAGTGCCCCATGGTGTAGTGAAGGCCATTTTGTGTTGGTCTGCTTTCTCCACTTCTATTTGATTATACCCCGACAAGCCGTCTAACATAGACATCATCTCCGCTCCAGCTATAGTCTGCAATAGATGGTCCATGTTGGGAAGAGCATAGTTATCCTTCAAAGAGGACTTATTAAGATTTCTAAAATCCACATAGATCCTTATTTCCCCATTCTTATTCCTTACCAGTACAATATTTTCTACCCAGGTAGAATGGTGGATAGGGTATATGATCCTTGCTTTAAGCATTTTGTCTACTTCCCTAAATATTGCTTCAGCAACTTTGGGATTGTAATTCCTTTGTTTTTTCTTCAATGGAGTAGCATCAAGTTTTAGGGGGATTTGATGATTAAAATTCCTATTCATAAAGCTCTTTAAATGTTCATAGCTCCAGGCAAAAATGTCTTGGTATTATAGGAAAATCTTCCTAGCTTCTTCTCTTTCTTCCTCTGTACAACATCTCCCAATATTGATCATCTTGGGATCTTTTTCACTGTCGATGTTAATTCCCTCATACTCACTAGTGGTAGGACCTCTTTCAATTCTCTTCTTCTTAACAAAAGTATCATGTCCGTTGAAGATTTTTTCAAGTGTAACTAGGTGGGGAGGGATGATATTACCTTGTAGATGGATGATATCTAACTTATCTTTCTTGTTCTTTCCATGAAAGTTTCCTTTATGACTATTAGGGGCATCTTTATGGAAATCACCACCACTCTCTAAGAAGAGGAGGAGGTTCTTGTCATCCTCGAACACTTTCCAATCTTCCACATTGTTAGGTACAGATGGTCAATACATGAACTCTACTTGGTATTTCTTATCTTTGAACTCTGGGTGAGGGAGGAGTAATGAGGCTGATACTGCTAAAGAGTCTGCCTTGGAATTTAATTCTCTCGATACAAATTTGATAAAGAACACATCTAATGCTTCTATCTCATCCCATACTCTATTTTTTTAGTTCTTTAATCTATGATTCTTTACGGAGTATTGGTTTTTAAATTGGCATACAATTAGCTTAGCATCACCCCGGGTTCTCAAAATCTTCACGCCCTTTTCTTTTGCAGCAATGATTCCTAATAGTAGGGCTTCATACTCCACTATATTATTGGTGTTTCCATAATCCAATTTGTACGCCATGGGGTCACATATGCCATCTGGGGATATCAGGACTATGCCTGCACCAGATCCTAACGATGCACAACTATCATTGAATTTGAGGGTCTAGATATTTGACGGTGTCTCTTTGCCTGAAGATTGAGCTTCTTCTTCTCCTAGTTTAGTTTCCTCATCATGACCATCTATAAACAACATATAATTGCCAAATTCTATATCTTGATATAGAATCTGAGCTTTGGGATCATTAGACTTCAACACTGTGAATTTTTCTTTTTCTTCAGGAACTAGTTTTATCTTTTTTCCGCCCACTTGGATTAGGGCTTGAGACCAATCTAGCTCTATTTCCTCTCTAAGGTCTCTACAAAAACTCCTTCTTAATAGTAGACCCTAACTAGCAGGTATATCAGCAACAAGGATTGTTAACAACATTTTCTTCTTAGGGTGTGCTGCTAGGGCCACTTGAGCATCTTTAATTTGGCCAACCAGGGGTACTTGCTTGGAATCCATAGAGTAACACCTACCGTGAGCTTTAGTGAGGGTAATTCCTAAGGCTTTGGCCACAGTTGATAGCATTACACTATCTGAGGCCCCAAAGTCTATTATGCAATTGCTTAACTTGCAACCATTAATATACAATGACACATAGAATGGGTCAGGATTTTGGCCTGGGAAAGTAGCCAACATAGATGGCTCACCTTGGTCAATGGGGTTTAAAAATATAGACTCATTTTCTATGGTATTCATAGCATTTTGATTTATATTCTGACTCCCTTCTTTGAAGTAATCTACAAGCTTTTGTAGTTCTACATGATTGGACTTAAGATAGTCTATGGGGGAAATTTGAATTTTGGAATCTCTACAAAATTGAATAATGTCAAAAGAGCTTTGTTCCTTACCTGGTTATAGAATTCTCACTCCTTGATTGGATTCCTTAGAATTTGAAGTAGACGCCTCATTATTCTTGGGTGGAGATGTGGGAGTAGGGCCCTTATCTTTCTGACTCCGGGTTAGGATTGTATACGAGGTTCCGTCTATGGTAGCATAACATGTTGCTCCTTATTTTGAATCTAATTCATACTCTAAATATAAGTTTTTAGAGTCGCTATGTGAATATGAATCTGGTTCATCTCTAGACGCTCCAACATTCCATTCGTCAGTCTAATGCATTTTCCAAGCATGGGCTACATCGGGACAACTTTCTCTGTCATGGTCTATAATTAAATGGAAGGCACATGTGTTTCCCCTTTTAGGAAGAGCTTCTATAGCTAACCTCTATGGTGGAGTAGTCAAATGTAACACCTTTCCATCAACATTCCTCCCCTCATTGTTTCTCCCAGGCTGCTCCTAAAAGTTTTGCTAGTAGGGATTATTAATCTGGGAAGCTGCCTCTTGAAGGCAACAAATTCATTGGACAAATTTTGAATAATCTCATCTGATGATGCAGTATTACTACTACTAGCTTTAGATTGTATCTCTCTCTTCCATTTCTCAGATGAGATCATATGGTCTTCAATTTCTACAACAGTTCTTTTTGTGGCATCCAAATCTGTGGGGTTCACTCTTCTTAGATCATAATTGATGTTTGGTGGAATAGCACTTATGAAGAATGTTTTCAAATTTCTCGAAATAGGCCTGTCAGTTGCTGGAATGCAATTTACAATCTTATTGAATTTAGCTATAAAATCCCTCATACTAATAGAAGGTTCTTTCTTGATGGAAGTTAATTGCGTCAATAGAGCATGCTCATCTTTAGTAGTTTTGAACCTTCTCTCAAAGGTAGCTCTCATGGAAGCCCAATCTGTGATAGAAGAATTTGGTAAGTGGGGAAACCAATTGGAAACACCCTCAACAAGGGTCTCAACAAATAATTTGATGGCCACATCCTCTTCCCGTATTGCTAGGATATTAACTGAAGCAAAGAAGGAAGAAATGTGCTCGTCTGTAGATACTTTCCCGTCTCCAGAAAATTTAGGAAAGTTCTTTCTAGAACCTGAAGGAAGAGGATTGTATGCTACTAATTGTAGGGGTCCGACTGCAGCGGCCCAAGGGAGAGCCATTGCTACTTGAGGTAGATAGGGTGTTAGGTTGACAATAGGAGGGGAAACTACTCCATGCAATGTTAATACTTGACAAGTAGTAGGCAAAAGAGATGATTTTTTAGGAGGTTAAGGAGGCCTAATTTTTCTCTTAATAATTCTATTCTTCCGACGGGGTACTTCAAGTAGAGAAAAATCAAGGTTTGCAAGTCTCTCAAAAACTGGGTATATATCACCTTCCTTCTTTGCACTCCTGAGAAACCTCTTGGACTCTAAAGTTCCAACTAGTCTTCTAGTCTGGCTTCATGCTCAGCTTGATGTTGTGCCCTTCTTATGTTTCTCCTTCGGATGACTCTTTCAAGTGATTTTGCTCTAGATTATTCTTGTTCAAGCACTTGAATATAATTTCTATAGTGCTTTGTATCTCTTTTGTATCTCCAAGAAAAAATGTTCAATCAAGAGATGAGGTCCTCTTGATCGTCTTGGAATCCAAGATTCGGTTGGAGCACAAGAATTATGTTTTCATGGGGAAGCACCATCTTTCTCCATGACATCTGGTATAATGATTGTTTGTGTCCCTAGAAGAGTCGCCAAAAAACTGTTGGTAAAAAAATTGTTCTTCTTTGTTATAATTCTAAAATACCCAAAAATTGAAGAAGCAATTGAATACAACAGTTGGGAAATTGTAATTGTAAACTAATTTCCCTCTGAATTTAAAGGTACAACTCCCTCATATGAATGATTTTCAGTGAATTTTGATCTTTCCTAATCTAACAGAGGTATTTTCTTGACCCGAGAATAGAAGAGGTAAACCAAGCTAAACCTAGACAGGAAATAGCCCAGGCAGGATAAATTCAACTCTAAATCTAGCCGATTCTGAGATTTCATCGATTAGATTAACTCCCAAAACTGGTAATGCATGAACAACTACTAAAAATGTAGATGCAAGACTAAATATTAATGATGAAATGACAATGAATCGATCTATATCACAAAAATGTTTCCCAAACTTAGGATAACAACAGATTCCCCCCTAATTAACTATATCAAATCATAATACAAAACTCTGGTTCGAATACGGATTGTAAAGCTAACTTCAAAGAAACATTTGAATTCAATAGAAAGATAAATGCAATGCAATGGAATAGTTAAAGCAATGGTATTCAGACACACATAATTGACTCCACAAAATGCTATCTTTTACACCAAAATTTAGCCGACCTTTGCATTAACTTTCAGTATAGTACATATAGAGTTTGAGTCTAGACCTTTACAAAAAGAGTAACCAAAACGGTTCAACTTCTTTTAAGCAGAAATGATAAACAAAGGTTTATCCGTTACCATATCATCAAAATTTGGCACAAATAGGGAATCTATTTAAGTTTTAGTTTCATTCCCTTTGCCTAATTTAGCCCTATAGGCGGTGATAGCTGTAATAAATCGGATGAGCTCTTCATGCCTGTTGACATGGACATTGGTATATCGGATGAGCCACCTAGAATTTTCCTTGGCTAGGCTCTTAATTGCATCCATCCAATCTTTCAACTCTTCCATGGATTTATAGATACATCCACTCAAATGCTGGAGCTCTAGCACCTTCTCTAAATGAGTGGATGACTGCTCTGACAGCTTATGCACATAATCAGAAAATGATTTCTGCATATTAGCCAATCTTCTCATTTCTTTGCCTTGTCCACTCATTTGTGATTCTGTTTGTAGACCTTGAATAATATTAAAGTCTTTACTCTGTTCCTCCTTGATCTTAACATCTACTTGTTGCAACCTTGTCTCAGACTGAATGATTATCTCGATTTTAAACTCTAGACTTTGAAGCCACTCGATTAGAGGTTCATCTCCTTTCTGCAAAATCTTGGCTTTCAATGCCTCCTTGGTCTTCATCTTTACTACCACATGAAGCATCACTATGCATTCTTGACACTTTTCTCTCTTAGATGTGAGAGTTTGTAAATTCTTCTCGATATTGCTCCTTTCTGTTTCTAGTCTTAAGAGAGCATTGCCCAATTGCTCAACAATTACCAATCCTTCAGATTCAAGTCTCTCAAACCATCCCTTGTCGATTTGCACAAAGTTCCTATCTTCTTGTAATTTGGCTATTATGGCTTGATTCTCCATGACATTGGGATCGAAAGTGGTCTGAGTACTGGGAATACTAGCAACTGGAGTGACCAACTGCCAGATAAAATTAGTCAGTTCACTGACTTCAACCTTAAGCTGTACCTTAGCCATTTTAAGTTCTTCCAGCTCTTCTTCAATCACTACATTAGTGGATTTCCACCAATACACTTTGGTATCATGTCGAGCTAAGCCCATGTCAAATGAGTGTAGTTCAAAATCTGAAGGGATTAAATATTCAAACCTTCCCTCCTTCGGGGGTTTCGCTACCTCCATAGTGAAGTGCCCATTTTATGGATCCTGGCCCAATGTGGATGTCTTTACTTTCTTAGCTTTTGCTATAGTGGCGCCAGGTTGCAAGGCTTGAGATAAAGTATCTTTGCTGAGAGCTCCTTCTTCTACCCTCTTTATTTTTCTTTCTAGAGTGTTCTCTATCCATGAATCAATGCTGGTGACCTTGGTGGTAGAGACCAACTCCTCTATAAATAGTTTCCTAATAATTGGAGGAGTAGACTTTGGTCTTGAAGCAAATGGATTTATAGAGGTAGGGGAAGAGGACACCAATTTGATGACTTGAGTAGCCTCTTGTTTCTTCTCAACCCTCTTGTCTGATTTTGTGGCTGAGGTATTGGAGGTATCCTCACCTACCTCTAATACAATAGGGGACTCTCACCTTGGGGTATCTTGGGTTGAAGTGCAGGCTAGTTTATCTACTGTGACTGCTTTAACTGATTGCTTAGGTCCTGCACCTTTGGTGGGTTCTTCTGTCGACCCAATATCTAGAAGCGGGCCTTCTACACATGTCTTCTTTGGTTGAACTTCTTTTTCGGGAGGTTCATCACCTCCCCAGGTTGGGTGAGATGGAACTTTGGTCATTGTTGGGAGTATCACTGAAGAAGTTGTTGCAATGTTTGAAGTATCTTTTGCCGGGGTCCTTTGAGTAGGAGGCTTCCTTTCCAACCTCTTCCTTCTTCCTGTAGTCCATTCAACCCATTGCTCTGTTCTTTTGTAGATCCCACCCAAAGGTCTGCAAATTATTGATGGCTTGATCTAGCATGGGCTCAAAACTGATAGGAGTGAGTTTTATCTTCTCTAGATATGTATTATCATACATGTGGTTGCCATCATCTTCTAGCCCCTCCACTGCTATGTTAACTTTGAACCTTTTGATTTGTTCAATAGTTAACCTGGCGTAGAATCTCTCTCTGCTCTCCAAATCATCTTTGCAATTGGCCCAGTAGTCTTCAATATCATCTACATGATGGATAGCTCAGCTCATTTGCAGGTAGTCATGAGCATAATTAACAGGATCATATTGTGGCCTCAGAACGTCATAGGTTTCAATGAAAACCTCTTTGAGAATGTCTTTAGAACATTCTTCGCCTCAGATCGGGATGCACAACTATAAGCTCTGATGGTCATGGGGAAGTCATATCCCTTCTTATTAGAATCAACACAGATCAAAATCACTTGGAGTGCTTGTCTCATCACCTCCACTAGAACGATCATATCAGTAGGATATCTGCGCAACTTCAAAGGGAAGTCATCGAATCCTGCAAGACGAATGTATGAGAAATCTCCAATTTGAATGAAATAACATCCAAAATGGCTGATAAAATCTATGGCATTAGGAGAGAATCTCCTTTGTGGGCAACCTTGTAGCTCCCTGCACAGTCTCATTGTAAACACATCATTAACTCAGAGATACTCAGTATAACTATTGTGCAATTGCAAAGAGGGGAAAAAATTGTAGGTTTTAACATCTTCAGGAGATTCCTCTAATTTAGGGAGTCCTGGCCAAATTTGGATTGTAGCTAGAATATATAAAAGGAATAAAGACATGTAAAATTCATTCTGACGCTTAGCTCTATTTAGGGCATCCAAGAGGTTCTCACTTACCATAAGGGCCCAATCAATGAAGTGATGCTGGGAACAGATTACCTGAACCAGGAAGAAATGTTTCTCGACAAAATTAAGTGCATCACTCTCACCTCTATTTCTGTGAAGCATATCATAATATCCACAATCTCTGGCTTCAGGTTCATACCGTACAATGTTTTGGGCAGCTTTCCCTTGGCGCTCCTTGGCTCTTGAAACCATGAATTTATTATCTCTTTCTTCCATACTAACTTCTTTGCTATATATTCAGTCACTACCCGACTATATGTCATTTCTGAATATTTAGCTTGCTCTAGGATACGAAGAGAGTTCTAAACAGACTCTTGATCAGTAGAGAGTAGCAGTGTGTCATTGGGAAAAATAATCTACTTGGTATCTAGGTTGTATCAGGCTATACATTCTCTAACTAGCTCAGGAGCTTGAATTGCGATGGGGAAACCAGCGAACTCGACTAACCCACTTTCCTTCAACTTCTCAGTTATAGGGTGCATTTGATCAACCTTCAATCTATTCTGGAAGTTCTGCATATCGAAGAACTTCAAAGAGGTGTTTGTGATCTTATGCCAGTCAGAGGTGATGCTATTCATTTCGTCGAATCCCATAAATCTGGAAGCCATGCTTTGAATGATTTGATTCAAGAATTAGGAATATCTCTTAGGAATGCAGGGGCAAAGAATAATTAATATCAGAGGCTTTGAATTCAAACAATTTGTCAAACAAATGGTAGCTCCTGTTTGCAACCTTTAACTAATTTTATAACTTTAGAATTCTTACCATTTAACGGCCGACTTCCCGTGCCACACGAATGAAAAGACCCAAGCATTAATGAAAAAGTCTGTTATGAAGTAAAAAGAATTTATTTGAATCAATTACTTTGCTCCCACAGGCCATTAAGAAACATCTTTTTACTTTAGTAATTGTAACGGTAACTTTCTTGAAGTAGCGGAAAATTACTTTTCCACTTCTCCTTTGGGCGGAGAAATGCTTTTGGAGTGCTCTCTGTTTGAAAATCTGCCAAAAGAAAATTTTAGCCTATTGAGATGCTAAAATGATATTTGTTGATTTCATCAGCTTTCTTCATGCCTTAGGTCACTCATGAGATTGATTTCCCTTCAAAAATCCTTCATTTTAATGGTTTGGCAGAAAACGTAACCCGCAGGTCGAAACCCGCCTTTTGGAGTAGTGGAGAAGCCATTTTCCACTTTTTCGCTAGCAAGCTTACATCTTAGATTTCTCTCCATTTAATCATTCCTCTCAGCCTATAGAGATGTATTTCAAATGCAATAATCTTTCTAAGCCCAAATCATCCACTTTAAAACTGTACTGACTGCTGAGACATCATGGAATAGTCATCTGCGGAAAATGCACTCTGCTGGTGAGTTTTTGCCAATGGAGAAGCCTGAAACCAATTTCCTGCCATTGAAGCAATATGAAGTATTCAAGCTACAGATTCCAAAATCACAAAAGATGAATGCTAGAAATTTTTGAATTGTGATCTTTATCGGATTTGGGATCTTAAACCTACTCGATTAAACATGACTTCAGATACAAATCCCCCCGGCTCGCAAAGGAGAAGTGAAACTGGGAAAATCCGATAAAGACCTCCTAGCCTAAGGGGAAAGCTAAAATTAGACTCCAGAAATTCACAACACTTTCAAGACTACTACTACATACTAAACATCCACTTTTGTCTAAAGATATGCAGACCAAAAGTGGGGCAACATTTAGTTTCTGGAAAAAAACATCTTGATAGACTTGGAGAAAAAGGGAGGATTTTTTGCTTCTCGTTCCCAGAAAATGCAAAATGGAACTATAAGAAAAGAGGAAATAGTAATCGTGAATATGAAAAAGTGTACTTTCATGAGAAAGGAATTAGTTTATTTGGGATTTTACATAGTTTCAAAAGAAGGGTTGAAAATGGATCCGGAAAAAGTGAAGGTCATTGTCGATTATCCTTCTTCAAAATGTATGTTTGAAGCCTTAAGATTTCATGGGTTGGAAAACTTCAATAGGAAGTTCATAAGAAATTTTAGTATGTTAGGTGCTCCCATAATTGAAACAATGAAGGGAGTAAGGAAATAATTCAAGTGGAAAACAATAGAAGAGAAGAGTTTTCAGTTTTTGAAGAAGAAAGTGACAGAGAAGCCATTCTTGGCACTACAAGACTTTGGAAAAGTATTCCAAGTTGACTGTAATGCAAGTAGAACAACAATAGGAGTTATCAGTCAAGAGGAGAAACCAATAGAATGCTTTATTGAGAAATTGAATAAAGAAAAAATAAAATATTAAGTATATGATAAATAATTTTCTGTAATTGTGTAGACACTCAAGAAGTGAAGACATTATTTGTTACCAAAAGAGTTTGTGCTGTACATAGATCATCATGCGTTTCAATGAATTAATTGTCAAGGTAATTTAAACTAGAGACATATAAAATGGGGTGAATTTATTCAAAGCCATTCTTTTGTTTTAAAACATAAAAGTGGTAAATCCAATAGAGTTTTTGATGTACTAAGTAGAATAAGTTTACTATTAAATGAGATGAAAGAAACTGTTGTTGGATTTTATTCTTTGAGTGATTTGTATGAACAAGACTTAGATTTTAAAGAACCATGAGAAACATGTAAGAATCCAGTTGAAGTGAATCGAAGCCCATGGCTGGAGTATTTTATTCAAGAGAATTTGTTGTTCAAAGACAAGAGGATGTGCATACCTTAAGGTTCCATGTGGGAAATTTTGATAAGAGAGAAGCACAACGGTGGATTGGGTGGACGTTTTGGCATGGATTAAACTATAGATTTGTTGAGTGAAAGTTATTATTGGCCAAGGATGAGCACTAATGTGAATAAGATGGTTAAAATATGTAGAATATGCTAGCATGCAAAGGGGATGAAGCAAAACATTGGGTTGTATTAGCCACTACCAATACCAGAGAGGCCATGGGAAGTTCATATTAGTATGAATTTTGTTTTGGGGTTGCCTCAAACATAGAGAGGTAATGATTCATTTTTTGTTGTAGTTGATAGATTTTATAAGATGGTCATTTTATTTCCTTTCAAAAGATTAGTGATGCATCCCATATTACCAATTTTTTTTCAAAGAGGTAGTTTGGTTGTGTGGTTTGCCTAAAAGTATTGTTTCAGATTAGGATACAAAGTTTGTTGGTCATTTTTGGCATACATTACGGAAGAAGTTAGGCACAAAATTGAGTTTCAGTTCAACATACCATCCACAAATGGATGGTCATGCTGAAGTTGTGAACATAAGTTTGGGTAATTTGATACGATGTTGGGTTGGTGAGAAACAAAATCAACAGGATTTGACATTTCCATAGGCTGATTTTTCCTATAATAACTCAGTTAATAAAGGCATGAGAAATAGTCCATTCAATGTTTTTTATGGATATAGACAAAGGAGCATGGATGAACTCAGAGATAGTGAAGATCTAGTGAGGAAGAGAATTGTAGCTAAGGATTGTAGAATATATCAGAGATTTGCATGAAGAAGTGAAGGACACATTAGAGATGAGTACTTCCAAGTACAAAAACTATGCTGATATGCATAGAAGAGAGCATGAATTTAATGTTGGTGAGATGGTATGGGTTCATATGAGAAAAGAAAGGTTTCCATAGAGAGCCTATAATAAATTAAAAAGGAATAAGATAGACTCATATTGGATCTTGAGGAATTTTTCAGCTAATGCCTATGAAGTTGACCTTTAAGAGGACATTGATATCTTACCTATATTCAATGTTAGTGATTTTTATATACATTATGAGGGAGAGACTAGTACAAAAATACATCTATCAATAGAGATAGATTTTAAACCAGCATGGATTGATCAATTGCCTAAAAAGAAAGCTCAGAGTGTGGATGTGATTGTTGATTCTAGAGTTGCAGAGAAAACCTGAGGAAATGAGTACACAGAGTATTTGGTTAGATGGAAGGATAAAATAGTCAAGGAGGCATTACAGTTGAAGGAAAATGAGTTGGATAAGTATGAAATTTCAATTCCAAATTGGCCCAAATGATCATGAGTTCATTTCCTTAATTGGGGTGTCTGATGAAGGAACATCCAGGTATATGTACAATCCTCATAAAAAATACAGATAAATTTTGGTTTTGGATTTATTTGGAACCAATCATTAGGAGCAATTAGGAGCCACCAAGAGTAATTAGGAGGTAGCAGGATCTATTAGGAGCCATTAGGCTATTTACAATGTTTATTTACAATTTTGATTTTTTTTGGATTTAGTTGTCAGGAGCGATCAGGAGCCATGATGACTAATTGGGAGGTTTTAGGAGCTATTAGAAGTCATCAGGAGCAGTGATCAAGATACATTTTGGAGGATTTTCAGAGTTATTTTGTTCAAAGCCATCAAGATCCATTAGGATTCCTCAAGAGTAATCAAGACCAACCAGGAGCTATCGTGTGTTGTTCGACACAACCAATGCATCAAAATCAGAAAATAAAAAAAAATTTATTAAATTTGTATTCTTTGTGGCTATTGGATTTATTTCCAACTCTTCAATTTAAACTTGGAAAGACTATTCATTTTCCTCCTCTTGACTATTCATTTCCCTCCTCATGTGTGTGTGTGCATGCGCACGTGTGTGCGTGCGTGCATGCGTGTGTGTGTACAAGTGCGTGTGCACGCGCGCACGCACGTTTGTGTAAAGATAGATTTTAAGCCAACATGGATTGATCAATAGCTTGAAAAGAAAGCTCAGAGTGTGGATGTGATTATTGATTCTATAGTTGCAAAGAAAACCTAAGGAAATGAGTACACAAAGTATTTGGATAGATGGAAGGATAAAATAGTCAAGGAGGCATTACGGTTGAAGGAAAATGAGTTGGATAAGTATGAAATTTCAATTCCAAATTGGCCCAAATGATCATGAGTTCATTTCCCTACTCGGGGTGTCTGATGCAGGAATATCCAGGTATATGTACAATCCTCATAAAAAATATATATAAATTTTGGTTTTGGTTTTGTTTGGAACCAATCATTAGGAGCAATTAGGAGCCACCAAGAGTAATTAGGAGGTATCAGGATCTATTAGGAGCCATTAGGCTATTTACAATGTTGATTTTGTTTGGATTTAGTTGTCAGGAGCAATCAGGAGCCATAATGACTAATTGGGAGGTTTTAGGAGCTATCAGAAGTCATTAGGAGCAGTGATCCAGATACATTTTGGAGGATTTTCAGAGTTATTTTGTTCAAAGCCATCGGGATACATTAGGATTTGTCAGGAGTAATCAAGACCAACCAGGAGCTATCATGTGTTGTTCAACACAACCAATGCTTCAAAATTAGAAAATAAAATATATATATTAAATTTGTATTCTTTGTGGCTATTGAATTTATTTCCAACTCTTCAATTTAAACCTATAAAGGCTATTCATTTTCCTCCTCTTGACTATTCATTTCCCTCCTCATGTATGTGTGTGTGTGTGTACGCATGCGTGTGCATGCATACGTGTGTGCATGCATGTGTTTGTGTACGCGTGTGTGCGTGCACACATGTGCATGTGCACGTGCGTGTGTGCATGCACATGTGTGTGTGTGAAATGAAAGGGGGTTATTTTTGGAGAGTTATTTATTGTTGATTTTGGAGGCAAAATGTCTCTTCATGTTTCATAAGTTGTAATTCAAGTTTATGTGTGTTGTTGAATTTGATTAATAGCAGTAATTTGTTTGAGAATTATTTTGTGAGATTTCTTTCTGAGTGTTTAGGCATATCCGAGAGCATGAATGCTCTATATAAGGAGCCACACTAAAGAAAGGGCACAAAATAAGTGTGAGATTGTGAAGGGTTACAATTTATGACACCACATGTATACGTTACTGTTACTCTTGCGGATGTTAAAAGCTCTTATTATTTTGTAAGAAGGCTCATTTATGAAGAAATAAGGGAGGTTGTCAATATCTTAGAGGTTTTTATTTGAGATACTGATGTAGCACTAGTCTTTCTCCCCTAGCCTCTTCTAGGGTCTCCTAGGCCAGGCCAATCTCCTGACCTACTAGGGTTATTTCACTAACCCTAGGCTCCTTCAGTTTCTTCTCACAAGAACCTAAAACTTTCAACTAGTGAACACCAACAAGGTAGAATCCAAGCTCTTCATGCGCTCTCCTGGACCCAAATTGGTCCTTCTTGCCCCATCTGCACAATTTGATCCAAATGGATCCCAAACATTCCCAAATGGAAAGGTAGTCTCCAAGATTGTTAATAGGACCAATTTCAATGTCCACAACCTTACTTGGGAGTGTAACCCTAAATGAGTTCCAAATTCCAAGGCAAATTCCCCCAAAAGAGGGCTAGTAGTTGTAATACCCCAAAATTGGCATCTTGCAACCCTAACCAATTTTGTTGCATTTGTCAATCTTCTAGATCATCAAAGTCCTATTGTACTAGGCAATTCTGAGTTTTGACTAACTCTACTCGACCTGAGTGTCAAATGCAGAAAATCCTAAATCTGCATTAATCATACATCATATTTAATTCCTAAATATCTATAGGCTAAACAAACCTTATGATCGAATTAATTTAATTAATAAAGTCCTAGCACTTTAATTAAATTAAATTCACCCTCTTTAGCTAAGACACATGAAAATGGAATTAAATGATATTTAATTATTGATTAAATATCCTCATTTTCAATAATTGAATTTAATATTTAGATAATTGAGAAAAAGCAATTATGAGGTCATATTTATTTAATTAATTGGATATTCTCTCAAAAATATTTCTTCTGTTCAGAATTGGAAATTTCTCTTTAATTATGCTTTAAAGAGAGAGAAAACAGATAAATCAAATAAAACAAAATTAAATCAAAGAAAGAAAATAGTTAAAGCAAAGAGAAAACAATTTATTGTATTCTTTTAAATAAAGCTTTCTAATTTAAACTGGCTTTTCTATCTGTTTTATTTCAAAGAGGAAAGTTTCTATTCTGATCGTCTCTGAGTCTATAAAAGAACTCTCATTCTCTCATTCAAACCCCCACTCATTTTTCATGCATTGTTAGAATACTGAATTATTGTCACATTTCTTGATAATCTCATATAGAATAATTTCATTATTGCAATAAGATAGTTTCAATTTCTAGAATAATTGCATTGAAATCATGTCTTAGACTAAGCTCACATCTTTCATTATTAGAGTAATCTTGCATTGTATTGCATTCATGGAGAAAAATCCTTCGTTCGTAGATTGGTCTATGGTAGTGAGACTCTCATTCTGAGAGCTATTTCGAAAACCCCATCTGGATAGAAGGCAATAGGTCGAATCATGCAGGTAGTCAGGATGAATAATCTCATATTCAGTCTTGTGTGTATCTGGTGAAGAAGGACTATGTTGAAGTGTATGGTGAGTTAACAAGGCCAAATTTACCACATACATTTCTGGCACCCACCGTGGGGTAGGTAGATTATGTTCTGGCCTCATTCCATTTCATTTTTTTTATTTTCTTGCATTCTATCCGTACTTCCATACAACTTTGTTCTAATTTCGTGTGAACTTTTTGAGCGTCTCGGGCGAACTTTCTAGTTCTTCGTGTGGATTTTAGTACTTCTTTGCGCGATCTAGAATACTTTATCACGTGAAATTACATTCCAGAGCTTTCATTTTGATATTTTATTGCCTCATTTTTCTAACCACTTGCTATTTTCTGACATCTGTGTTTCTTTGATTCATCTTTTGAAACAACATAACAATGGTTTGTAGGACGCTGAGATAAAGAAAAGTCACTATAAAATTTTGATGCATTTATTGCAAGATGTTGATATGAAGAAAGCCATTACAAAATACTAATGGGTTTATTGCAGAACATTTGTTGAAGACCTTGCGTGTTTTCACAACTTCTTATATCTATTTTTAGTAGTTAAAACACACTTCGGTTGGTGCTTAAAATGAATCATTGTCTTGCGTGATTGAAGTGTTTTTTAGATTGTAATCCTAAGAACTACATGAATGT
>MU225196.1:1349900-1362665 GCA_018584345.1 Thuja plicata
ATCAAGAAAGGAGAATTGACCTTACACAAGGAAAATAAACAAGGGTCTTCCTCCTCAAGCAAAGATAAATCCAAATTTCCCAACAAGAACCAAAATGTTGTGAATGATGGCGTTGTAGAAAATGTGAATCCTAAGCCTTCCAAGGCTGCCTTTAATCTCACTACTATGATGCAAGTGACCAAATCCACTGAACAGGCTACAACAGAATCCAAACCGAGTACTTCATGATTTTCTGGACCTAAACCTTGGGCTCCTAGGCCCAAGCGTGAATTCACTCCTTTAGGAGAACCTCTTGTGGCAGTTTACAAGACTATTGTGGACAACCATTTACTCACTCCATTGGATAATTCACGACCTTATGATCTGCAACCAAGACCCTCTTGGTGGAATGAATCTGCTTATTGTGATTTTCACCAAAACAAAGGTCATAAAATGACTACTTGTCTTAAATTATGACATAAAATCCAGGATCTCATCAATAGTGAGGTTATTGCTGTGGGAGGTCACAACAAAAATTCTGATCACCTAGCTTTCGAAGACCCATTTCCTCCTCATGGGAAAGGTGAATCATGTAAAGGCAAAAATACTAATGCTAAGGTCAACTATACATACACCAATAACAACAATGTCATTAATATGGTTGAACCTGTTGATACTGAATATTGTAATGTCATCATTCTCAAGGGAAGGGGAGATACTTCCAAGTCTAAAACACCTTTCATTTTGTGAGGGTCTACACCTCCGTCTTTTGAATAAGAGCAGTCTCAAGCTAGCGCTAATGTTGTTACTCGATCTCGCGCATAAAATCATCCTCAAAGGCCCTGAGCCTTCTATATCTACATCAACTCAACCTTCATAAAAATCTAAGGTTGACTCTGCTAATAAGAATCCAAAAGTGGGTTCCTCATCTAATACTGCCAATTATAGCATTCTTGATCAATTTCAATGTACTAATGCTCAAATAACTATTTTTGAGCTATTAAAAATCTCCCCTGCTCATAGGGAAATCTTGGACAAAGCCCTCTCTGAGGAAAATATCCCAAAAGATCTTGATCTTGACCAGTTTCAATCTATGGTAGGTCACTTGACCTCCTCACATTACTTATCTTTCTCCGAGGAAGATGACCATTCTTTGAGTCATTCGCATAATAACCCTCTGCACACTAAAGTCATGATTGGTCCAAAGCATGTTCGCCGTGTTCTCATAGATAACAATGCTGGCCTAAATATTTGCTCTGCTAGTTTCCTTATTGAGTTAGGCTATGGCAAAGATTGCATTGATGCTCACAAAAATATTACCATTAAAGCCTATGATGAGGAAGAACGTAAATCCAAGGGGCTAGTTGTGTTGCCAAAGAGAGTTGGTCTTGTTGAACGAGATGTTGTCTGACAAGTGCTTGACATTCCTTTAGCATACAATATTCTATTAGGAAGGACATGGATCCATGAAATATAGGCTATCCCTTCCATATACCATCAATGCATTAAGTTCCCATTCCAAGGATCTGAAGTGACTATACCTGCTAATACACACTATGATTGCAATGCCCTCACAAAATCTACTGACATTTTTGTGCCTACCAACAGAGAATCTATTGAACTCCTTGAGAATAAATTAAAAGAAATGGGAAAGAGTCTGACACTCAAAGAAATTGACATGGGAGGATATTAGATTAAGACTGTGCTATCTATTACATCTTTGCCTTTGTCTCCACGTTCTTTTGGGAGACCTTCTGAGAGCCCTAAACCTTCTATGGTTCCTCCTCCCATAAAGTATGGTGGTACCTTTGTACAAGCCACAGTACCATTAGAAGAAGAAGCTGAAAAAAGAGCTATCAAAGCTTGGATCTATAAAGGAGAAGATAATTCTAAACAAAATACTCCTCCTTATGACATAAAACCTGAGCAATATGGCAAAGTTTTATCTATTATGCAACATTTTGGCTACAAAGGAAATGGTCCCATAGGTGCAAATCATAAGGGCTTGATTGCACCACTTGAAGCTATTGGTTGCAGAACACGTGACTCTATAGGTATAGGCTTCTAGAAACTCACATTTCCACTGGGAATAAACAAGTTTGTACCTCGAGAAGATAGACAACCAACACCTGAAGAAACACCTAAAACTACAGAATCTGAAGATAGCTCTGATGAGGATACTTTTCCTTATCCTATTCCTCCAGACCTGGCAACATTCTTTGATGAGCCAGATAAATTTATACCATGTGTCAGTATAGTAGACACTACATCGATTCTGATACCACCACCTCACTTGCTCCATTAACTTATGAGGAGTGGAAAAAAATATATACTCTAAATCCTGGTCATCAAGGTGATTTATACATACCACCACATTTTCAAGAACAGTTTGACTAGGAATTCCAGTCACTTCTCATTACACAAGAGATGGCTAATGCTACAAACACTATTGAGGTACCTAGGTCAAAATGTGCTCATCTGACCATAGCAGAGGTTCTAGGTAGAACTCATCCCAATTGGGGACAAAGGGTTGATTTCACTCATGTTCTTGACATGACACCTAAAGATGAAACAGACTCCCATGAATATGAGTTCGACAGCTTGTCATATGCCACTTCTGACAGAGATATAGATATAACTAATGCATATGAAAACCTTCTCAAATTAGGTGAATGGTCTTGTGTAGGGTCACATGAGTCTGACTCCCTAGATGTTAACATGTCATCTACTACGGTCGCTAGGAATCAAAGGAATTTGACTATACCTCTAGATGAGATTGCTTTAGGTCTCAACTTGCTTGTCCATGCCTTTGATGATTATATCGTGAACGCACTTGAACCCATCACTCCTCTTTCACTTCGCCATCCTGAGCTTATAGACTAGAACTCTACCTCCCCATCTAATGAAGTCCTTATGTTCTAGAATGATTATGATCTTGCCTGTTACCTACACATTGTCAAACTTGTAACGTCCTCCACTAGCAAATAATGTGTCAATATGACCGACGATGACATCAAGTATCTTAGTCACAAAATAAAAAGAAGAAAAAATAGGTGCTCTGATGGTAAAAACCATATTGTGGCAGTATCAGAGCCTAAAATAGTCAAAATAAAAGATGTATCCAAGGGTGAAAACCTCTCCGAGGTGCCTGAGGATGAGATACTTGATGCACTTCCGAGTCATTTTTAGGAGAGATCATCTGTGCTTAATGAACCAACTCAACCTATCAACTTGGGTACAAAGGCAGAACCTCAGATTATTCATTTGGCACAATCACTATCAGCGGCAGAAAGAGAGGAATTCACTACATTCTTCAGAAGCAAAAAGATTAACTTTGCATGGAAATACTCAGATATGCCAGGATTAGACCCTAATCTAATCATGCACCATTTATCGATTGCACCAGGTGTTAAGCCCGTCAAGTAGAAGCTTTGAAAAATGCATCCACATGTAGCTCTACTTGTCAAAGCTGAATTAGAGAAACTTCTTAAGGCAGTGTTTATCAGAGTAATTGATTATGCAGAGTGGATCTCTAATATTGTTCCAGTATCAAAACATGATAAATCTATAAGAGTCTGCACAGACTTCAGAGACTTGAATTTGACATGTCCTAAGGATGATTTTCCCTTGCCTAATATTGATATGATTGTAGATATGATGGTAAGGTATGAAATGTACTCACTAATGGATGGTTTTTTTGGCTATGAACAAATAAAAATTGCGCCAGAGGACCAAGAGAAAACTGCCTTCACATGTGCCTGGGGCACCTTCTGTTGGAATGTTATGCCCTTTGGACTCAAAAATGCCGGTGCTACATATTAGAGAGCTGTTACCACCATATTTCATGACATGATGCATAAAACAATGGAAGATTATGTGGATGACACTTTAGCTAAGAGCATGCACTGAAAGAAGCATCTTGTCGATCTCTGCCCTATACTAGATCGTATGGAACAATTCAGTCTGAGGCTCAATCCTAAGAAATGTGCATTTGGCGTAACATCTAGAAAATTTCTTGGCTATATCATCTCTACAAAAGGAATTGAAATGGATCCTTCAAAAGTACAAGCTATCATGGAAATGCCACCACCGAAGAATATTAGACAAATGAGAGGGCTTCAAGGCTGACTACAGTCTATCCGGCGTTTTATCTCTCAATTGGCAGACAAGTCACAACCATTTACCAAGACTTTACACAAGGGTGTGGCTTATCAATGGAACAAAGAATATGATGAAGGGTTCACACAAATCAAAAAGTATCTTGCGAACCCACCAATCATGATGCCTCCTATTCATGGGAAGCCACTTATACTTTACATATCTGCGACGGATACATCATTGGGTATCCTATTGGCTCAAGAAGATCAGCACAACAAAGAAAGGGCTATTTATTACATTAGTAGAACTCTGGTCTCATATGAAATAAAATATTCTGCTATAGAGAAGGCTTGCCTTGCAGTGGTATTTGCTTCACAAAAATTGTGGCACTATATGTTGGCTCATACTACACGTCTAATTGCCAAAATTGATCCTCTAAAATGTTTGCTAAGTAAAGCTACCCTCACAAGTAGACTAGCTAAATGGGTCATGCTTCTCAGTGAATTTGATATTAAATATGTTGAAAGGAAAGCCATTAAAGGAAAAGCAATAGCAGATCAATTTGCAGAAGCACCTCTAGTAGATCATCAACCATTGCATATTGAATTTCCAGATGAGTCCATATTACTTCTCACACATCACTCATGGACTATGTTTTTTGATGGTTCATTTACGCAACAGGGGTCAGGTGTTGGGATACTGTTCATTACACCTAAAAGGTACTCTTTACGAAAAGCATACAAGATGTTGTTTCCTTGTACAAACAACATTGCTGAGTATGAAGCCCTAATCAATGGTATGAAGATTGCCCTTGAGTGGCGAGTAGACGAACTCAATGTCCTTGGAGATTCACAGTTAGTCATCAATCAAGTAAATGATATCTATCAGACAAGGGATGACAAGTTGGTACCTTATAAACAGTTGGTTGATGATCTCAAAAAGTATTTTACTCACATCACATTTAAACAGGTTCCAAGGGTAGATAATAAAGCAGCAGATGCAATGGCTACTCTTGCCTCCATGCTACAGATGCCGGAAAATGATTTTTGACATGAATTCCTAGTGGAGACATTATGCTACCCAGCCTATGATTCCCCTAGTTCTCGGATGATCTATTTTATCATAGGACATGAATCATCTCGCTACCATCATATCTTTTCCTACCTTCATGACCAGATTATTCCAGACACTTATTCCTGAAATGAGAAACATCACTTAATCCGCAGTGCTTCACGGTTCGTCATCATCGCTAATGACTTGTATAGACGTGGTCTAGATGATACCCTCCTTAGGTGTTTAGAACTTGATGAATCCAAATGAGCGTTAGTAGAGGTGCATGAAGGCATCTGTGGGTCACACTCTAATGGCCTGACATTTTCCCGTAAACTTATTAGAGCTTGTTAGTATTGGCCAGATATGGAAAAAGAAGCTACATAGTTTGCCAAGTCTTGCAAACAATGTCAAATACATGGTAACCTGATCCATGCTCCAGCTAGGGAGCTTATTCCATTTATTACTTTCTGGCCATTTCAACAATGGGCCTTTGACTTAGTGGGTTAGATTTACCCCTCATCCTCAAATGGACATAAGTTCATAATTATAGCTACAGACTATTTTACTAAGTGGGTGGAGGCAGTGCCTCTCACCGTTGCCAATGGCAAATCAGTAGTTATGTTAATTCTCAACTACATCACCTGCAGGCATGGTGTACCCTCAAAAATTATCATTGATAATGGGGGATAGTTTAAAAACAAGGATTTGATAGAGCTATGCTCTAAGTTTAAAATTACTCAACATTGGTCTTCCATCTATTATCCTCAGGGTAATGGACAGGTGGAAGCATCCATCAAGACAATCCTTAAAATCCTACATCTCACAGTGCATAAATCTGGATGAGATTGGCATCTCCAGATCAATCTAGCTCTTTGGGCATACAGGACAAGTATAAGAACACCAACAGGGGCTACACCCTATGCTTTGGTTTATGGAGTAGATGCTGCGTTACCAATTGAGGTTGAGATTCCTTCTCTGTGAGTCTCCTTGAAAGGCCTCATTACTGATGAAGATAATAGAATATCTCGGCTACAAGAGCTAGAATTACTTGATGAATGTCACCAAGTGGCATTTGATCACCTTAGAGCATACCAGAAAAGGATGTCCAAGAGCTATAACAAGAAGGTTAGACCAAGGGAATTCCAAGTGGGTGACCTTGTTCTAAGGGAGAACCCTAAGAATCAGTAACATCGGATCCAGAAAGGGAAGTTTGAACCAAATTGGCTTGGTCCGTATGTTGTCACTGCAGTGTTTGGGTCTGGTATCTATCAACTTTCTACTACTGAAGGAGAACAACTCAAAGATCCCATCAACGCTCTTCATCTGAAGCGATTCTATAGCTGAGACATCTTCAGTGTGCTCATGTATACACTAAAGTCCTGAAAAAATTCTAAAAATTTGAAAAAGTCCTGAAAAAATGATCATCTTAGTGAAAACATAGCAATAGACGCTTTGATGTATCTCCAAAAAAATTATATATTCAAAAAATACAAAAAAATTAAAAAAATTGAAAAAATACAAAAAAAAGAAGAAAAGGAAAAAAGTGCCATTGATGAAAACCTGGCAAACAGGCGTCATGGTAGCAAAAAAAAAGAATGTCTGCCAAGACGGTGAAAACCTAGTAAATAGGCGCCTCTTGTTCCACAATGCTATATCTATTTTAGCACCACTTGGCTTTACGCATTAGCTTTCCTGCATTGCTTCTTTCCTACTTTCCTACTTACATTTTCTTTCCATTTGCTTTCAGTTCTCGTTAAGACACCAACTCGCATGGATTGAAACTCGTCATACTCTCAGGGAAACCCTTTTGATCTAGGGGGCACTATCCTATTATCTCTTTGGATCTATTTTGTGACAGTCACCAGTGGTTCTCACTATGTCTACCTACTATCACTTAGCTTATACTGAGTTCTCTCTTCTTGAGACTTTCTCTAACATCAGTCACCAATGGTTCTCACTGTGTCTGCCTACTAATGTCTAGCTCATACTATGATCTCTTCACTTGAGCATCTCTCTTGCATCAGTCACTAGTGGTTCTCACTGCGTCTGCCTACTGTCAATATTCTATTGAGATTGCTCACATCCATTTTAGTTGGAGTTATACTCAAACGCTCTATCTATCGATACTCAATCTTGACGATTCTATGCTTTAGTTTGTACATATCTTTCGGTCACTTTCGTGACACTCTGGTTCCTTTGCAAACCCTCCTGAATTGACATTGATTCAGTGCCATAAGCTTGGGGGCAATCAAATCTGGTTTGTCCTCACAACATATGTCAAGTCAGTCATCATTACTTGGGGGCACGGGTCCCCCATTCGGTCACATCTTTGGTCTACACTTGAGTCAGTAATCTTGTCACTTCTCAAGGACAACTCGCTACTGACACAAACTGGTGTTTTTCAACACCACCATAAACACTATTTTTTAACACTATCTTTGGACACATTTGTGTTTTTTTAACACATGTCAGATATCTCAAATGTAAACATCTATCTATAAAAATCCAACACAATGCACTCACAAGCACAACGGTGTTTTTCAACACCTCTAACCATGAACCTATTCGCAAAAAATTGAAACTGGCTGAGCTATGCTTGAATCTTTCTTTGAATGATGTATGTTCTTATGAATTTCATTGATATTTTCTTTGTCTACTGCTTGTTGGTGTAGTCCTGATGATCCGACAATGTCAAATAAACAGGGTGTATGTGATAAGAGCTCCTGCACTAAGGTGGAACAACCTCACATCCCTCGATCTTGTTTATTTGTACGCTATGGTGAGGTTGGTACTATCTCCTTACTTTTTATTGCTCTATTTGTTATTGTTTTGTTTGTTATTAATATGTTTGTTTACGCACGATCACACTCATGGTTATCTTGGCTTTGAATGCCTCGATACTGGTGTACTCTTGCAACATTAACTTGAAACAATGTTCAAGTCATCTTGGCTTTTGTGCCCTGGTGCTTACGTTCGTTTCCTACATTTTATCTGATTAAAGTCATATTCATATCCTTATGGTTGCATTGTGGTGCCAGTAAGGGTTGTATTGACTTTCATGTTCCAAAAAAATGCTCAATGATGATGATTTTACGATGGGTCTCACAACCATGTCCTAGAATTGCACTTTCATATTGCATCTAGCATAGGATTGCATTTTCATTCTAGACTTGCATTGTGGCAATGATTTAGTGTTCTCTTCTTTGCATTCTCCTGGGTTCATGCATAGGGAAGTTCTTCTTCAGCATTCTGGTTTCATCATGACTACACAAGTGTTTGGTCCTCGCTCTCGATTCTTAACATGATCTTTTGGTTAGCATTTGTCATCCTGCATGAGATGTTAGTACCATATACATATTGCATATTCATGACTCATTACCATATACACATTACATTTGCATTTTCATTTACACATTGCATTTACATGAATCATCTACATACATACATCTTTGCCTCTAAATCATACATGTGCATTTCATACATCTACATATATTTAAAACATGTTCATACATTCTGAATCGTCTAACCATCTAAGCATATAGGAAACATCTCATAAATGACAATATGACACATGTGATGATACCAAAAGATGAGTTCATATATATATATATATCCAATGTGTTGATACAAATACAAATGGTGCTACTTGAGCACGATCTATCTCAAAAGGGTGATACAAATACAAGGATGCCAACGCATCATATATATCCTATGATCTCATCTATCTATCAAAACCTAACTCTGGCCCTCTCCCTCATCACTAGGAGGAGGTAGAGGTGGGACCCTATCTGGTGGAGGTGGCACCTGTGCTCCCTCTAACCCTCTGGCATACATTGAGAATCTGGCTGCCTGGGATGCCTCATCAGGCACCACCCCTATATACGATGCATAGTAATACGCCGCTCGATCCGTCTGGTGGCGAATCTCCTCCTGAGATGCCCATAACTGCTCCCAGAGATCCTGTATCTTGCGATCTTTGTCTAAAATTCATGCGTCTTGCATGGCCAACTGTATGGTTAGGTCTCCAACCTGTCTCATGAGCTGTGTAACTCTCTCCCATGACCGACACTGTGGATACTGTGCTATGTTCTGCACAGGCTGATCCTCCTGCATAGGATCCTTCTTCTATCCCTCCTCCTGTGGGGGTACCTGCTACTCCTCAGCTACCTTCTCTGTAGTCTTTCGCTGAGACTATCTTGTGCTACCACTGCCACTAGCCCGTACATCCATCCCCATATGTCGTGCGAGGATGTCTACTTGTACGGTCTGAGGTCAAGGACCCTGCTATAATCTCGACTGTGCCCTCTGCTATGGTGGGGGCATCTGCATCTACTGTACCACCTATGGTTGAATGACCTATGGAGGTACCACATGCCCTCGGCCTGCTATACCGACTAGATCTATAACCTCAAGAATGGGTGTGTAACGAAGTGCTCCCTGTACTCGGTGGTCACACCGCCATCTACCACATCTCGCAAGTAGTCCCACTGTACTAGGACTAATGTGCAAATATCTATCATAGTGTGTCCCTAGTCCAACTTTGTAAGCCAGCCCCTCTGAATCTCATCAGTAAATCTAGAATATGTCATATACTCCTGTGATATGTACTGAGGCCGACTGAACTGCTACCATACCCGCTTTTTTGGGAATCTCTTAGTAACAGTAATAGTGTGACCAATCATCGCATGTGAGTAGAACATATGACTCAGCTACTCTGCAACATCATCCCAGGCCTCTGTGAGTCTCCATGGCCTCCAAATCAGTGTAGCTAAATCATCGAGCTGAGCTCGCCATTGATCTACCTTACCCAGTGCTGGCTGGGTAATCATGCCTCTATATCTATAAATGTAAGGCTCTAATGGATGCCTCATATCCTCGTATATAGTCCTGGTCACAGGAAGATGCTCCCAGGCCCATACCTATAAAACAAATACTCTTGCTGCCATGCTCTTCGCCTCTTAGTAAGCGATCTCATGCATCTCATGATACATATGTGCCAACATGCAGTGACCCCATACGTAATGTCGAGGTCATGCTAGCATCAACTACAACATCCTGCCCCAGCCACACTCTAGACCATGCTGTCCATGATCTGGCATTAGGTAGCACCCAAGGAAGCATGCTAGAACCACTAGTAACCTATGGGTCAGACCATACTCACTAATCATATCCTCCCACGTGATCGCCCTACCCATAACGAGGTCATCCTGAAAGACCTCCCTCAATGCTACTGTCCCCAACCTAGGTTGTGTCTCATACTCTACTCGGACACTGTGGAAAGGTATCCTCAGGATCTGGTATATGTCCTCGGGAGTAACAATCATCTCCCCCTGTGGTAAGTAGAAAGTGTTCTTTTCTGAATGGAAATGCTCAACCAAGGCTCCTAGCAATCCCTGATTTACCCGAATCTTGGGTACATCACATAGTGAACTCAATCCCAAAGTACCTATATGCACTGTCTCGACATCGTCCAACTGTGATACCAATCTACTGATGGCTGGGTGGTGCGATCTGAACGCAATGTCTGGAAAGTCAACCTGCAAGACATACAAACAACAGAGCATGATCAGTAATCTACGATAATCAAAGTGTAATGAGATAATAAAGCATTCAAAACATCCTACAAACAGTAACAACGCTGACGCAAAAGCTATTGGACGCAACGCCGAATGATTTCATGTTCTTTTTGACCACTTTTTCCCATGCGAAGAAGTAGATTTTTGCGCGAAGAAGTTCTCTTTCGCGCGAAGAAGTTTTTTGGTTTGCGTGACATTGACCTTTTGCGCAAACTTTAATGGCTATTTGCGCAAGAAAACACCCGCTAGAAGGATTTCTTGCACAAACATGGGTACTCTCCTGTGCGAGATTCCTCACCAAATGGTGCGAAATGCAGTTTAGTCGCATGAGATTTCCCTACGAGCTGCACGAAGAAACTACTTCTTCGCGCAAAGACCCGCGACTCATTTCTTAAAAATGTGAAAAATGAAGAAAAATCGACAGAAATTGAAGAAATTTGACATGTAGAGAGGTTTGTCGACTACTTACTGGAGGTCCGTATGCTGCGGGCTGGCTATGTCTCCTCGATCGCTTGAATCGATGAGTGTTGTAGGGGACCACCATTTTTGTCTTTTGCTCAGAGCTCAATTCTCACAAAGTCAAAGGTTGAAATGATTTGAAAGTGACCCTTTTTGTCCTTATATAGGTTTTGACCTAATTTTTCAAAGTGCCCCATTTTGCACGAAAACTTCACCACTACCTAATTTGACTACTCTAAATCGATTTTCGTGATCTAAATCAAAATTTGACACTTCTATATAGCTCAAAATTGCATTTTAAAATTTTTGGGATCGACGCGATCGGACGCTTGTGCAGTCAGATTTCTGATGTCACTTTCTTGTCAGAATCATATCTTATCATCATTTTCTCAAATATTTGACTTTTTTCCTCAAAAGTCAACTTTGGTCAACCCTAGTCAAAATTGGTCAACCAGACCTCGAAATCGTTCAAAATTGATTCTGAATCTTCCAAATTCTTCCATAATCTATTTTGAATTCTTCTTGATCTCTGATTCAACATCTATCTGTGATTTTTTGCTCTCCATCATCATTATAACGAGTCATCTTTCTATTTTGCTCCTGAGGGGGCAGGATGATTACATCATTGAATCTATTCCAATCAATCTGATCTAATTTTCAAAATTCCTCATTGCTAGGGGTATCTCATCACTTGGGGCATGTGCAATTTTTTTGAACCTCACAGTCAAAACTGGACACTCTACAATCAATAAGGACATCTTCATTCCTTACATCTTGTCATCTATTTAGTATCTTAACAATCTAACTCAGATTCTTGAGGATCAAGCTCCGTTCTGGAGATGGTTCTCAAAAAACTATCATTTGGGACAGGTATTGGGGCAATCTAACCCTGACTCCTGATAATCAAGCTCCATTCTGGAGATGATTCTAAACCTCTATCTACTATCTTTTGATACAGGTGTCAGGGCATTCTAACCCTGACTCCTGAAGATTGAGCCTCGTTCTGGGGATAGTTTTGTGAAAGATATCAATCTGACCAGTGTCTTGGCAATCTAACCTAGATATTGAGGGACTAAGCTTTGTTCTAGAGATAGTCCTAAAATCTCTATTTGACTATACTCTTTATGGACAGGTATCGGGGCATTCTAACCCTGACTCCTAAAGGTTGAGCCTCGTTCTGAGGATAGTCTTGTTAAAGATATCAAATCTATTTAGGTATCAAGGAATTCTAACCTGGATCCCTGGGGATCAAGCTTCATTTTGAAGATGACCCTCAAAAAATCTATTTGACCGATGTCTTGACAACCTAACCTAGACTTTGGAGAGTCAAGCTCTATCCTAGAGATGGCTCTGAAATGTTCATCAATCAATCTTTGTATCATCGATTTTTGAAATCTATTCTTCTGTGCTTCAAGCATCAAAATATTCTTTGAATCAATGTGCTACTCGCACATCAATTCAAAGAGGGGCAAATTGTAACACCCCAAAATTGGCATCTTGCAACCCTAACCAATTTTGTTGCATTTGTCACTCTTCTAGATCATCAAAGTCCTATTGTACTAGGCAATTCTGAGTTTTGACTGACTCTACTCGACCTGAG
>MU225196.1:1362845-1373638 GCA_018584345.1 Thuja plicata
TATTTAATTATTAAATAAATATCCTCATTTTCAATAATTGAATTTAATATTCAGATAATTGAGAAAAAACAATTATGAGGTCATATTTATTTAATTAATTGGATATTCTCTCAAAAATCTTTCTTCTGTTCAGAATTGGAAACTTCTCTTTAATTATTCTTTAAAGAGAGAGAAAATAGATAAATCAAATAAAACATAATTAAATCAAAGAAAGAAAACAGTTAAAGTAGAGAGAAAATAATTTATTGTATTCTTTTAAATAAAGATTTCTAATTTAAACTGGTTTTTCTATCTATTTTATTTCAAAGAGGAAAGTTTCTATTCTGATCATCTCCGAGTCTATAAAAGAACTCTCATTCTCTCATTCAATCCCCCACTCATTTTTTATGCATTGTTAGAATACTAAATTATTGTCACATTTCTTGATAATCTCATATAGAATAATTTCATTATTGCAATAAGATAGTTTCAATTTCTAGAATAATTGCATTGAAATCATGTCTTAGACTAAGCTCACATCTTTCATTCTCAGAGTAATCTTGCATTGTATTGCATTCATGGAGAAAAATCCTTCGTTCCTAGATTGGTCTATGGTTGTGAGACCCTCATTCTGAGAGCTATTTCAAAAACCCCATCTGGATAGAAGGAAACAAGTTGAATCATGTAGGTAGACATGATGAATAATCTCATATTCAATCTTGTGTGTATCTGGTGAAGAAGGACTATGTTGAAGTGTATGGTGAGTTAACAAGGCCAAATTTACCACATACACTAGCTTTAGGCCTAATTAGGCTCTTTCTCTACAGTAACTCTTAAAACCTCCAAAAAAGTATGAAAATAAACTTCATATCCTGATACCCTTTATCAAGAACCTAAGTTTTTTCTAGGTCTTGGCTCTTAGAGGTGTCTGTACAGTACCTCCTACATTCATGCCTAAAATTCAGGGTTTTAGGTCTTTGTCACTGTCTGCACAAGAAATGGATCTTCTTGGCTAAAAAAAAAAATCCTCCAAACTTCTCCTCTGAGATGAGGATCCTTCACTGGATCTCCTACCTTCCACATTCATTGGTTGAAGATATGAATGCTTTCAATCCCTCTAGCAAGCTCTGCAATCACTGGTGATCCCTAGCCATGTCACTCTGGCTCACCTAGGGCATCACCTTAAAATTGGCTGCCAAAAATTCCTGGACCCCTACTTCTCTATACACAATGTACATGGAGTCAACCACCATAATCCAAGATCCCATCTAAGTGCCACTATGGAAAATGGAGTTATGACCCCATTTGTAGACAATGCCCAATTCAAACCAGCAACTGGGCCAAACTTAAAGTATTTTGTACAAGAAACTAAAACTATTGAATCAAACAATATAAAACCATGAGAAGTCTTGAAACAACCCACATTACCCTAAACAAAACTTACAGAAATTTTTTCAATCCATTAAACCACCCGATCACTTCAAAACACACAAACAATCACTGTTATTGTATTACATAGTCTGTACATAAAATTACTCCAACTTTCCAACCCTGAAAAATGCTCGAGGATGGTCTTAAATAGTTTACCAAAACACTAGAAAATTGATTTCAGACAATTAGGGAACTAAATTCCTTGAAGTTTCATTCTTGTCATAAATGTTGTCAATGTTGTCAATGACAACATTACCAACTTTTGCAACTTTTTGGATATGCTATCCAAACTTGGTCTAACCTTGTCCAAAGTTTTCCAAACCACTAATTAGGATAAAATAACATCAAATAGGACCTCCAGCCTGTCCTTTGACTCATTTGGTCATGAGATTAAAAAAACCCCTAATTGGACCTAAATGGACACAAAGGTCTCTAAGGACCTAACAAGACACATCCTCCTACTAGACACTCCACACACTAGGATTCTTGGTCCCTTTATTCACCTAGTGGTCTAGATAGAACTATACAAGCCAAAACATAGAAGAAGCCCTAGGTTTCATTGTACCAAATAGCCCACCTAGGTGCTCCTGCACCATACTCCCCCAAAAGGAAAAGCTATGTCACTCCAGTGGATAGTAGATCCTCTGAGATGCCCACCTTCTTGAAATATACCTTTGCAATCCATGAGGCCTCTGACTCTAGTATATCCTTCCACTAAATAAAATGTTCCATGTAGACCTTGTGTCTAGTATTCTTCTTAACCTGGGAGTCTAGAACTTTGTCAGCTACCATCTAAAACTTTGGAGGTAAGACAACAACCTCTACATCATCACTGACCCCCTGATTGTTTGGATTGATCTCATCCATCTATCCTCTGAACTGGATTAAATCTTGAACATTAAACACTGGAGATATGCTCAAGTCTAAAGGTAAGTCCACTTTATAGGCATTAGCCCCATATTTTGCCAATATTTTGCAAGGTCCCACCCTTTTCATCTGAAGCTTGGTAGGGACACCATTCTGTAGCCTTGATTTGTTCAAGTGAACCATGACAAAGTCACCCACTTGAAAATGAACATCCTTCCTCTTCTCATCAACTTTTTCTTTCAACTTATGTTGACTGTCTTGGATCTACTTCTTGAATTGGTCTTGGATCTCTTTCATAGTATGGGTGAAGTACTCTGCATGGCCACTTCTGTACTCCATCCCACCAAGATCCCTGAGCTCACAAACACCCCTTGGGTGCATCCCATAAACCACCTCATATGAGCTCTTTCCTATCATCCTATTCTTATTGTCATTGTAAGCATATTTAGCTTGGGGAATGACCACATCCCAAGTCTTCCCGTACTCCTTAGTTAGGCACCTAAATAGGTTACCCAACACCCTATTTACCACCTCAGTTTGGCCATCAGTTTGAGGGTGGTAAGATGAACCAAAAGAGAGGTTAGTGCCCAATCTTGTCCATAATGTTCGCCAAAAATGGCTCATAAATTTCACATCCCTATCAGAGACTATACTCAAAGAAAGACCATCAATCCTCACAATCTCTTTAAAAATCAAATAGGCAATGTGGCTAGCATCTTTAGTAGTTTTACATGGGATGAAATGCCCCATTTTACTAAATCTATCAATAACTACATAAATGCTATCATACCCCTGTTTGGTTTTGGGTAAGCCCACAATAAAATCCATACTCACACACCCCCATGGCCTATTAGGGATTGGTAGAGGCTGATATAATCCTACATTACTCATTCCTCCTTTTGCCTTCATGCAAACAACACACTGCTCCACATACTTGGTGACATCTTTCACCAACTTTGGCCAATGGTAGAACCTTTGGACTAGTTCCAAGATCTTGTCCTTACCAAAATGACCACTTAGAGAACCATTATGTTTCTCTTGGATGAGGTTCATTCTCATTGACCCTTTAGGTACACACAATTGATTGCCCTTGAATAAAAACCCATTCTATAAAGTAAAATAAGAGAACTTGCTATGAAAATGATTTTCAAAATCAACACATACCTTATACGCCTCACCAAAATCCTCATCTGCTTTGTAGAGATCTCTAAAACTATCAATTCCAATGCTATTCAAGTGGACTTCTTTCACTGTCAACAATCTCCTGCTTAAGGCATCTTCCACCTTATTAAGTTGACCCTTCTTGTTCTTTATAGTGAAAGCGAATGCTTTCAAGTACTCTATCCACTTCAAATGCCTATTGCTTAGCTTCTCTTGTGTGTTAATGTAACTAAGAGCCTGATTGTCAATAAATACCAAAAATTCCTTAGGCAATAGATAATGCCTCCACTTTCTCAACAATTGAACTAGAGCATATAGTTCCAAATCATAAGAAGAGTATTTATTCTTAGCCTCATTCAGTTTCTCACTAAAGAAGGCAATTGGTCTACCCTCTTGAATCAATACACCCCCTACTTCCATTCTACTAGCATCACATTCAATGGTAAACAACTTCTCAAAACTTGGCAATTGTAGTACTAGTTGAGTAGCCACTTGTTTCTTCAACAACTCAAAGGCTTTTCCTGCCTCTACTATCCATCTGAACTTAGTTTTGACCCCACCCTTTATTGTATCCATCAATGGTGCACATATCCCCCTAAATTTTCTAATAAAATTCCTATAAAATTGGGCAAGGCCATGAAAACTCCTTACCTCTGTGGCTGTGGTAGGTGGAGGCCGGTTTAGGATAGAAACAACTTTGTCTTTGTCCATCTTCAAAGACCCCTTGGACACTACAAAGCCCAAGTAGACTGGTTCTTGTTTGAAGAAATCACACTTCTCAAGGTTGATAGATAATTTATCTTCATGCAACCTTTTCAATACTGCCTCCACATGTCTGATATGCTCCTCTTTTGTCTTACTAAATACGAGTATATCATCAAGATATGCCACCACAAACTTCCCTATGAAGTCCTTGAGCACCTCATTCATGAGCCTCATGAATGTGCTCAGAGCATTAGAGAGGCCAAATAGCATAAGAATCCATTCATATAACCCATCAGTGGTCTTGAATGCCATTTTCCATTCATCACCTTCCTTCACCCTGATTTGGTGATAACCACTCTTCAAGTCCAACTTTTTAAAGTAAATTTCCCCTCCTAGGCAATCCATAAGATCCTCTATCCTAGGTTTAGGGAACCTATACCTTATTGTGATTCTTTTTATTTCCCTTGATGTGCAAAGACTCCATTTTCCTCCCTTCTTGGATGCCAAAACAACCGGGACTGCACAAGGGCTAATACTCTTCTCGATCAAGCCTTGATCCAAGAGTTCCTGCACTTGCCTAGCTACCTCCAAGTTCTGATCTAGAGTCAGCTTGTATGCTGCTTTGTTGGGAAAAGATGCCCCTGGCATAAAGTCTGTTTGATGACTTATAACCCTCTTAGGTGGTAGGGTTGCAGGAGTGCCATCACTCACTATGTCCTTTTACTTCTCAAGCAATTCTTATACCTTTGTTGGTAATGGATCCTTCACTAATTTTTCCTCCTCCTTAGGTATTAGAACAATGACATAACCTTCCCCCTCATCATCCTTGATTTCATTTACAGACTCCTTACCACTGCATAACATGACATTAGGAGTTCTAGTTTGTGGCTCTTCATCCTCTAGTAAAGACTCAATTTTGAAAGTATTCCCTCCTTTCTTCAAGGTGATGGAATTCTCCTTCCCATCATATACTGACCCATTATTAAATTTCCAAGGCCTCCCAAGAATAAAATGGAAAGCATCCATTGGTAGGATGTCACAAAGCAACCTATCTTTGTACCCTACTATTGAGAACTCTACCCATGTTTGCTCATTGACCAACACACTCTGGCCTTTGTTGAGCCATGTCACCTTTTAGGGGTTCACATGGGGTATCTTGACTAGCTTAAGTTTCACCACTGCCTCATCTAAAATGATATTGTCAGTTGAACCAGAGTCCACTATCACTTTGTAGACTTTGTTCAAGATTTTACATCTTATTCTAAACAGAGCTCTCTTACGCTTGGGATAATCTTTGATTGGCTGCCTTATCATTACACTCCTGAACATCAATTTCTCACCCATCTCTGAATCCAGATGGTCTACTTTAGGAGCTTTGACACTTGAAGTGTGTTCATGTGTATATGCTATCCTCTTGTCACTATTTGTTGCAGAAGGTTTGTCTGGACATCTATAAGCTGGATGGCCTAATTGTCCACAATAATAACATTTCATGGTTGCAAAATAAGAACTACTCCTACCTCCTCTTCCTTTGTTAGGACCACCATGATTATCTCTGCCTCTGTTATAGCCTCCTCTTGAACTATTTTCAGTCTGCTGCTCTGTCAACTTATTCTCTCCTTATGATCTTTGTTCACTACCCCTGCCTTGGTAGCCTCCTCTTTGAGCCCTTTGGTCTCTCCCTCTGCCTCTATTGTTATTTTTTTTCTTTAAGGTAGAATCCCCTTTCTTATTATTATTTTCTTCCACTCTTATAGCCAATTGATGACACTTTTGAATTGTATTAGGTGTCCATAGGCTAATCTCCTCTTGGATGTTCCACTTCAATCCACCCAAGTATCTAGCCACTTTGATTGACTCTTCTTCCTACAATTTAGACCTTAGACACAATCTCTAGAATTCCTCAGTATATGAGGCCACATCTAGGTTTTTTTTTTTCAAGTTTTGTCTCTTCCTATGAAGTTGGATATCAAAATCCTCTGGAAGATAATTCTCCTTCAACTTAGTTACCATGGTATTCCAATTTGCTATTGGTTTCTTTCCCATGCTCACGCTCTCATCCTAAAGGTATTTCCACCAAGTCAAGGCTGACCCCCTGAGTCTAGACTTGGCCACTTTGATCTTTTGGGATTTAGATATACCCTCACACTCAAAGTGATTCTCCATTGCTTCAATCCAGTCCATGACTATCTCAAACTCCATCTTTCCTCCAAATAAGGGTATCCCTTCTAAAGCCTTGCTAGTTAATGCTTTTATGGATTTCAAGAAAGTTTCCTCATTCAACACTAGATCTGGTTTGGGGATGAAGTCTTCCTCTTCAATCTTTTTCTTACCCCTACTGCTGGTTTCTGCTTCAAAGTATTTCTTCTTAGCAGCATCTGCTAGTTCTTCCATCTTTACCCTCATTGCTTCCAAGGTACTCTCAAGGAGTCTATTTATCTCCTTTTTCTCTTCCATGTCCTTTTGTAGTTTTTCATTTGTCACCATCTTTGTAGAACCACTAGATTCCACTTCTGACATATACCAATCTTCCCAAGTTTCTCAACTTGCTCTGATACCACTCTGATGTAGCACTAGTCTTGCTCCCCCTAGCCTCTTCTAGGGTCTCCTAGGCCAATATCTTGACCTACTAGGGTTATTTCAATAACCCTAGGCTCCTTAGGTTTCTTCTTACAAGAACCTAACACTTTCAACTAGTGAACACCAACAAGGTAGAATCTAAACTCTTCATGCTCTCTCCTGGACCCAAATTGGTCCTTCTTGCCCCATCTGCACAATTTGATCCAAATGGATCCCAAAAATTCCCAAATGGAAAGGTAGTCTCCAAGAATGTTAAGAGGACCAATTTCAATGTCCACAACCTTACTTGGGAGTGTAACCCTAAATGAATTCCAAATTCCAAGGCAAATGCCCCCAAAAGAGGGCTACTAGATTTAGGAATAATTATTCTCTTTCTCTACAATAACCCTTAAAAAATCTAAACAAGTATGAAAATAAACTTCATATCCTGATACCCTTTATCAAGAACCTAAGGATTTTCTAGGTCTTGGTTCTTAGATGTGTCCGTACAGTACCTCCTACATTCATGCCTAAAATTTAGGGTTTTAGGTCTTTGTCACTATTTGCACAAGAAATGGATCTTCTTGGCTAACAAAAAAAATCCTCCAAACTTCTCATTTGAGATGAGGATCCCTCACTGGATGTCCTACCTTCCACATTCACTAACTGAATCTATGAATGCTTTCAATCCCTCTAGCAAGCTTTGCAATCACTGGTGATCCCTAGCCATGCCACTCTAGCTCGCCTAGGGCATCACCTTAAAATTGGCTTCCAAAAATTTCTAGGCCCCTCCTTCTCTATAAAAAATGTACATGGAGTTAACCACAATAATCCAAGAGCCCGTGCAAGTTCCACGGTGGAAAATGGAGTTATGACCCCATTTGCAGACAATGCCCAATTCAAACCAGCGACTGGTCCAAACTTAAAATATTTTGTACAAGAAACTAAAACTATTGAATCAAACAATATAACACCACAAGATGTATTGAAACAACCCGCATTACCCTAAAAAAAACTTACAGAAATGATTTCAATCCATTAAACCACCGAATCACTTCAAAACACACAAATAGTCACTGTTATTGTATTACACAGTCCGTACACAAAATTAATCCAACTTGCCAACCCTGCAAAAAGCTTGAGGATGGTCTTAAATAGTTGACAAAAACAATCTGATTTCAGACAGTTAGGGAACTAAATTCCTCGAATTTGCATTCTTGTCATAAATGTTGTCAATGTTGTCAATGACAACATTACCAACTTTTGCAACTTTTTGGATATGCTATCCAAACTTGGTCTAACCTTGTCCAAAGTTGTCCAAACCACTAATTAGGATAAAATAACATCAAATAGGACCTCTAGTCTCTCCTTTGACTCATTTAGTCATGAAATACCCAAAACCCCTAATTGGACCTAAATGTAATAAAAGGCCTCTAAGGACCTAACAAGACATATCCTCCTACTAGACGCTCCACACACTAGGACTCTTGGTCCCTTTATTCACCTAGTGGTCTGGCTAGAACCACTACAAGCCAAAAAATAGAAGAATCCCTAGGTTTCATTGTACCAACTAGCCCACCTAGGTGCTCCTGCACCAGATACTTTGACATTAATTGAGAATATTATGTATATCATTCTCATGTCCATGGATGTGGTGTATGCTGTCAAGAGACAACATTGAACACCCTAGCTTGGTAATTAATTATATTTGTTGACATATTACATTAAAAAAATATCTTTTGACATTGAATTTTGTTATTGGAAATTGGTTTTCATGCGATGTTTACAGGATGACCATGTTAATTTTTTCTAGTGGTTTTAATATTGTAAGATTATAGATCAAACCATGTACATCATTTTTTTTTTGGTTCGACTACATGACCCAAGATCTCTGCAATACAATGTCAAGAGTTTACATTATGGCTTCAATCATTTTTATTAAGACTTAAGTATTTGGGTGTTTAGGTGGATAGAATATATACAACATTTTGAAATGATGGGGAATTGAATACTAGAAAAACATGAAATCTAAATATCTTCATTGATTATTATAACATAGAAATATGAATAGGTCTAACTACCTCAAAGGAAATCTAGGCATTTGGATTCAGTTCCTTTGTTGCAAGAGAAATGAGTTCATGAGATGTGTGTATGTGAACTACTTAGTATTGGTATCATCCAATCTCTACTCAAGACTTAAATAATCTTCATAATCTTCTCCAAAGTCTTTAATCTCCTAGAAATGATAATAGCCTACACTGAGGGTTAAGTTGTCCCTAACATATCCTTTGTCATTGAAGGGAAACTCATGGTATAAACATATAAGCTCAACTCTACAATTGATCTCTCAATGTTTTGAGCATCAAAAGAAGATTTTTTGTTGTAGCGATTAAGGCTAACAAAAAAATGAATGCATTTTTTCCGCTTATCTTTACATCTCTTGTTAATCTGACCAATCTATGTGCATAGTTCAATCAAACAAGTGTGTCATCTACATATGTCATAAACATATAAGAACATACATATAAGCCTCCAACTCATATATATGTGAACCTTGAAAACTAAATAAAATGGCTCCCATATTGTTTAATAAGAACCACTTCCTCTGGAGATATCACAAGTCCAATATTCCCTTTCGGATCTCTCACTATCAATATAGTGAAAGCGTTGTTCACCCTCTTAAAATTCTTGTAACTCTATTTAAGTTGAAGCTATAGGAAAAAAACATATATTTGAGTTGTGTTGTCAAATATCCCATAGATGTTGAGCCCTTTCCAAGTTTTTATGATTGTAATGGTGTATAAGAGGTATCTATAAAAACAATTTCTCAATCAATGAGTTGGTTGCTTACACATACAATGGAAATAAACAAGTATGTCCATTTTTTAAAAAATCTCTAAATTTTTATTCTCCATCAACCTATTTAGGAGTACCACCATATTAGAAATATGGTCAAAGATAAGAGGCTCATGAAGTATATTTTCCAATTGGGATTCCCCCTTTTAGGTGATATCAACCAATGTCTCTCTACTATTGAGGCATTGATCATTGATTTTTAGAGGCATTGATCATTAATAATGTTTTATGTTTTCCTTGTTTAAATATATGAAGTGGTCTAACCAAAAACTAATTGATCATTAATAACGTTTTGTTTTTTCCTTTTTTTAAAAAAAATCTATGAAGTGGTCTAACCAAAAACTAAATAATATTCCTAAGAGAAATGGCATCAAGTTTTACCACCAACCTATCATCTTAAGTTTTGATTTCTCTTATATGAGTCATACACTTCCATGAAGATCAGAATTAGGTCAGGACATTAGACTGCTCCTAAATAATCTATGACATGTGCTCCTTCACTTTCAAACACCTTACACACCAATGACACCTCTTTCCTTCTGCCATAGTTTTCCAAATGTCTTGAATACTGATATGCGCCAAAATATTGAATATTGATATGCCACTAGTACTTATCAAATAATAAAAGTGAAAAGGAAATTTATGTTTACATTTTCACCATTACTCAATGGTTTCTACCCCTTAATGGATTTTACCATTGGCATTGTGTTATTTATTTTAACTCAGAAGTGGGAAGACTTTAAACAATAATTCCACATTGTGTTATTTATTTTAACTCAGAACAGGCAAGACTTCAAACAATAATTCCTGCTAGTTTCAAGTCGTTTCATTGCTTGCTACCTATTGAAATGAAAACCCTTTCATTTTAAGGAAATGGTTGTTAACCCTCCATCCATTTTACCATCAGCACTGGATATATTATAAAAGGAATACCCATGTTTCTCCAGCCTGTATGCCTATAGTTTTAATGTCTCACTTATTTCTCCCCTACTTTCTCTATTTGTAGCATCGAATTTGGTGCAGGAGCACCCTAAGGTCTTTAATAAGATCTTGAGACATTTTGGCTTGTAGGTTGGTTTGGAAAACCATCCAAGAATAAGGAATAATATATAAAGTCCCTAGTGTTTTTTTAAGTGTGGTTAGTGTTAGGAAAGGTTAGGGTTTGAAGTTGTTAAGTCTAGTTGATTCTAGGGGTCTAGAACCTAGAAGTCAACTCAAAAGTCAAAGGGTTGACC
>MU225196.1:1373688-1391355 GCA_018584345.1 Thuja plicata
TTGGTAAGGTTTGTAACCAATTAGGACACTCAAAATGTGAAAATTGTCATTTTGACAAAAAGTTGTCAAAGTTGTCATGACAACTTTTAAAGTTGTCATGACAACATTTCCTAGTTTTTAGGAATCGGAACTAATGGTGCCCAAATACCAAATAGAGGGTATAAACATGTGGGATAGAGGTATATAAGGTATTTCCAACCCTAATCTGACAGTTAGATTGGATTGTGTATGGACTGGTGTTTGTAAAGGAGCAATTTACAGTGTAATTAAGCTATAGAGCCATCATCCATCACTTTATTGGATTGAATGGAATAAATGAAAGAATATATAGTATTTTAAATGTAATTCCTAGGATCTCTATGGCAATAGATTGATTATTTTTTCTTTCTGGTTAAGTTTTATTTAATTTCTTGCATTCTGTGAATTCACTGGCCAGTTTTGGTCCAGTCATGTAAAGAATGGGTTTCTTTGGTGCTCCCGTGGTTCAAACTCCTTGACCACTTGGAATACATTAGAGCCTTGTATATAATTTTTAAATATGGCTTGTGGAGTGTGTGTGTGCAGGGGAATGTTGAAAACAATCAGGCCCTAGGCAAGTGCTAGCTATTTTGGCTAGGGTTATTGAACAGTGTATCAACAATGGAGGTTGCAAGATGATTGGTATGTGAAAATAAATGTTAGGAGAGTGTGGGGGAATGAGGTGCATACATTTTTATGGAAGGAGGATTTCTGAAGAGCTCATTAGATCAGTGAAAGAAGATCAAGAAACTAGATCAGTCTTCATGCCCTAGAAACCCTTGTTTTTAGGGGTTTGGTAAAAGTCCATTGTACGGACAGAGTTGAGACGAGAGACCTAGAATATATTTAAGGGAATATGTAATTTTTTTATAGGGTTTTGGTAGGAAAATAAATTTTCAGTGATTAGGAGGGCTAATTGGCCTAAAAGGGCTACAAGGCCTAATAGACTTGATTCTTGGAACTCGATTGGAAAATGGGTGTAAGATTCACAAAATTAAATCCATAGGAGTTGGATTAGACCTAAGGGGAGTTGGGAAACCAATCCTCAAAGAGTTGTCACCATTGGGGTGATAGAAGGCTAGTGAATCCATGGATGGTAGAAATATATGGATAAGAGAGTAGAGAAGAGTTTGAAGTTGGTGGGAAGTTTCGAGGGATTTAGGGGATTAGGGAAGAATACTCTCGTTAGGGTAGAGAAAAGAGACGCTAAAGAAGATCATTGAAGGTATCAGAGAGAGATTGAAGGCTCTAGGAGAGGAGCTCCCCATAAAATTGGTATAAGATCCATTGAAAGGCTTGGGTGTGGAAGTTAGTGCATGACAGAGTGGAGTGAATCCATAAGTGAGAACATTATGGTGACCAATGCAGAGTTGTCCAAGGATTTGTCAGAGAAACAAATCAAGAACATGCTTCTTGAAGAAGCAATGGAGGAAATGAAGATTAAGATGGCAGAGGTTGCAGAGACAACCAACAAGTTGAGAGAAGACATGTATGAAGGAATACATAAAGGAAAGAAACTAGTAGAAGAGGAAATAGAACCAGAGCTTGATCCTCTTCTACTTGAGGAACCATTCCTCAAAGAACTCAAGGCACTGAGTGGGAAGGCTCTAGAAGGAATACCAGTATTCTCTACTAAGATGGACACCAAAATGGTTATGGAATGACTTGAAGGGATGGAGAATCACTTTGAGTGTGATAGTATTATAGAATCCCAAAAGGTGAAGATAGCCAAATCAAGGCTAAGAGGGCAAGCACTTACATGGTGGAAGTTCTTGCAGGAAGAAAGAAAGAAAGAGGAAAAGAAGCCCATATCAAATTGGAAGACAATAATTACAAAGGTGAAGGATAATTACCTTCTAGAAGACTATGACATTCAACTACATAAGAAGAGGTAGAACCTTAGGCAAAAATACCTAGATGTGCCAGCCTATACAGAGGAGTTTCAAAAAATTTGTCTTAGATCAAGAATCTAGAAGATAGAGAGCATCAAAGTTGCAAGATACCTTAATGGATTAAGGTGGAACATTCAAGAATAACTTAGTCTCTTTACTCTGACTTCCATTCATAGCTGTTTCCAAATGGCTTTGAAAGTGGAAGAGAAACTGAAGAAGAAACACGATTCTAGTTCTAGAAATAGAGGAAGGGGTAGAGAAAATAGAGGTGGCCATAGAGGAGGTTCAAGTGGAAGAGGCACTGACAGTAGAGGACAAAGTGACTCCAGATACTCAGAGAAAGGATAAGAAAAAAGTAGTAGAGGTGGATACAATAAAAGAGCAAGAAGTTCCTATAACAATGGCAGAGGAAGATCAAGAGGTTTTGGGAGAAGCTCTCACTTTTCTTCCATGAAATGTTACAATTGTGGATAGATGGGGCACCCTGCATATAGGTGTCTAGATAAACCAATATCCTCAAAAGGGGAGAAGAAGATAGCTTATGTCCAAGAAGAAGATTTATCTAAACAATTAGAGGTGAGTCTAGATTCAGAGAAAGGAGAACACCTCATGATGAGAAGGATCCTAATCAAGACACCTACCAAAGATGAGCACAAAAAGAGGAGGAATATTTTCAGAGTGAAGAGTAAAATACTAGGAAAAGTATGTAAGGTGATCACTGATTCAAGGTCAATAGATAATGTCATATATAAGGAGGCAGTAGAGAAGTTGAAACTCACCAAAATCCCACATGTGTGTCCCTATAAAGTTACATGGTTGAATAAGGGTTAAAACATCTTGGTGAATGAACAAGTGTGGGTAGAATTTGCCATTGGGAAGTATCAAGATAGGATACTATGTGATGTTTTTCCAATAGATGCTTGCCATCTGTTTCTTGGCAGAACATGGCAGTATGACAAAGAAGCTATCCATAATGAGAAGGATAACAAGTACTCCTTCAATAAAAATGGGGTAACTTTCAAGATCCATTCTTTGATAGAAGAGGACATAGTGGAGAAGGCAGAATCCAATGCCATGTTGATGAATGGAAAAGAAATCCTAAGGGATATGAAGGATGAAGAAGTTGAATATGCAATCTTGTTAAAGCCAAAGGAGGTGGAGACTCATAAGCAAGCACCTATGCTAAAAGAGGTGAGAGAACTGTTGGATCAATTCAAAGACATAATTTGTGAGGGTACACCAGCTTCACTACCACCAAAGAGGGAGATAAGTCATCATATTGACTTCATACCAGGAGCATCTTTACCAAAAAAATCTACATACAAGATGACACCAGAGAAAAACAAGGAGATAGCCAGGTAGGTGCAAGAGTTGTTGGATCAAGGATTGATTAGGAAAAGCATCAGCCCTAGTGCTATCCCAATGGTGTTGGATCCTAAGAAGGGAGGTAAGTGGAGGATGTGTACTAATTCTAGGGAAATAAATAGGATAACTATCAGGTATAGATTTCCAATTCCTAGAATAGAAGACTTGATGGATTGCTTGGGGGGTGCTAAGTACTTCTCTAAAATTGATTTAAAGAGTGGGTACTATCAAATTAGGATGAAAGAGGGTGATGAGAGGAAGTCTACATTTAAGAATACAGAGGGGTTGTATGAATGGCTAGTGATGCCCTTTGGGCTTACCAATGCACCAAGCACCTTTATGAGGGTGATGGATGAAGTCTTGAAGGACTATATAGGAGTTTTTGTAGTTTTCTATTTAGATGACATCCTTATTTTCAGTAAAACCAAAGAGGATCATATGAAACACTTAAAGTTAGTGTTGAAGAAGTTGCAGGAGGAGAAACTCACCATAAACCTTGAGAAGAGTGAGTTTATGAAAGAATAATTAGTCTACCTTGGCTTTTTAGTTTCTAAGGGTGACTTAAAAATGGATAAAGAGAAAGTAGAGGCTATCTTGAACTAGCCTACTCCTAAGACAGGGACAAAAGTTAGGAGCTTCCATGGGTTAGCCCAATTCTATAGGAAGTTCATTACGAGATTCAGTGAGATTTGTGCTCCAGTCTTAGAGACTATAAAAGGAGGATTGAAAACAAATTTTGTGTGGACAAAGGTAGCTAATGAGGGGTTTGAGAGGTTAAAGAAGGAAGTGGCTACTCAGCCTATATTGTTGTTACCTAGTTTTGACAAACCATTCATTGTTGAGTGTGATGCAAGCTACATTGTAGTAGGAGTTGTCCTAAGCCAAGAAGGTAGGCCTGTGGCCTTTTTTAGTGAAAGACTAAATGAGGCTAAGTCTAGGTACTCTTCCTATGACTTGGAGCTTTATGCTCTTGTGTAAGCCTTTAAGCAGTGGAGGCATTATCTATTGCCTAAAGAGTTTTTTGTCTTTACAGATAACCAAGCATTAAGTTACATAAACACTCAAGACAAGCTTAGCTTGAGGCACATAAAGTGGATGGAGTTCCTATAGTCATATACCTTCACTATAAAGCATAAGAAGGGGGTACAAAACAAATTTGCAGATACCCTTAGTAGGATACTACTCACATACTTGGTGATTTTCCACTTTATGTGCTTTTTAGTTATAGGTTTTTTAAGGGGTTTTGGTAGGAAAATCACATTTTCAGTGATTAGGAGGGCTAATTGGCCTAAAAGGGCTACACGGCCTAATAGAATTGATTCTTGGAACTTGATTGGAAAATGGGTTCAAGATTCACAAAATTGAATCCATAGGAGTTGGATTAGACCTAAGGGGAGTTGGGAAACCAATTCTCAAGGAGTTTTCACCATTGGGGTGATAGAAGGCTATTGAAGCCATGGATGGTAGAAAGCTATGGAGAAGAGAGTAGAGAAGAGTTTGAAGTTGGTGGGAAGTTCCTAGGGAGTTAGGGGATTAGGGAAGAATCATCTAGTTAGGGTAGAGAAAAGAGACCCTAAAGAAGATCATTGAAGGTCTTGGAGAGAGCTTGAAGGCTCTAGGAGAGGAGCTCCCCATCATAATTTTTCCTTCTATATCCTTTTCTTCCATAACTTGAATTTTTTTATCCTTAAATCATCTTCTACACCATTTTCCACCTTTCACTTTTCCTTCACCGTCTGCAGGCTTAAGATGTAAAGGGAAATTTGATTAAAAAATTCAAGGGTGCATAAAAGAATATTACAAAAGACTCTTTATGTGCCTTGCAATGGAAAAAAAATCTAGGAGAAGAAATCTGGACAATTGGAGACCATGAGACAAATTCCAGAAAAACCTCCTTTGTTGTTTAGAGAAAACTCTTCTTTGCAATTTCAAAAACCTCATACTTTATTAATAGAAATTCTTATCATGTTTTGATTTTCTTCTAAAGGATGTTTAATTATTGAAAATTTATGCAAAACCAAATATGTTAGCTTTGTGTGTCTTGTGGAAAGATGATCACTAAAATGTAGCATCCTTGTTTGTGAATTAAAAAACATGTGGTCTCAGAAAAAAATATAATAATATCAAAAGCATATTGGTACCAAATTGGAATAAAGTTTGAACCAAGTAACCAATCATATGGGAGAATGTACCATTAGGAAAACCAAGTTGTTCATCACTTATTCAACACAAAGTTAAAAAATTTAGTCATTTACCTAGAAAAAGCTATACAAACACAAAATACGACATGTTAACAAGCATGTTTTTGATAATAAAGAAACCAAATCAATAGGGCTGACCTGTTAGAAGAAAAATAGCAAAAGCTTAAAACCAATTACAAAACATAAACATCCACAACCTGTTGGAGTAATATTGTGTCACCAATTTACTCTTTATCTAAGTTTACTTAGGTAACCTCATTAATGAGGTAGATGGATATCATTGAGTCTTATTTGGACTCTTACTTATCTTAAGGATATTGTAGAGTTCTATTAGAACTCTACTTCCTCCATGTTGAGACAAGTGTCTCAACCCTATCCTTGTTTTATATATGCTCTTTCCTATATAAGCAAGGCTTATTATATGCTTATAAACACCTCAATCAATACATTTCTAGTGTTGATAACTGCTCTTTTCTGGTGGATGTCTGGAGAGTGGGTTCTGGGTATAGGATAGTTTATCCTAACATGGTATTAGAGCTATCAATCTCACAGCTCCTTCCATCTTCTTTCTATTTTGAGAGTTTTCATATTTCTTTTCTTGAGGTCCCTGGTTTTCTATCTATAGTTAACCAGTGTAAATTGGTTGATGTCTACTCATATAATCAAGCCATTATTTGAGTTTTCAAGAGGCTTGGCTTTATTACAAGGTCTATGAGTGTGGATGGTAAGATGGTGTCTTTGATTTTTGCTAATCTACAAATATTTTGATTTGACACTTTCTCTGATATGCATGGGTGGTTTCTTTTTCATTATGAGGCGCTCAGTCCTTTGGATCCATTTTCTTTCTTGACTAGTTCTTTGTATCTCATATTTATACTGGTCTGGTCTGAGCTTCCTTAATGTAGTAGCTTGCTGACACATAGTCACCTTAAATGCTATGACTTTTTGGGCATTTTACTTTTTTCTCTCTGGCCCCCATACTTTAAGTTGGTCGACATCCTTATTAACTTGTATTTTTGACCAATTGAAAGGTCTTCTTCACCTTTTTTGTTTATCAATTTGGTGATAGCATAGGATTACTTACCATTGAGTGGCAATGTCCTTGCCATGACTATTAGATGGGCGATCTGCATTATCTTTGCTGTATCTTTGTGGCTATAGATTTCTTGACTGGTGTTGTGTCTCTCAACCCAATCTTTTTAAGCATGCTCAAAAGGAGTGGAAGCAAATCTTTGGCGCTATCCCCAAGCCTCTTGGTTTCTGTATGACGTGGCCCTCTGCCAAGTATTGGTCCCTTTTATTCTTGCTGGACTAGATCTGCGCTCTATCTCCCCATGAAGGCCATCGGCTCACCTCACCATGAAGGATCCATGTGTTGGTTTTGTTAAGGCTGTGTGTCTTAAAATATTCGGAGATAAATGCTACTCCTGTAAGCAAAGACATGGCAGATTTAGTACTTAGAAAATGAATGATCCTTATGTGCTTGATGCTTGGTGCTCAACTTGTATGGTCTGCGCTAAAGTCTTCGGTGGGCCAGCCAGCTGTTTCATCTCCATCAATGAATCTTGTTGCCGATAGATCTATGGGATCTCACTTCACTGTGGTTGGTCTCATTTAATGACCAACATTCATTATTTCCTGAGTAAGATGAACCGATAAAAAAGATCTCTACACCTGCCTTGAATCACTTGTTGCATCTTCTCAGCATTTAAGGTGTCGCTGATGGATCGAAGCTGGCTTCATGAATTGTGAATGATGTGTTTGGATGACAGCTTCATTATCACATTCACAGTATGGTTGTAGTTGGTATGCAACAATTGGCAATTTTTTTTAGTTGGCTCACTTCATTGGCCCATGACAAGTTTAGGTGGACATTTTCTTTCTCATTAAAATCCCACGTGGAGATCATTTTTGATGAGGCTTGTCAGCAAATTTATAGCCTTCTACGATGGATCACACCATTTAAGCGAGCTACAACATGGCTCATTGGTTGTGACATGGGCCACATCAACATTTCTTAATAATATCCTCTAGTCTATTAGGCCATAGCATGGATGCTAGAGGATGTTGAGTCACTTTGACCAGTACTTGTGTTGCCATAAAGAGGCCCGCGCCACTTTCACAAACAAAGCCTATCTTCCAAAACTAGAATATCCAAGAATAACTACTTCGACGAACTATGTGCATTAGAGGTATTTTTCTAAAAATTTTGCCATTTTAATTCTAGTCTTACTAGCTTGAACCTATGAGTTCTTTCTGTTTTCTCTCTTGGAAAAAATAATTTTTGGGAATTTTAAAATGACTTTGTATCTATTCGGGGGGGTGGGATGTCTTGCATATTATCCTTTGTGTACCCTTATACAACATGTCAGACCCTAGGATTGAGTTTCTCACCCCACATAACTATCACACATGAAAGCTCAAAAATGATGCAATTGTTGCAATCTCGAGGTCTCTGGCAGCTATTGGAAGCTGACCAACCTGAGTTCACAAAGGCATTTGAGCAATTTGTTCATAGAAACAAAATGGATGAGGAAAAAGGACTCATCGGTCTCCATGTGTCAGATAGTTTGTTGTTTCACATTGCTGAGTGTACAACACCAAAAGAAGTATGGGATAAGCTTGCAGGGTTGTATGGTAAAGTCAACCAATTCAAAATCTTGCAACTAGAAGCTGATCTCACTTATCTTTCCCCAGATGAATTTCCCTCTATTCAGGATTTCCTTGCATGTTTCAAGACCATTTTGTCTCAGTTGAAAGGTTGTGGTCATGCAAAAATAGATCAGGAGTGTATTTTCTTGATCTTGTCTAAACTTAGAGGTCCTTTTCAAGTGTTTGCCTCTACCTTCTATTCTACTATGGATGCTATGGGATAAGATCATAAGATGCCTTCATTTGAGGGATTTTGTGATAGACTAAGTAGGGAGAAAGCCAAGTTACTTCAAATGGATGCTCTTCCTAAGAGTCATGCCTTGATGGATCAATCTCCTAAGGGCAAAGGTAGGTATAAGAAGCAGCCACAAATAGATTCATCTATTAGAGGTAAGTCTCCCTATAAGCCTCCCTATAGGCCTCCTTATAAGCCTAAGGTGAACAATGATAAGAAGCCAAAACCTCCTTCTCCTCCTCCTAACCCAACAGGATCATCTTCTCGGTATAAGAATAAATAGGAGAATTATTCTTTTCAAGGGAGACCCAGACATGCTGACACATCATATTCTTAGAGACTAGCAGCATTAGAAGAAGCTATGAAGAGGAACAACATTGCAGTGCCTAATTCTTCTTCCTTAAGCAAAGGACAAGCCTTCTTAGCTAAGGCTTCATCATCTACAAGTTCCAGTTGGATTCTTGATTCTAGTGCTTCACATCACATGACTCATTCTGTTGAACTTCTTGATTCTCTTTATGATAGTCCTACTTCACATATTACTGTTGGGAACTCATCACAGATTCCAATTCTAGGGATAGACTTAGTTAAAATTCATGATGGTAGCATTGATAATATTCTTTTTGTTCCTAATATTTCATAGAATCTCCTTTCCATCTATCAAATTTGCAATCATGGTGATGGAAAAATTGTTGTGTTTTCCCCTACTATTGTGACAGTTAAAGATATGCAAAATGCTGAAAAGGTTATTTCTATAGGCATATTTGATCATGCAGCCTGCTTGTATAGGTTTGATGGGTTTGATTCTTCATCTAGATCATCCCTTATTTCTCATGCAAATTCTATCAGCAAGCTTTGGCATGAATGGTTTGGGCACCTGAATTATAGATATCTTCAGTAGATGAGCACACAAAACCTAGTAATTAGTCTACCTCAGGTCTCTTCTTCCGATGGAGTCTATTCACGTTGTGTTCTTGGAAAGCATCATCAAGATCCATTTCCTAAGGGTATGAACACACGAGCTTTGACTCCCCTTGAGTTGGTACATAGTGACCTCATGTAATTTCCAACTCCTTTTCCAGGGGCCAAGTATGTGCTTACCTTCATTGATGACTTCTCCAAGTGTACATGGGTGTATTTTTTAAAGTACAAGAATGAGGTACTTCATTACTTCATGACCTTTCTTACATTTTTGGAGAAACAGTCAGGATATTCCCTCCAAAATATCTGCACAGATAATGGGGGGGAGTATGTCAATCATGCATTTGTGGAATTCTGTCATACTCAAGGTATTCTTCATTAGCATACAATGCCATACACTCCTCAAAAAAATGGTGTAGCCGAGTAGAAGAATAGAACCTTATGGGAAATGGCCAATTGCATTCTTCAATCTCGGTCCATGGTTCCAACATTTTGGGTAGAGGCTATCAATTATGCCAACTATATTTAAAATCGTATGCCTCATAAGGCAGTATTGAATAGGACTCATGAGGAGGCTTGGTCTCATTTCAAGCCCCAAGTATCCCATTTTAGAGTATTTGGCAGTGACGCATGGACATTCATTTCTGATAATCAACACAAAGTGATGGAAAAGAAAAGTTAGCGCTTCATTTTTGTTGGCTATTGTGAGGATGTGAAGGGTTATCAATTGTTTGATCCTCACAATCAAGAGGTTCATTTTTTTCATGATGTTCAATTTGATGAATCCTTTACTCTGATGGATTCTCCATCCCAAGCACCTCCCTCTCCTCTTCCACGTTCATCTTCTGAAGACGTTTTTCCTTTAGATGATGATGATGATGATGCTCATAATTCTCCCATTCAAGAAGATGGTATTCATCTAGTTGTGGACATTACTCTATCTTCTCCTCCTCCACCTATACCTCCTCCTCCACCTATACCTATTCGACCTTTATGGGCTCAAACAGTTGTTGAGGATGCTGCTTCTCTTGCAGGCAATCCTACAACCACTTGATGCACTCATTCTCAAACTTCAGGTATCAATCTTTTGAGTCATGCAGTCTCTTCTGATCCTCAGAAGTTTTTAGATGCCTCAGGTATACCAGAATGGGATAGTTCTATGGCTAAGGATAATTATTCTTTGATGAAAAATCATACTTGGGATTTGGTTCCTCTTCCTAAGGGAAGAAATATGGTTCGATGCAAATGGGTGTATCGTACCAAATTTGCAGTTGATGGTTCTGTTGATAAGTATAAAGCTTGTCTAGTGGCTAATGGGTTTTCTAAAGTTGAATGTATTGACTATTCTAAGACCTTTGCTCCGGTTTCCAAGATGGATTCCATTTGTCTTGTAATTTCTATTGCTGCATCAAAGGGCTGGTTAGTGTATCAGATGGATGTGAAGAGCGCTTTCCTACATGGTGATCTTCAAGAGGAGATCTATATGGAGCAACCACCAAGTTTTGTAGTTAATTCTTCACTTGTTTGTAGGCTTTGACGTTCATTATATGGTCTCAAGAAATCTCCTAGAGCTTGGTATGAGAAGATGGATAGTTTTTTGCTTGCTTCTAGATTTACTAGATGCCACTATGATCCTACAGTCTACATTCAATGACATGAAGGGGATCTTCTCATTCTTGTTCTTTATGTGGATGACTTGATACTCACAGGGAGTTCTCATGCTATGATTGAGAAAACTCAAAGGGTTTTGATGAGATGTTTAGACATGACTGACCTTGGTTTCTTGCATTATTTCCTTGGTCTTCAAATTCATCAGTCTTCTACCAGTATTTCTATTTTGCAAAAAAAGTATGCTCTTGATTTACTCCAACAGTTTGGAATGGCTGATTGCAAACCATCCCCTACTCCTTTTTAGTCAGGTGTTGTTTTTTATACCAACTATACTACTCCATCAATTGATGCTACCTTGTATAGGCAGTTAGTTGGAAACTTTTTGTACCTGACACACAGTCGTCCTGATATTTCCTTTGTAGTTAGTCTTGTCTCCTGATTCTCTCAAAATCCTCATAAGAGTCATTTGCAGGCAGCTAAGCGCATTCTAAAATATATTCAAGGCACTATACAGTTTGGCATTCACTACACATCAGGTGCTACTGAGGTTGTGGGCTTCACTAACTTAGATTGGGCTGGTGATATCAATGATCAAAATTCTAACTCAGGCTTTGTTTTCTGCCTTGGTTCTGGTCCAGTTGCTTGGTCTTGAAAAAAGCAAACTGCTATTGCATTATTCTCAACTGAAGCTGAGTATCGAGGAGCTGTCTTGGCTAGTCAAGAGATTCTTTAGCTTCGACAGTTGATGGCTGAGTTTGGCTTTCTAATAACTCATCCCACTACTCTTTGGTGTGAAAACCAGAGTGCCATTCATATTTCTCAAAATACTGTGGAACATCAATGAAAAAAACATATTGAAATCCACATGCACTTCATTTGAAAACTCATTCAAGATGGTGTTTTGTCTTTGGAGTATTTGCCTATAGATCAACAGGTTACAAATATATTGACAAAACCTTTAGCATATTCGTGCTATCTTCAATTGCGTCCACTATTAGGGGTCAAGTAAGTAGTCCTTGGGGGGTCTTGAGGAGTCCTCCTTCCTTCCTTTTCAATGTTTTTCAACATTTGTTTGTTCTCTCTTTTGGATAGGAGTTTTATCCCACTGGGTTTTCTCCTTTTCTCCGGTTATGAGATATTTTTTTGTGGATGTACATGGGTACCTAACATGGATTTTCTACTGGGACCCATATAGCTCTCCACTAAATTATTTTGTACTCCCTAATTTGCACTTAAGGGGGGGTGTTGGAGTAATATTGTCTCACTAATTTACTCTTTATCTAAGTTTACTTAGGTAACCCCATTAATGAGGTAGATGGATATCATTGAGTCTTATTTGGACTCTTACTTATCTTAAGGATATTGTAGAGTTCTATAAGAAATCTACTTCATCCATGTTGAGACAAGTGTCTCAACCCTATCCTTGTTTTCTATATGCTCTTGCCTATATAAGCAAGGCTTATTGTATGCTTATAAACACCTCAATCAATACATTTCTTGTGTTGATAACTGCTCTTTTCTGGTGGATGTATGGAGAATGGGTTCTAGGTATAGTATAGTTTATCCTAACACAACCCACCCTCATCTGATGCCCTTTTTAATCATCAAAAAACAACTATCCCAACCATTCCAGCCCACAACAAAGGAAATTAAAATCCCACCCTTAAAAGTTAAAACAATAGTTATCCGGTGGTAAACAAAAAGCTTAACCCAATAGTAAATGTTATAGAGACCTAGTCTTACCAAGAGACTATAAGTAAACCAACCAACAAAAAAACCAACATAATAACATAAATATTTAACCAGAGCCTTAGCCAACCACGCATAGAAGTTTTTTAAAACCTTGAAAAATAAATAAAACAAAACCATTTGGGGTTATTTTCCCCTGAGCTTAACAACAACTTAAACCAATCCTCAGGTAAGAATTGGAATAGCTTCCCATCATCCTACACCATCTCTGAGTTATTCTGGTTCGCCTATTTTAGAAAATGCAGAGTAGTGACTGTCGAGTGCATGAATTTCATGGAAAAGTCCAAAAGAATCATGAAGCTCATATTCATGTCATTGACCCTTCCTTCCAGTCTCTGCATACGCTTCTTGAACTGTTGAATTTCCACATTTTTTTCCTCCCTTCTAATCTCTGAAGCACTAGGAGTGACTGCTTCTTTCCCCTTAGCGCAACCATCATCAGCCTCGCCACTATTTTTATCCCCACTCAAGTCAATCGACGAAGTGGGAGTGAGCAGAGAACCCTTCTTGTCCACCCCAAAATCCTTTTCATAGACAAATCCAATGAGTTTAATTTAAAGCTGACAGATAGATGGGTAGAATCCATGCTCCTTTCTCCTTCCACAAAAGTTGAGGTACTTTTTCCCCTATTTGTGGCTGAGCTATCTTCCTCCTTAGCCTTTTTCCTCTATTTTTTTTTGTTTTTATCTTCCTTCTTCACTTTTTTCTCTTCTTCATCTTCCCCAAAATCCAAGTCATCTTCCTCCTCCATAATGTACCTTTTCCTAACTGCTTTTTGCTTCAACTAAGAATTTTTGGCAATTTTGTGTGACCTTCACCAGCTCTCATTATCTTCATCAGCCGAATCATCAATAGTGTTTTGTTCCTCCCAGTTTTTTACATCAGGGCTGTGGTTTTTACTTTTCTTGCTCGGGGAGGTAAGGGTCTTAGAGGAAGAGGCTGGGGGGAAGGAATCACTTCATTCTCCTTAGGGATATTAGTAGGGCTAGGGGTGGGTCCATGTAGGGAGACAAATCTATGTGGGTAAAGGGCATGGTGAAAATTATACAACCGAAGGATTAACCCTTGATGTAGGATACATATATTTTTCTTTTCAGTTTTCTTAGTCCTCACATCCTTCACCGACGCTTTCATAGAATGAATTAGGAAGAATGGGATCAAAATTTCATCATTATACAAAAATGTTTTAACAGAGGAAAGTGGTAATTGTAGCAGGTCCCAAATCTTCCTTCCAAAGTTAAATACTTCATAATTATAAGACATACCTCATTCCACGGCTCTGATAAATCATCTTGTTTGAAACCCCCATGAAACTAGACATGTTTCTCCATCTTCTTGAAAAACCTATTCACGCTTGTGTCATCCCTTCTTTTTGACACTTTCTTCCATTTTTGTCCCTCCAAAGAGGGCCCCATGGCCTGAGCAATAACCTCCTCATTGATCTCGAAGGTGATGCCATTAATGGTGACCTTCCGCTCCTCCCAAGTATCGACCAGCCGCATGGAAATGATCTCATCGCTGCCCTCCATTGGTTCCATGTAAGGGTAAAACCCACCCTCCTTAAGATAAATCACAACACATAGGTTCTTGAGGAAACTATCCTCAATCTTCGGCGGCTCCACCCTGACCATTTCTCCCCCCATATCAACACTGGAGTCTAAATTTTTTCCTTCTTCTTGTAAATTCTCAAACATCCCAACCCAATACCCAGCTCTGAATAGCTTAGACCGACATCTCCTCCATCTCAGACTGTCATTGTGAGAGTTCAGACTTGAACACCAACAATAGCAAAAAGCAATACAATTACACCACCCTTCTTAATTTTGAAAGACTCCAACTCAAACAAGTGAGCATACTATTCACATGTAAAGATTTTAAGAAATTAATTAAAGCCCTTAAATTATAATTATTACAATCATGTTGACATGTCATAACATATATATTGCAATGCTATCATTCCATCATCCACTTGTTGAACAAACGAAACAATACTATTCAATTTTAACAATAGTTACGATGGTTAGAGTTGTTTGGTGTGATGACCCTCAATTAAGATATAGACTTGAATTATAATTAAAATAATAATAATAATAATAATAATTATACAAAATAAACACGAATGAATTCATCATTACGAGATTGAATTAATATGTCGAAATGTTAAAGTATGATTAATGAATTATAATTAAAATCGTTCTTTATATACATATACATATACATATACATATGCATGTACATGTACATGTACATCTACACACACACACACACACACACACACACACACACACATATACTCACATACATATATACACACACACACCCATACACACACACATATATTATATATATATCTATATATATATTACATATACATATATATATATATATATATATATACACATACACACACATATATATATATATATGTATATATACATGTGTATATGTGTATGTATACATATACATATATATATACAACATACATATATGTATGCATATACATATGTACATACATACATACATACACACACACACATATATATGTATATTGTATACATATACAATATACATATATGTATGTTATATATGTATATATATATACACACATATGTATATACATATATATGTATGTATATACATATACAACATATATATATATATACACACACATACACATATGTATATACATACATACATACATACATATGTATGTATATATATGTATATATATATATGTATATGTATATGTATATGCATATATATACATATATATGTATATATATATGTTGTTGGAAAGTGACAATGCAAGCAATTGTTATTTTGTCATTGCTGTCAAACCTTTATTGGTGAGACTATTGTTATCTGTTTGAGTACCATATCTATTATTGATGAAGAAGATTTAACAAGAAGACCAAGTGAATGGTTGAGTTAAGGCAAATAAAAGGGTACTTGATCAGTTGGCACTCTGGCAAAGTAATTTGTTGTTTATCTTTCAAAGACAGTTTTTGTTGGCTGTTCTGTGCCGAACAAAGTTGCTTATGACGAGTAAAGTTGCTTATGCCAAGTAAAGTTTCTTGTGATGATAAAAAGTTTCTCAATGCCGAGCACCATTAAAATTGCCGAGTGAAAACAATTCTGTTGGCCGACTTATAGTAATTGGATTAATGATGAGATTTGAGATCTCTGGCTGACTTAGTTGATTTTATTGGGATATGCAATGTTAATTAAAGATTGATCCACATCATTTAATGTATGGGTAACCATAATTAATGCATGGTTTCAAGATTAATTAGAGACTACTTTGGAGAAGTAAATATAATGCAAAGATGAGATGATCCATTGGATCTGACCTAACCTAAGATCTATGATCTTGTTTAAGCGGAAAAATATTTATCTGACCTAGATAGAGAGATATATGATAACCTCAAGGGGTTATTCATAAAGTGTGAATGAGTGTATGTGTATGCAAGAGATTTGCATAGTTGATTTACTGTTTGAGAGAAGGCAAAAAGGCTGAAGTAGAAAGTTGCATGTGTGATTGCTTGACGGATTTCCAAGAAGATTAGAAGGTTGAAATGACAATGCAGGCTATCTAGTAAGTTAACATCAGAGCTATAATTGGATCTGAATTTGCAAAGCAAGTTGTATGTACCAGATCACAACTGCTGATTACTTTCTTACCATTGTATCAGTTAAATCCTTTAACAAGGTTGACTTAGTAGTCATTTGTATAAATCCTCTAACAAGGTGACATTCAGATTAGAATGTACTAAGTCCTCTAACAAGGCCACTCTTGATAGGGTCACACCTTTAACCAGGTCACACCTAGAAGTGTGTTATTGTAACCTTTAACAAGGTTGGCTCCTCACAGGGCATCACTTCAGAAGAGTGAAAACTTGGTAGCATGTTACTAGTGGTTTTTCCCATATTGGGTTTCCACGTTAAATACTTGTGTCAACTTGTGTGAATTCTTATGGTTTTCTTTACTGTTATGTTACTACAAGCTAATTTCAATTGACAGTAAACTGCTTGATTAAAGTTGTTGATTTATGCTACTGCTATCGAGTAGATCTGAAGTACAATTTTTTTTTATTTGCTACATCTAGACCTGAGGATAACTGATTCACCCCTCCCCTCTCAGTTATTTTAAATTCATTCTAACAATTGGTATCAAAGCTTTGGTCTCCTGAAAATAGTTTGAAGGTACTTGGAGCATAAAGATCAAGATGTATAAGAAGGAGGTTCCTAAGCTGAACAAAGATAACTTCCCTGCATGGCAGAGTTTGATGAAACTACATTTGGCTGGTATTGGTGATGATGCTAAGTGACTTATTGAACATGCCTATGTACCACCTACTACTCCTCTCACAACTGCACAACTAAAAGAAAAGCAAGAGAACAATCAAGCAATGTTGGAGATAGCCTCCTCATTGAGCTATTCAAAGTTTGATGATATAAAGAGCTACACAAATGCAAAGTAGATGTGGGACAAACTTGCAATTGTCTATGGTGGAGACACAAATGTGTTGAGAGGTGAATCAGAAATTCTAAGAGGTAAGTTTGATGAGATGAAAATGCAAGAAGGTGAAAATGTTATTCGGTACTATGGTAGGGTAAAATAAGTTGTTAATGCCATTAGAGGGGCTAATGGAAAAATTGATGAGAACACCATTATGAACAAGGTACTGAGAACTTTAATTCCTGTATATGCTATTAGAGTCTTTGCAATCCAAGAATTGAGATGTACTCTTAACAATAATATGAATCTGGAAAATCTGATAGGCAGACTCATTGCATTTGAAATGTCAAATTATGATAACTATAATCCACAAGGGATTGATTCTACTTTTAGATCACAGCTGGTTCTCAATAAATCTAAGAAGGGAAAGAAACACATGGATAGTGATAGTGACACTTCTGATGATGATCTTGAAGAACTTGAAGCACTTATGGCAAAAAGGCTTTCCAGAGGAAAAGGAAAATACAGAGGTAAACTTCCTATTATTTGTTTTTCATGCAACAA
>MU225196.1:1421578-1440058 GCA_018584345.1 Thuja plicata
AATTATCATCTGGGATCCTAAGGAAAGGAGAGGAAGACTTGGGATCAAAGGAACCCATAAGTCTACGACTTCTTCTAACCGGGATACTATAAGTAGGACTAGATGTGGTAAAGCTCATACACCAATAGAATGCAAATGAACTAACACAAAGTTTTGATCAATGGAATTTAAATGCAATTTGAAAGAAAATGCAAGATCTAGCATAAACAATGCAAATCTAACACCAAAAAGAAAGAGTTGTCTATCGTAGGTTCACCAAAATGTAATATATTAAATAGTGTGTTTAGGAATTTTAGGAGTATGTAAGAGGATAAGATGATTTTATTAAAGTGTGTTGAATTACTTAACCCTACTTTATACTTACTTGAATTTAATTGATTGTGTATTGCAATTGTGATTAGGGAGAAGATAAGATGTTCCTCTTTTATTCCCAAATGCACAAATGGAAGATCCAAGTTGATCAACCCAAAAGAAGGGTTAATGCACAAATGAATCAACTATTTGGAAAGGAGAATAACAAGAAGGGAATCTTATATTATGTTAATTATATGTATAGAAATGATATATGACAGTAATTGAAGAAATAGGAGAAATGTATTAACCTTGAAATATTGCAGATCAAAGAATGCTATTTTTTGAGGTCTATGGACTATTTCTAGAAAAGCTGATAGTTGATCCCAAATCGGAACCCAGAGATGAACAAAACCCAGAAATCATTTTCCATTCTGATGTCATCTTATGAAAAAGGTCGACCTTGACCCACAAATGTCAACCCTGACCCAATAATGTTGACCCTGACCTACATAGGTCTGACAGAGAATCTGTTTGCGCCATCCAAAAGAAAGCCGAAATGGGTATCCAGATTTGGTCTCAAATATGCTGTTATGAATTTGTACCTACAAGAAAAAAGAGGATTGTTTGTTGTGGGGGAGGGGTTTGCCTTGGTCAAACCCCAATTTTGGAATTAAACTCAAATATATGTAATTGAAATTGTAGAAATAGACAAAGTAAATGCTTAAATTCACCTTGCTTGTAAAAGTCCTTGTGGCAGATTTGAATCCTTGGATCCACACATATGCTTCAAAATGTGGAATGTAGAAAGGTAGGATGTCTTCAATCTCTTTTTTGTAGATCTCCAAAACCAAGTCTTGAATGGGTTATTGAATTTGGAATAGGCTTGGAAGAAGGTGGATGGAGAGATCACCAAAAGGGCACTATGTAGCTTGAATCCTTCAATGGCCTCCAATGGATCTCCTTGATGAAAATGGATGCTTGAGTGGATGGATGCTTGCTTCAAATATTTCTTGATTGCTTGCTTGTATTTCTCTTGATGATATTTCGAGAATGCTTGATTAGAAGACTTCGTTCGCTTGATGATGGTTAGAGAAAATAAGAGGAGAAGGCTCCCTTTTATATGAAATTAGGGCACAATCTTCTAAGGATTTTGACATAGGAGAATTAAATTTCCATTAAAGCCTTTACCCCTAGGAGAGGACCTATATTAAATATAATTTAGCAATCAACACTTTGGAACCTGAAACAGCCGACCCAGAAGTGGGAAAATACTTTTTGTAAACACCGACATCCAAAAATGTGAGACCCCAAGATCTCAACCCTGGGTCAAGGTCAAAATTGACCTTGACCTAGGTCAGGGTCAAGGCCAACCCTGACCTAGGTTAGGGTTGAGGTCAACATAGACCTAAAAGGTTAACCCTGACCCTGAAGCCCAGAATCACCAGTCTACAGTTCAGAATGCATAAATCAAGCTAAACAGTAATGGAAAGAGGGATAGAACAGGGGGTAAGCCATGTCAAGATCAGGAACCCATTCAAGGTGCTTGTCATGACCCCAAACCACTTACTCAGAAGGCTAAACAAGTCTAAAATGGAAGTGCTTCCATTTTCTGACTATACACATTCTTTTCTTTTTCTGCCCTGAATTTTTGGGCCTCCTTTTCATAGCGGGCCCCTACTGCTTTGGCCGCTTCTTTTAACAGGTCCAATTTTCCCTGTTTCCCTCTTTTCCCCAGTGATATTTTAGTGATGGGGTACCCATCAGCCTTAGCCATGGCTTCATCCATGTCTAGGGAGGGTGTTGTGATCACCGCAACTGTATCTCCACTTGGCCTAGTCTGAAGGGTATGGTCTGTCTGAGCTTTCTTGGCCTTGGCAGGATTCTACATTTGTGCCATCATCTCCGCCAATGAGAGATAGAACTTGGGTGTTGCTGGGGCCTTCCTCTTCTAGGATTCTACCAACCATTGTGGTGGTAGGGGTGGCTTTTCTGCCAGTGTCCATTCCTATTCTTCCCCTCTAGGATTTTGTTGTGTCTACCCGGTGTTGTTAGTCATCCCTGACTCATTTCCCATATTTTCAAACCTGGCAAGATTTGTCTCAATAGTGCTTGTATCATCTACCCCAGTGTCTTCACCCTTAGCATTATTAGGATCAAAATCTATTTCTCTAGGGTTCTGTTCCCCACCCTGCTGCTGTTCTTTATTACCCTCCTTTGCTGGAATGTCTTCTTCAATTGGTGCATTCAGTGGAGGTGGTGGAGGCATCAGGCCAAGATTCAATGTTTGAGCCACTGTGATTACCTCACCAAATGTTTCCCTTGGAAATGACATTTGGAATATGGTAGTTGGGGTCACAGTTGATCCCATGGGTCCAGTTTCCCCAATTGATGTTGTTTGCTTATCCTATTCTTGCCTGCTTTCCGCGGTTCCTACAACCTGTACCTCTGGGACTTCAGAGATGTTCACCTGTTCTTGCTCTTTTTCTCCCTCTGCCCATGTTTCCTAATTTTGGGAAGCTTCATTCTCCGGGATGTTCCTTTCAAGAGGGGGCACTATTTCCTCTTGGGAAGCTATCTCTTCAACTGCCCTCTCGATATCTCCCTGCAAGTTCCCAAATTCATCAGTCCTGAATAAATCATCAAATTCATTATGTGGAGGGCAGTTCTCTGAGATATCCTGGGGTTCTTTGTCTAACTCCAGAGAGTCAGAAGAAAGAATTTGTATTTCTTGGATGCTTGGCATCCCAAGTTCTGGCTACACCTTTGGCTGAGGGTTAGTCTTCTTTTTCTTTCTCTTAGTTATCAAAGGGGGCACTGCATCCATCATAGCCACCCACTCCTCCTCTACTCTGGTCCCTATTGCTCAGACCATCAATGCTGCCAGTGAAGGGGAAGAGGGACGACAGACAGGTCTGGTCATACGTACCGGGGTGGCCAACCACGTGATCAACTTATCTTTCATTTTCTGGGAGACTACCAACGTCTCTTGCATTTTCTCTATTATGGGGGTCATAGATGGGGTTTATGATGGGGTCCCCATTATCCTTTTTCCTGTATCCTCCCCTTGTGAGGAGGTTCGAGCCCCGCAAAAATGGGCCAACTTTGCATGTGCTCCTTGGGCATGCCTTTTTAAAATACATGTGGCTATGTTCGACCATGTCATGGGTGAGATCCTTAATTGTTGGCCCTTCCTGGGTGTTCTAGTCTACTAGAGGGAGAGCCATCTTGTCTACTCCCTTTTCTTTGTATTGTGGGTCCACCGTGGACCCAGTGTCTGAGATGTTGTCTGGGAATTTTTGAAGCTTTAGCCTCTCCATCATCCCCATTGTCATCCAGACAAAGAGCCGGCTCCAAAATTCAAAATAATCTTGGCAATCTTCCCAAAAATCTTCCATGTGAAATTCATGGGGCTCTAATACCCAGGGAAGTGTCATTGCTATTTTGCCTAGCAGATCAAAGTTCTTTCACGCCAGATAGAATTCATTTAAGCCTAAGCTTTTAAGCTCACTGTCTTCCTCTCTTTCTGCAGTCAGACTATATGAGCAATTCCCATAGGTGATTGGGAATGGAACATTTATTACCTTCTTTACTATGAAGAGGGCATGCAGATCCAAAATTTTCTAGTAGTATTCCAAAAAAATTATCTTGTTCCCACAGTGCTTAGGCAAAAAATAGGGTTTCCCAGAGAATTCAGTCACCCGAATATAAGTGTGCTACTAGAACTGAATGTAATAGTGGCCATAACTTCTGACCAAATCCATTGCCTCCTTAGAGAGGTGGTACCTAACATCCTGGGTAGGTGTGAGGAGATTGTAGTAAATGAAAGCATAATTTACTCGATAGAAGCTGAGGAAACTAGCTTCCCATTGGATTTGTAGGAAATAATCCCAGGGAGCCTTTTGGCCCGGGCTGACCCCGAGTACACCGGTTGTGAGTAGCCCATTTGTGATGGGGCATTGTTGTGCCAGAGTCCAGAGAAAATAGGACGTCATGTAGAATTTAGAGGTTTGGGTGACCTGGAGGAGCTGGGAGTCCACATGATTTGAGATGATGGTTTCCCAATCACAATATTGTTTGCCAGAGGAAATGCCCAACAGGAAGTAGTACATCCAAGCTGAGAATTCCCAGGAAAGAACATAGCCCAAAACAAAACAAAAAAGAAAAGTGGCGGTCCCGAAGGACATCCAAAAAAACTATTTACAAGGCAAGGCACCCCAAACAGAGCATTAGGAAAGATATTTACAAGCAGGACTTTACATAAAATACAACTCTGGACAAACTCACCTCATTCAAAATAATGCTTGAGAAACTATCCATTGATGGGAAATAGAATGACTTCTCCAGCCATGGTATTGAGGTGATAAGTATTTGCCTTGTAGATCTCTGATATCGAGAATGATCCAAGCCAGAGCCACTGGAATTTGGTGTGCTTTCCTTTCTTTTCTCGGGCCTTGTCCCATAAAAGGACTAAGTCTGAAATTTGAAAGGCCTTATACTGGGCTCTTTGGTTAAACCATCATTTTACTACTGCTTGGTGACATGCAAAGTGTTTGAGGGCCATGTCTCTTTGTTCTTCCATTCTCACCAAGTTCAAAATCCAGACCTCCACGATGTTGTCCCAATTGCCGAATTCCTGCATGAACTGTAAAATTGGGATCTGTAAGTTAATAGGGAACATTGGATTTTGGCTGTAAACTAGGTGGAATGGGGAAGTACCTAGGGATTCCTTTATTTGGATATGATCTTCCCAGAGAGAGAACCTAAGATTTTGGTGCCAGTCCTGGGGATTCTGTTCTAATAGATGTTTGATCACCTCAAGTAAATTTTTGTTGGTCGATTCAACAACACCATTCCCCTAAGGGTAATAGTTGCTGGAGAATTTTAGAGTGATCCTTCTGTCACAGGTCCATTCAAGTAATTGTGCCAAAGAAAATGCTGCACCATTTTTACATACTATAGAAAAAGGCATTCCAAATCATGTGATGATGTTTTCTTCCAGGAATTTTATGACTACATCTGTCGTGTTATTTTTACAAGGGATCGCTTCAAACCACCGGGTGCAATAATTAGTAGCAGTCAAGATGTACCTATGGTTGGCAGACGATTTGGGGTTGATTTCCCTGATAAAGTCAAATGCCCATTGGGAAAAGGGTCTAGCTTTGAAGACCGGCTGCAAAGGCATAGTCAGGTTCTTCTCACGATGTGCCACGGTCTAGAAAGTGTGGCATTTCCTGATGTGAGTGTAGAAATCCTTAAAGATACATGACCAATAGTATCCAGCCTAGAGGATCTGATGGGTAGTGGCATCAGATGAGCCATGCCTGGTTCCAAACTACTCATGGAATTCTTTGATTATCTTTGCAGCTTGAACCCTATCAATGCACCAAAGGTACACTCCCTCATAGTTCCTGTGAAAAAGTGTGGCATTTTTTATCATGAAGTGTATGCTTTTCAATCACAGGGTGCGAAACTTGTTTGGAGGCAATCCCTCTAGGAATTTTTTGTTAAACAACAAGTACACCAGGTCTATGTACCACGGATCCTAAGTGATGGACTCCACTGTATATGCTTGACATTCAATGTGTGGAGTCTCTTCTGCCATCACTCTACATAGTCCCTGGCCTCAGACTATCTTCATGGGTTGCATTTCCAAATCGTACTCCTAGAGGATGGCCATCCATTTCCCCCATCTTTCACCCAATTCACTCTGCATCAGTAGAGACTTAACAACCTGGTCTAGGATGATTGTATGTACTTTGCTTCGAAGAATATAATGCCATAATTTCTTCACGACACGGACGAGAGAAAAGGCCTATTTTTCCAAGGGTGAATATCAGACTTTGGCATTCTTAAAGGGGGAGCTCATGAAAGCTATCAGTCATTCTTCCCCTTCAACTTTCTGGGTCAACACTGCCACAACAAAATGTGGTGAGGCAAAGGAATATATTTAAAAGGGGTGGGAATAGTCTGGACTAGCCAAGACTGGGGCCTACGCTATCATTTGTTTAATCTAGGAGAACGCTCACTTTGCCTTTGGGCTCCACTCAATCTTAGTATATAGCTTCATCATTTCATTGAGTGGCTTTATTATCTCAATGAATCCAGTGATGAACCGCCGGACAAAGTTGATTTTTCCAAAGAAAGATCTCATTTCCTTCTTGCTGCCAAGCATTTGCAGGTTTAGCAGCACTTCAACTCTCTCAGGGTGAATGGATATACCTTTCTCAGAGATAATATTCCTGATCAAATTCCCTTTAGTGACCCCAAATATACATTTCTTAGGGTTGAGGGATATTCCATACTGACAATATCTCTCGCAAATCTGGGTGAGGTGGGCAGAATGATCACGTCTGTCTTGAGAAAAGATGGTCAAATCATCCATGTAGATGATTATACACTGATTCACAAGGCCCTCAAATGTAATGTCCATAACCTTCTAAAATGTGACACCTGCATTGATCAGGCCAAAGGGAATTCTCCAGTCTACAAACATTCCCCACTTTGTGGTGAACACCGTTTTGTCTCTATCTTCATATTTAACCATGACTTGGTTGTACCCAAAATACCCATCCAAGAAGGACATCATTTGTGATCCGTTCACAATTTGCAATACCTCATCCAATGATGGGAGAGGGTGATTATCGTTCTTATATGCCTTGTTCAAATTTTGAAAATCCATGCAAAGGAGGATCTCACCACTTTTCTTTCATATAGGGACAAGGTTGGCAACCCATGTAGTATGCCAGATTGGAAAGATGATCTGGGCTGACAATAGTTTTTGAACCTCCTAATGAATCAAAGGCTCGATCAGTGGGTTGACCGGTTATTGCTTTTTTCGGAAAGGGTTAGCATCAGGCTTGAGTGGGATGGTATGAATCATAATGGATGTATCATAGGTTTTCAAGTCCTTATACCCCCATGCGATTACATCAATGTATTCTTGGAGAATCGCGAGAATCTTCTCCTTCTCCTTTAGGGAGCAGGAGGTGCCAATGTGTATCATTTTCTCTTCATTGGGAAGGCCAATGTTGAATTTCTCAAATTTACCTCTCTTAGAGGAGGATGATACTTTTTCCTGGCCTTGAGGGTCTGAGTCAAAGATTCATTCAAGTGTGACCATCCCCTTAGGGATGGTTTTGGTTGGTAGGTCCATGATCCTGTCATCTTCATCACCCTGTTGAGTATCATCATGATCTCTCTCCTCCACTATCTAGTCTTCAAAGACACCAACATTTGCCATAAAGGAAAAGATATGATGGTCGTCCTCAAAGACCTGAAAATGGGTCACATTTTTTGGTATGGATGGGGTGGGGACCATATCAATGGAAAACTTCTGGAGTCGAGAGACAACCATGGGTTTGAGAGTGCTGGTAGACACAGCAAGGGCATCCAGAACAAAATTCTATCTCTGAGGAATAAGATCAATGCTGAAGGTATCAAAATCTTTGATAAGGCTCCATGCTTGGTTGTGGTATGCGGCTAGCCTTTTGTCGTGATAGCTGTATTGACTCTGGACTTGCTTAACGATCAACTCTAAATCACCCAGGGCCCGGAGGCGAGTGATCCCTTTTCTTAATGCAAATAGGAGCCCAAGGACCAAAGCCCCATACTCTGTAATGTTGTTTGTCCATTTGAACTACAACCTGTAAGATGCAAGGAAGGATTTCGCCCGCGGGTTGATCAATTCCACTCCGGCTCCACAACCTTGTTTGGATCAGGACTCGTCAAACTTAAGGGTCCACAAGTCATCATATGTTGTCTGGGGCCAGGAAGATGAAGAGGTCTTTGAATTATCTTTGGGAGGACTAGGAGGAGTTTCCTCTGGCTCTGATGGCACGTGGGTGAGGTTTTCCCCCTAGGAGATCTGTGGTTGAGATGCCTGAACCAGCGGCACCATGGGGGTGTTGTTAAGGGATTTACTGGGTCCAGGCATGCTTGCTTTATGTTTCTCTTCCTAGAAGATATCAATGTGTCAGGTAGCAGTAGAGAGGCAAGGCTCACACTCTAGCTTTGAATGTTTCTAATAATGCACCCAAAACCAAGTGCTGGACAAGAGTGTAGCATGGGTCACTGTAGTACCCTGAGAATTAACCTTAACCCTTAGTTTTTCATCCAGGTCCTGGGTTCTCTAAGAAACTATGGCGTGCTCCCTAGGGGTGAAATCGAATGTTAAGATCTCAAGGGGTTTGTACACCCCAGGGGAAGTCTTAGAGAAGAGGACTTCATTTACCCTCCCCACTTTGGTGAGGGCCTATTTAATCCAGGGCTCACTTTCAACCCAGATTTGGTTAGATTCTCCCTCCCAGGGGAGCCACAAGTGGGAGAAGTTGGTGAAGAAATACCCATTAAGGGACTTAGACCAATTGCGACTCAGTAACATCCCATAAGTCTTCGGGATGTCAATCACACTGACTATCCTAGGGTCTTGGATGAGTTGAATCTGAATGTTCTTCATCTCACCCACTATTTTTACAATAGTTTTATCCAACTAGATTACTGCATCGTTAGATGTGGTGGGGTAGAATTTTAGCTTTTGGCATATAGATAAAGGCATGATGTTTCTCGAAGCCCCATAATCTACTAAGCAATTGTGTATATTCTTCCCCTATATGTTCAGCCCAAGTAGGAAGGGAGGATCTTCAGTATTTCTTCAGAAGATAGCCGTGTTGGCATCATCAAATGTGACAGTCTTGGGTGGGGGACTGACAGCTTCTGGGTTTCCCAAGAGCTTTAGAAGAGACTTCCTCTACTCGGGATAGTTCATCAAAACCTCCATTAAGGTCATGTAGGTGGTAGTTCATTCTAATGCCTTCATGATGTCAAACCTTCCTCTCTTGAATTGGTGGCTTCCCTCGGCTAGGTCCTTAGCTTGGTTAGAGCCAAAGCCTTTTGGAGGGACAAATCGATCAGTTGTGTTCTACTAGGGAAAGACGTCTTTGGGAGGCAGGGGTGCATAAATTGGTCCTTTACCAGCTTGACTATGAGTGTTGTAAGGAGTCTGTGGGTTGGTGAAGGCATTGGCCTCAAAGGCCAGAATAGATTCATCAAAGAACTCTTGCAGATTGGGCTCTTCTTAGTCTCCCTTGTCTATTCCAAAGAAGACGGTCTCATAGGTAAAGGCACTATGAGTGGGCTCTTGTGCAGATGTTTCTTGGGGTGGTGGATCATTAGATTGTTGCCAGTCTAATTGGGAGATTAGAATGACCTTCTCCAGGGTGGCACAATTCACCTAAGAATGAGAGCTAGTGTCATGCAATCTACACCAGTTAGTCATTGGGTAGAAGTTTGCAAATTATGCAGAATGGCTAGGTCTAACGCTACCCTGATTGGTGTTTTGGTTTGGAGGAGGACCTCTGGCATTAACATTGTTCCATTACTATTGATTGGGCCAAGGCCTGTTGTTGTAATTCCTTCCTCCAGCATTAGTATTTTGTTGGCCCAAGAAGATTTTCCCCCTCTAGGAATTGGATTTGTGGGGTGCAAAGGACCTCGGATTCAACTGTCCCATGTCCACAGTCAGTGAGGACAATAATCACCAAAGGGATTCAACCTCAACAGTTAGCTGGGTATTGGCATCACAATGTGATGGTTGTTGTTTCTGGTTCCCGGGGAAAGTGGTAGCATTCACCGGAGTCGAGGGCGGAAATCCTCCAGCCACGGATGATTGAAAGAAAGGCACTCTGGAAGTTTGTGTCTATGGCTGTTTCTTTTGCTGCGGTTGGTTCCAGGGAAAGGATTCTAGACCTGATGTTGTCTAAATTTGGGATGGATATATGTACCAGGCTTTCTAGTCTATCATTGGTGGTGAGGTAGTGGCCATCGAAAGGGAACCCATTTCCTGATTTGGGTTATATCCCCTAGCGTAGGAAGTTCTGCTAGGTATCATGTTGTAGGGTAAGTTTTTTCCAATCCCACCTGGGGCCTTATTCAAACCATGAGACAATTCCAAGGGTAGGTTGTAAACCTTCACCAAAGTATCCTATTCACCTGGGGTGGTAGTTCTCCAAAGGAGAGTAGCAATGAAAGGGTCCATCACATTCAGGTAGGTCTAGATGGTTACATCTGTGGATGGGATGAAGGGGCCCATGCACCACTTCAAGGCACGTTAAAATTGGTGGTTGAATGCTGCAAGGGGTTTGTTTGGTTTCTTCCTAATAGAGATGAACTGACTATGGGACCAAGCTGGGTCCACACGTATGAGGAAGGCCGCCAAGAAGGCATCCTCCATCTCCTGCCAGCTGTTGATTGAGTTGGTGGGCAAGTTGAGGTAATAGTTCAACTCGTTCTGTCCCAAGGACAAAGGGAACATCCAGGTTGCAACACCTTCATGTTGGATCTAGTGTTATTTCATGGCATCTTTGTATTCCTGTAGATGCTCTTCTGTGGTCCATGAGCCTAGGTGCTCATATCAGGGACAGATCTTCTCTGAGTGTGAAGGAAGATCGTGAGTAGCACCCGGGAATTGTCCCATCAAGGACCTGGTGTTTCCAAAATACATAGCCATCGGGGATGTTGGGTTCTAAATAGATTGAAAATTACTCCCCAGGATAGTCTGGGAGAGTTGGGTGCTCTGGGATGTGCTAGATCCCTAGATAATGGTGGTTGGCTTGGCTTTCAGGGTCCGCTTCTTTCGAGCGGGAGGCTCGAGCTCAACAAACCTTCCAGGGTTGGGGGCTGATCTAAGGATTCTTTCAAATCTCACGGGTGAAAATGACCCAATCCCACTGAAGGTTTGATTCCTAAAAATATGGCTTGGGGAACCTTCAGGCGGTGTAAAATCTAAATCCTCAGAGGGGGACGAGTTCATTCCCTCCTTCTAGCACCAATTTCTGTTGACGGGACTTTGTGACCGGGTCCATCAAAAGATTTAAGTTGTCACCAGGTACTGGGGTACCAACCAAATTCACCTGTAAAGGTTATCTGAGGAAATGAGATTCCCCAGGCCTTCAAGCACGTGAGAGTCAGGTCTCGATAGTGTGGGAGCTTAGTTGGGAGTGTGACTATTTTGTTCAGGGGAGCTGGTTATCTTGGTTCATCTTCTCCAAGGATTTTTTTGAGTTAGTTTTCCTACAAGCACGCATTAACTTTACCAAATAAACTTCAAAAGATAGATCAGGGTTAGAATTATTCCATCTACCTATAGTTATTCCGAACATTCAAAACATCAACCATGTTCTAACATGCTACACTAAATACTGAAGAAATACATAACCATAAACTCATATTTAATCAATAGTAAGGGAAAAGAAGGTTGTTAATCTACTTAAAATATCAAAGCAAGGGACATAAAGAACATACAACACAAAATACCATTAATTCGGAGATCAGAATGCTAACAACATCATTGATAGAACCCTTCCTTCCTCATTAACATGTTTCCAGCAAGCACTGGTGCATACAATAATGGTGGCTCTAGGGGAGCATTTAACTACTGAAAGCTTCTAAAAACTAAGGAGAATTGAGCTCTACAACTGAGAACTGAGAAAACCAAAATTCTATTAGCTATAGACTGCAAAATTATCAATTTCACTGACCCTTTGAATGAGGTCAGACTTATTATTTATACACAATTTTTCCCTAATCTTAACCTAATTTACTTTAGGCTTTAAACAATATAATACAATTTTTGGTGGCTAGTACTACTTGCACCATGTTACAAAGATCTTGAGATGAAAAAGGTCTGACATGTCATAAGAATGAGACAAGAAAGGAGGAGTGGAAGAATCAGCCTCGAGAAGAGAGCCAGAGAGAAAGTAGAAGAAATCTGATCCCCCCGGGGATCGAGGATACATGCCTCATTAATGAGAAAGTGGCTCCCTGTCTCCGTTGCGCTAGGTGTTATTTTGGAGCGGTGCCTTGGGAAGACCACCTGTTAGAACCATCCTCTGAGCCAATATGCATTTTTTTGGTTACCTACTTTCTGATACTTTCATTAACTATCTAATAGTGAACAGTCGGCTCTGAGAACCGAGACACTAGTCGTTGAAAGAATACAAAATTGTGGGATCTGAAACTCTGGGATCCGGAAGCTTATGCTCCCAAAGAATGAATAAATACAAAATAAATCTCCTAATAATCATCTCTAGAACCTGGAGAATTTTATTGTTCCTTAGTATCATTAAAGATTTGTAGGAGCTGGGCGATCTTGTCTTCGTCAATGTCCTTGAGGCTGGCCTGACAGTACTTGGACACATCCACCTGTTCGCCCAGATCTGGAACATTTTCCTTGAATTCTATGGCCGTCTTTTTTGCGTTGTGACCTTGGAGCACCATGCGAGTTATCCGTGTCATTTTTTCTCCATCTATCCTCTCTAAGGATCCATACCAAGACTCCATTAGCTCGTCAAACTTTCTCATGACATATTCCTCCAGAGTGCACCTTTCAGTGATAAAGGGATCAACTAAAGAAACCTTCGAGATGAATGACTTGTAAAAATTAAAAGAATATTGAACTTCTTGGGCATTGTCGTGCAAGATCCCTACCAGTTTGTTGATTACCCCCAATGTGAGGTCAAGTCTGGAGTGCTGGGTTTGGACAAATTCAAAAGACTCCTCTCCCAAAATTCCAGCCTCAGAGACAACTTCTTCTCCAATGCCGATGAGTTCTTCCAACTAAGCCTTCCATGCTTCATAGTTTTCAATGTCTCCCTCTTAGATGGAGATAGTGGTTTCAACCTGATGTAGGATATTACTGGCCGAATATAAGTCTGGGAGTGTAGATACTAAGAAATGCCAGACATTTCCTACCTATTCTGTAACCCATTAATCAACTGCCTGGGCTATTGTTTTCATCACCCTTAGTGAATCTATGTCACTTCGAGGAAGTGTTGCCCTAAACGTGGAGACATCCAGGGGGATGGTAGTAATAGGCTGCACAAGCTTTGTCAACAGCCCCATGAGGTTTGCATTCTTTTCTTTTTCCACCCTAAATTTTTGGGCCTCCTTTTCATAGCGGGCCTCTACTGCTTTGGTCGTTTCTTTTAACATGTCCAATTCACCCTGTTTCCCTCTTTTCCCTAGTGATATTTTAGTGATGGCATACCCATCAGCCTTATCCATTGCTTCATTCACGTCTGGGGAGGGTGTTGCGATCACCACAATTATATCTCTGCCCGACCCAGTCTAAAGAGTATGGACTATCCGAGATTTCTTGGCCTTGGGAGGATTTTGCATTTGTGCCATCATCTCCGCCAATGAGAGACAGGCCTTGGGGGTTTCTGGGGCCTTCCTTTTCTAGGACTTTGCCAACCATTGCGATGGTAGGGGTGGATTTGCTGCCATTTTCCGTTCTTGTTCTTCCCCTCCAGGATTTTGTTGTGTCTCCCCGGTGTTGTTAGTCATCCCTGACTCCTTTCCCATGTTTTCAGATCCACCGACAAGATTTGTCTCAATAGTGCTTGTATCATCTACCCCAATGTTTGCACCCTCAGCATTGTTAGGGTCAACATCTGTTTCTCCAGGGTTTCATTCCCCACCATGATATTGTTCTTCATTAGCTTCCTTTGCTGGATTTTCTTCTTCAATTGGTACAATCTGTGGAGGTGGTGGAGGCATCAGGACAAGATTCAATGTTTGAGCCACTGTGATCACCTCATCAAATGTTTCCCTTGGAAGTGGTGTTTGGAATATGGCAGTTGGGGTCACGGTTGATCCCGTGGGTCCGGTTTCCCTAACTGATACCATTTTCTTATCCTTTTCTTGCCTTCTTTCCATGGTTCCTGCAACCTATACCTCTAGGACTTTGGAGATGTTCACCTGTTCTTTCTCTTTTTCTCCCTCTGCCCGGGTTTTCTGCTTTTGGGCAACTTCTTTCTCTAGGACATTCCTTTTAAGAGGGGGCACCATTTCCTGTTGCGCAGCTATCTCTTCAACTACCCTCCCGATATCTCCCTGCAAGTTCCAAAATTCATCAGTCCCTAATAACTCATCAAATTCATCACATAGAGGGGAGTTCTCCAGGATATCCTCGGGTTCTTTGTCAAGCTCCGGAGAGTCAGAAGAAATAATTTGTATTTCTTGGATGCTTAACATCCCAAGTTCTGGCTCCACCTTTGGATGAGGATTAGTCTTCTTTTTCTTTCTCTTAGTTATCAAAGGGGGCCCTACATTTATCATAGCCGCCCAATCCTCCTCCGCTCCGGTCCCTATTGCTTAGACCATCAATGCTTCCAGTGAAGGGGAAGAGGGAGGACAGATAGGTCTGGTCATACGTACCTGGGCGGCCAACCGCATGATCAACTTATCTTTCATTTGCTGGTAGACTACCACTGTCTCTTGCATTTTCTCTATTATGGGGGTTGTAGATGGGGTTTGCGATGAGGTCTCCATTATCCTTTTTCCTCTATCCTCCCCTTGTGAGGAGATTCTGGCCCCAGAAGTTGAGCCCCGCACAAATGGGCCAACTTTGTGTGTGATCCTTGGGCATGCCTTTTTAAAATACGCGTGGATGCGTTTGACCACATCGTGTGTGAGATCCTCAATCGGTGGACCTTCCTAGGTGTTCTAGTCTACTAGAGGGAGAGCCATCTTATCTACTCCCTTTTCTTTGTATTGTGGGTCCACCATGGTTCCGGTGTCCGAGAAGTGATCCATGAATTTTCAAAGCTTTAGCCTCTCCATCATCCCCATTGTCATCCGGATGAAGTGCCAACTTCGGACTTCAAAATCATCCTTGCAATCTTCCCAAAAATCTTCCATGTGAAATGCATGGGGCTTTGATACTTGGGGAAGTGTCGTTGCTATTTTTCCTAGCAGATCAAAGTTCTTCCATGCCAGATAGAATTCATTTAAGCCCAAGATTTTAAGCTTGCTTTCTGCTTCTCTTTCTTGCAGTCAGACTACATGAGTAATTCCTATAGGTGATTGGGAACATAAAATTTATTACCTTCTTTACCGTGAAGAGGGCGTGCAACTCCAAAATTTGCCGACAGTATTCCAAAAGAATTATCTTGTTCCCACAGTGCTTGAGCAACAAATAGGGTTTCCCAGAGAAGCCGGTCACCTGAATATAAGTGTGCTAGTGGAACTGAATGTAATAGTGGCCATAAATTCTAACCAAATCCATTTCCTCCTTAGAGAGGTGGTACCTGGCATCCCGGGTAGGTGTGAGGAGATTGTAGTAAATGAAAGCATCATTTACTAGGCAGAAGCTGAGGAAACTAGCCTCCCATTGGATTTGTGGGAAATAATCCCAGGGAGCCTTTTGGCCCGGGCTGACCCTAAGTACACTGGTTGTGAATAGCACATTTGTAATGGGGCGTTGTTGTGCGAGAGCCCAGAGAATGTAGGACGTCATGTAGAATTTAGAGGTCCGGGTGACCTGGAGGAGCTAGGAGTCCACATGATTTGAGATGATGGTTGCCTAATAAAAATATTATTTTCCAGAGGAAATGCCCAACAGGAAGTAGTACATCCAAGCTGAGAATTCTCGTGCATGGGGCTGTCCAAAGATCCTACACAAGTTAGCCTTCAGAATCACCGCGAGCAAGCACTTCAAACCCCTGGTAATCAACCACTAAACATGGGAGAAAAAGCTGTTTAATTCGCCTTAATTCGCTTTGAGTGCACCAAGTATTTTAATCGTGGTAACTATGAAAATGATAGGTAACTTCTATTTATACCACTAGGGTAAAAATAGGTTGCTCTTTTCCGCAAACTTTGGAATAGATAGACCTCCAGACTCCAGGACCTTGGATTCCATGCAATTATATCTTCTTGCGAGATAAGACATAGTTGAAGAGAATCCCGAAGTCTGGAGTCTGGCTCTGGGAAGAACAAAATTTGGGTCCGGGTCCTAGAGTCACAAGAAGACAAAAGTAGAAAGAAAAATAAACCTCGTGGAAGAAAATCCCAGAGGGAAAATAAAGAAAAAGAAAGCAAGGCAGGAGCAAAAGCGAAAAAAGGGAGACCCAACATTTTGCTTACAAAATGTAGGGACGGGTATGCAGGGCATAACAATACACACACACACACACACATATGTATATGTATATGTATATGTGTGTGTATATGTATATGTATATATACATATACACATGTATACATACATATATATATATATGTATGTATATATATGTATACATGTGTATATATATATTTATATATATACATACATATATATATATATATGTGTGTGTGTGTGTGTGTATATATATATCGGTGTGTGTGTGTGTGCACACACACACACATATATATTACATACACACACATATACATATGTATATGTATATGTATATATATACATATATATATATACATATATATATATATGTATATATATATATATATGTATATATATATATATGTGTATATATATACATATACATATACATATACACATGTATACTGATAGGGAGCTCCCCTCCTAGAGCCTTTTGGCTCTCTCCAAGACCTTCACTGGGTCTCTTTGATGGTCTCTTTCTCTACCCTAAATAGAGGATTCTTTCCTAATCCTCTAACTCCCTAGGAACTTCCCATCAACTTCAAACTCAACTCCTTTCACTCTTTCTTAACTTTCTCGCAACCATGGCTTCACAAGCCTCCTATCACTCCAATGGTGTGAACTGCCTAAGGTTAGGTTTTCCCACTCCCCTAAGGTCTAATCAAACTCCTATGGATCCAATTTTATGAATCCTTCAACCATTTTCCAATCGAGACCCAAAATCAAGCTCTTTGGTCCTTGTAGCCTTTTAGGCCTATTAGCCCTCCAAATCACTGAAAAGATGTTCTTGCTCCAACAAAACCTTAATAATCCTAGAAAAAAATTGGATATTCTATGTGGGTTTTTCCTCCCCTTAAATATTTTCTAGGTCTCAAATCTCAATGGTGTCCGTATAGTAGATTTCTACCAAACCCTTAAAAATAAGGGTTTTAAAGGCATGTAGATTGGTTTGACAACTTGGTCTTCTTTCTCTGATCAGTTAAACTCCTCTAAAATTCTCCTTCCACTAGAAGGTCTGCACCACATACCTCCTCACTCCTCTATCCTTGATTGGCTCATACCAATCATACTGCAATCATCATTGCCACTGTTGTATCCAGTTACCCTATCTAGAATGCTTACCACTTGCCTAGGGCTTGGTTGTTCTTGGACCTCCCCTGCACACACACACTCCAAAATCCATATATATACAATATGTACAAGGCTCTAATGGATTATAAGTGGTCATGGATTTTGAACCATGGGAACTCCAAAAAAACCCATCTTTTACATAACTGGACCAAAACTGGCCAGCGAAGTTGCAAAACACAAATAGTTTAACAAAATCTAACCAAAAAGTACAATCTACCAAACTAATACCACACAAAGCTTGGAAAATAAATTTCAAACACTATCCAATCATTCATTTAGTCCATTCAATCTAATAAAGTGATGGATGATGGCTCTGCCACAAAATTACACTGCAAATTGATCATTCCTTGTAATTAGTCCATACAAAATAAAAGCTAAATGTCATATTAGGGTTGGATTCACCTTATATACTCCTATCCCATCTGTCTAGACCATTTGGTCAGGATTTGGGCACCTTAATGGCTGATTCCTAAAATCTAGGAAATGTTGTCATGATAACTTTTAAAAGTTGTCATGACAACTTTGACAACTTTTGTCAAAATTGCAATTTTCACATTTTGAGTGTCCTAATTGGTTCCAAACTTTACCAATTGACCTCAAATGGCTAGAAAACAACTAAACATTATAAATCTTCCCAATTTGGGACTTTGGTCAACTCTTTGACTTTTGAGTTAACTTCCAAGCCTTAGACACCTAGAATCAACTAGACTCAAACACTAATCAACCCTAATCTTTCCTAACATTAACACACCTCAAAACACACTAGGGACTTTATAAGATTAGTCCTTATTCATGGATGGTTGGCCAAACCAACCTACAAGTGAAAATAGATTAAGATCTTTTAATAGACCTTAAGGGTGCTTCTGCACCATATACATAAATACATACATACATATATGTATGCATATATACATATACATATATGTATGCATATATATATGCATGTTGTATATGTATATACATACATATGTATGTTGTATTGATGAAAGGGACTCCCCTTAATACCACAAGTACACGACAGAAACAAAGAGAAATAACAGAAATTTGCAAGAACAGAAAATTGGCTTCTTATTGGCTCCACAAATGTGGAATTACAAACTTCAGAATTACAATAT